>QNGE01000049.1:257652-402488 GCA_008508345.1 Paragonimus westermani | reverse complement strand
TCTTGTCCGTTCTTGCCTTCCTCTCTCAGGGGTCGTAACAGAGACAACTATGGCGACAGAGAGGTATCTCCCTGAAGCTTAAGGATAGCGTGTATCAGACAAAAGTGCGGGCTGTATTACTTCACGGCAGCGAAACTTGGCCGCTAAGGTTAGAAGACGGGAACCGTCTTCGGGCATTTCTCCACCGATGTCTACGTCCAGACACCCGTATCGGGTGGCACCCGTGAGTAAGCAACGAGAAGGTTAAGAAGCGGGTATATGGTAGTGATTGTCAAACGAGTTCTTTCGTTCACTCCTTACATTTGCACAGACTTAGATGGCTAGGTTATGCATTAAGGATGCCAGGTAGTCGTTTACCACGCCGAGAACTCTTGTGACGCTGCGGCCGACCGGTGTAAGGTGTGAGTTGACCAGATGATAACCTGGCGTGGGCAAATTAAGTCGTTCACGAAGGGGTCGGTCACTGTAGATCGGGTTCGTCTGCTGGGCTGTGGCCCTCGCGACTCACTGATTCGGTGGTTTTAGTCGTCGGGTGATATGACGGCTAATCGACTTCAGTGGCATGAATGTTGTCGTTGTTTGTCTGACTGGTCTGTGAACTGAGTGCGTTTACTGATGCAGGGTAGCGAAAGCCGTAAGGAAGCTGTCGTGTTGCTGACGCCTTACTTTCACTTGCAGCTCGGTTGTTTGTTTGCAAGGTGTAGGCACCTTGATGTTGAATGTTGACGTAGCTTTTTGTTAGTAGTTAGGTCCCTTCCTTTTTTCTTCTCCCATGCGGGGTTTACTTTATTCTTCTTCATGATTGTGTGGCAGTTAAGCATCAGTGCTTCAAACTGGTGTATTACTGTCTGTGTTAATGGTGATTATGATAGTATATAACAAAGACGGCCTCATAGAAAGCGTGGAGTGATGCATGCTGCAACAACTGTAAACCGTCTTCTCCCTGGGTCTATGTATATTCTGCGAGATCTGTGGATAGATGTTTGGAAACTTCCATGCACAACTAACCATAGGTTGACTATGCTCGTCATGTGAATTTTGGGGTGATGCTTTACCATGGAACTGCAAGTAATTATTTCTTGGCATAGATTGGAATACACTTCGAATTGATTACTAATTTATCACTCAGAGACAGGTTCTTAGCACTTGTTTCAGGAAGCTTCCCAGGCTTTCGAATGATCGCAAGCTGATTCAGATTCCTAACTTCTAATGTATTCAAATTGACTGTTCTGTTACATGTCGATATTTATCATGCCTGCTCCAGTCGACGAAAGAAGTCTGACTGCGATCCATGTTCCGTTAATATTCATTCCTTCCCCAATTCGCTTACAGTGAGCTTATGTTAAGCGATGTTCAGCTCTCCCAATGGCTTTAGACAGTAGAACACAAAAATGGCTGCCCTGTATCCCGGCCTGACCGAAGCAGCTGCCCACTTGCGTTCCACACAGGGCCTTATTGCCTGATTAATACAATGAAGACAAATATGCTACTGAGACAGAGCTAGTAGTTAACAATTGAACAATAATTACTGGTAATTAGAATTAGTTTGCCATCGCTTTGCCCTGAAAAATTTGTGGACTGCTAAAGCTGTGATCACTTGTGAGTGATGGTCAACTTAAATGGGACATAATTATCGATCTGCGTCCTGCATCTAAATTGACTCGCTCGATAGTTGCGGAAGTAACTGGTAATGTTTAAATGTGTTTAATTTCGCCACCTAAATGTTTACACTCCTTTCACAGCTATCACATGCTATCTAGCACAGTAAGCGAACTATCTCTTACTGCGTTCTTTTTCAGAGATGTGGGGGCGATTTTATTTACATAGTCCTTTCTCACGCAGAGTATTATGCAGTTAACGTTACCGCATGTAAATTCTCTTTTGTCGTGAGGCAGGAGCGTGTAAAACGTACGGAAGTTTCCGCATGAGGAAAACAGATCGAAAGGTAGCCAACCTTTTACCAATTATTTCACATTCTTACTCCACTCCTCTTCATCTGGGTACCAGTATGTAGGACCAAATGTGCAGCGCTTCGAGAGACTTGAGGATGACCTGATTCCCGCCCACAGCATTTTTAACTCACCGACTCATCTACGTACAAACTTCCATTAAGCTCGGTAAGTGCATAGTCAGACGTTCTCTCTAATTAGTACCCGATCATATTGGATTGTACCACCTGGCCGTTGGCTGTGGATAGCAGTTTTGGTATTACATTTGCACTGAAATTTTCACCAGAAACTTAACCAGCCACCCACCTAACCCACTCTTTTTGTCATTAAAAGTGCATATCCGATAGAATGTTACTTCAACGTTCGAAATGCTGACATGTTTACTCACTGGTCACGTTCCTGTTGTTTTCTTACTAATCCATCTCTTTTTGTAACCCTCTGTACCATGACAATCACAGATAGAAGAATACCTAGACAGATGTCTGTATTCTTGCTTTTACACTTTCCCAATACTTTCTGAGTTATTCATTCATTTATTTGCCACTCTCAGGATCAGCTGTGGTCTGTGACTTAATGATACATTCAGATACGGCTTAAAGCCGATGTAATACTTTTTATGGCTGAGCAATTAGCGTTGGTTTTACTAGAATCATTCTGGAATGTAGTACAATCAGTTCATCTTTCCGACCAAGTTAGTGGAATTGGGATTCAAATCAACGAGCACTGGGGCATCATATGTTATCTCTCAAACCATCATCCACGAATAAATTGGATTGCCCACCGACGGTTGATGGTTGGTTTATCCCTAGTTCAGTCGAACTCTGCTATCGGTTCTTCTCCAGAGATTTGTTCGGTTAGAATGTGTGCGATGAAGGTGACGCGTATCCTTAACCAGCACACAATTGATATTGCTGCTCTTACTGAGCGTTGCGAAACGTTGCCGGAGCTGGTTTGCAATTATCGCTAATTTATATCGTGGTCTGTTGCCGTTCTCCAGAGTTTAGATCAGAGACTTTTCGTAGCTTAAAGTTCTGAGTCATTCGGACGATTTCTAACCACAGATTTAACATGTCATGAAGGCACGGTGGTCAGCAGGTGTTTCGGTGCATTTTTATGATCTGGTCACTGTTAATCTCTGTTAGTTCTCTACACGGACTAGTAATGATAATTATAATTTCAAATAGGTGGACCACAAACGGCTAATATTATTTGACAATATAAATTCCTTTATGCCTCTATTTCCTTCTGTCTCGTATAGAGTCTCGATAATCTAACATCAAGTGTCAAATTTTGAAGAAATAATTTAAAAGGTATATTATTCAACAAAGTGGATACGCGCACGTGACTAGGCAAAGATGTTCCCACTTAGTAGATTTGCGACAACCCGGTGGCATGAGTCTGCTGTGAGATTTCAGTTTACCGCAGCGTGACGTGCACGTGCTTCTTACTGACCGCTGTGAATTGCGGGTCGGTTGTCCACATAAAACCTTCAGTCTGCAGACTTTAAACTAGCCGGATTTAACACAATACCTCACGCGACCCGGTTGATTCTAAAGTCATTCAAGCGAAACCATCTAACTACACTTGACCAATCATGCGTGTGAACAGAGTATACAGCCTTTGCTTACATGGTCCATCTGAGAACGGTAGTATCGTCATCTGGTTGTTACAATCGGATGCCAGAATGATTGCGACTGAAGACTACTTTCTTCGCGTCTGTTGTAACGTTCACATCTAGGGCGAAATATGTGAAAACGCGCTGAGCTATACAGTAGTCTTAAGTTTACACATGAAGTCAGCATAAGTGTGGATTTAGTGTATGGTAGCAATCACGGGGTTCGTCTGATGGACTTCAACAGTTAAACTATCTGATGCATTTCGTCACAAAGACAACTTGAAAATCCGAATAGAGATGCTTCAAAGATATGCACACTTTCAAAATTTTGCTTTCGACTGTTTATGAGTAATTTCTTACCCATTTACCTTACACAACATCTATGGAAGGTGAGTCATTTTATTGTGACACGTTTAAAGCTGACGTCATAGATCAAATTTCTTGACATGTAATCTTTTAAGCACATGGTATGTCGAACTGAGCTTTAACCTTTAAAATCGCATCACTCCTTTTTAACTAAGCAGATTCAACGAGTTACACCACTTACTGGGAAGAGACGAGCTAGAAACAAGTTGGCGATTTCTATCTAAATTTTTCTGTCTCGTTACATCTCGAGTCAGACCAACAACAATTGATTTCAGCCTAAATGAACTTTGCTTAACTAGAATGCTGGAATGAGACTGCTCACAACATTTCGCATTATACGCTTTCATTCCGTCGAATCTGGACAGCTGTTGTTGGTCTACTACAGGTGATTCCTGATGATGTAGACCATTGGGATGTGAAGTTTCCCATCAGCTACAAAACTACCATCCTACGGAAACTTTTTCGGATTTCAGCCCTCATTTGTAGTGTTATCGATTGCCAGCCCACACGTAGATAAAATTACTCGGTTGGTATTTATTCGTTTCATTGTGTCTATGCGTTCAGTTCGTTTTGAGGTGAATCAAGAGCTTAATCCAATAAGCGACTAATTCGGGGTCAGGGATGTCACAGCGTATCGGTCCCGTTTTCCGTACACCTGTGATTCACCCAATTGCAGATAGTCCTCATTAGCCAAAAGGATTTCATATGTTCAGCTAGCACATTTCGCTGTCAGACCCGTCTTTTATAACCATCTTTCGCTTATGGCCTCCCATTTAATCATCCTCTAATTTCCACTCCTAACTTACTTCAGTAATTGAACAAACCCTTTTCCGGCCCGTTTGAAGCTTCTTGCGCCTGATTAGTATTGAGCATCTATTCCGTTTTTATCCACACTGTCTCAACTCTCAACCTGTCAGTAGCAAGGAAGCTACGAATAGATCCTGTGATTGTTGAGTCCGTCTCTCTCTGTCTCTCTCCCTCTCGCACACAACCACAATCGAAGAATCAGGACTGGGAAGATTCACTAAATTGGCTAAATTAAATCTCCATGTCTCCCAGTGATTTGTGAAAAACGCCTACGGAGTGCGCAGTGGAAAGCGGTCCAAAAGACTGACCACCTCACACGCAAACGTCCACATTCCACCACCCTGTTGCGAACAAAATCAGACAGCACATCTTTTAATTGTGCCAGAACGAGCATAGGCCAGACTGCGACAAAACTAGGTTTACTGATGGTAACCATAAAAGTGCTTTTAAAATTCACAGTTGTCTTTTCAAATCTACACACGCTTTAGTATGAAATGACCACTTAGGATGATGTGGTTAATCTGATGTTAGTTCATAACTCTACGTAAAACTCTCGAACTTTTGGGCTTTCTCGATTAGATCAGTTTCTTGTTGACAGTCACTTAATCTGGTTCAGTTTGACGCAAATAGACGTAGGTTATTTTGAAGACGTTTATTATTTTCCGATTGTCAAAAGCAGACCGTTTGACCAAAATCAGGGTTTTGTTCAACTGGCTACATGAAACCACTAGGACTTCAGTACTAAGTGAACGATTGAGTTCCTCATAGTTTGATACGGTTTAACAGAACGACTGGGTTCGAGGGTGTACCTATTCTGTTTGGCCGAAATGAACTAATTCCCTTGTCGTCTGTTGCCCAAACGAAATAAACCACATTGTAACGTACCCAGTTAAGTAACCTGTTCATCCGAGCAGTTCGAAATCTTCATTTGACTGATTTGTTCAGAATGGAACGCGTACCTAACTCCAAATGATGAAGTATAGAATTTTCAATACGTGCTGGCGTCCCGATAAACTGCTTTGTAGGATACAGGAAACTCCATTTAGATAATAGACTATTCGTTATTTCGCCCATAACCAGCTTTTAAATAGCTTAGTTTTATTTGTCCGCTTTGGAGAATGTGTCCAGGATATCAGGTCACGTGGTGTTCTTTTTATTCACTGTCGTTGTCTACATTCTTCCCCAAGTCATATGGAGGGATCAGAATATTGATCTTTTCATTAGGATTCACATCGACTTGAAATTCAATCAACCATGGAGTTCTTGTGCCTAGTTTTGCTAATGTAAAGAGGAAATTTCGTACAGCTTGTCCGACTTTCTGCTCTAGTTTGAGTTATTACTAATCAACTTGAACGTCCTGGGAAAAACGTCCCATTGTTTGTTTGGGCACTTTCCGGTCGATTGGTGACGGATTGTCCACAACAAAACCACCGTAATGCAGTTCAGTGGTTTTCTATAAATGTCGCAGCAACTACCCCATAGTTGAGAGTGTATTATTCTCGGTGTGCTTCTCTCAATGCATCCGCCGAAGCTCACTTATAAAACTGATTCTCCAAGGCCGATCGTTCCTTTTTTTTATAACAAACAGAGTTCTGTTTGAATTCCTGCCATCTTACCATCCTGTACAATTAGTATTTTGTTCCGCATATCACGACTACAGGTATGATTACTGCTGATGCAAAACTTCGCACATGATAAATATAGCCTTGAGCAATCCCTGATGCAAAGCGGGCATCTGATGTATACGCACTTTATCCATACAGCCTGTTTCGTCACGGCAACTAGCCATGTCCATAAAGTTTCTGTTTCACTCACCATCATCGCCAGAAGGGTTAGAAACATGCATCCCGGTGCCCTATGTCCAGCCTAGGACCACATCAAGCCTAGCACTGCTAACCGAACCACTCCCCCTCCCCAGTTGTGTCTTTTCCATTTGAGTCACAGCTGGATTACTGAGTGAGCTAATCCCGTTCACGTCATTCATGTGGTCTTCCACATACACACACACGACAACGATGACCAACCCAGCGAGCTATCTCAGTTTTAATAAAGCACACTTGCATGGTCTAACGGTATTTACCAACTGATGACCATTCGACCTGGCAACACATCACGCCCTGACTACCGTAACGAACTGAGTCCATGCGGATGTCTTTGACCCCTCTTTGACTACGTCTGATGGATACTTGATCAGGACCGGGAAACTCTAGACGCGCGGGTTCTATCCGGTAGGGAAACCTGCCTGTTCATGTGCAAATTTGTGAGGGGAGTTGCATGAACAGTAGCAGGGACGATTCAAAGCCCATCTGCACGTTCAATTCATTTCAGCGTGTGCTCCACGTGCCAGTGGTGTCTACCCCGAGGATGAATAGTTCTGGAGATTGTTCAACTAGCCCAATTACTACTAGTTTTCCGCAAACGTGTTCCGTGCATTCGCCTGTTTGGTTTATGACGGATTATATATATATATATATATATATATATATATATATATATTTCACGGGCTGTTAGTCAGTCCCACTGAACAGCCAGTCCTATGAACGTGGGGATCATGCATGGTCATTAAACGAGCATTTTTCACCTTGAACACTCCTCACACTTGGTTTAACCTTTCACCTGCAACAAAACCGTGCGATTATACAGCCCTTTCAGCAATAGTTACGTTCCTGTTAAACCCACTGCGACCACAATCAGGATAAAAATACTAACGCCCTATGCATATATGTGTATATATATGACAAATTGATCACCACTCAGCGTGTGCCTCTTTCAAATGCTTTACATGAACACATACATAAAGATATGCAGGCATAACACCACCTTTTTACTGCGTGAAGTTGTTTAGATTTAATATTTGCCAGTCGCTACCAAGATTCTTTCGAATATGAGCAATTTTAAACTTTTTGAAACTTGGTAGAAGGTTTCCATCTAATTCAGTGAAAACGTTCGGAGTAAGTGTTTTTAATGGTTAAATAGGTTATTGCCTTGTCAAACACAATTCAGCGCCTGGGTTCTTTAGATAAGATTATTGATCGATCATTTTTACCGTCAGTCGCTTGTGTAGTTGGGCCCTTCATAGCGTTATACACTGACCTACGAAATCATCTTCATTCATTTGAAGTTCACAATCTAGTCTTGTTGAAAGTAGTTTCGTACAGTATCTCGTGTTAATTGGAAATAGCCGTATTTAGCTGCTTGTCTGCTTGAAACAAACGATGACCACACACAACTCCAACTACTGATTCCACAGAGCTTGTACTTTCCTGGATGAGAACTGCCTCTAACAAAAAACGGTATTTTTGCAGTGGTGACGCGACAAGCATCGTGTTTAGAAGTTCGGCGCAATGGTGGAGTATGTTCATGTCGCCGTCATTTTCAAAAGTGTTTTGTTTATCCCGAAGAGAATAAGGGTTTTTACCAAATTTATCAACGCGATAACTGTTTCCAAAGCTGACTAATTTAATTGTAAATGCAGACACTTCTCGATCGATTGTTGGAGACCCGTCAGCAAGGCATTGGGTTATCTTGTTATTATGCCGGGGGTTGGAAATTTCATTTGACGCTATTCGAAGCGAAATACTTGACTGAAATTTCGCTTTGCTGAAGTTTGCCGTTGGCGTATATCCTTGTTCGGGCCCTCTCTCGTACAGCTTTTATGACGGGCATGGTAAAAGCCACTCACTTGCTATGGGCGAGTTATCACACCTAAACGTTCAATCTCTATTAGTCTTCTTCTGAGACCATAGTGCTCTCTGATAATCTAGAATGAAGATACACTAACAGTTCGACAACAGAGTCAATAGGTACTTTACCTCGTTGAATTGAAATCGCCGATCACATCAAACTTCTCAAGTAGTTTTTTACTCGAGAACCATTGAAGGTTTTTATGGGACAGCACGGTTATCACAAACATATTTTCACGTTGACCATCACTCACAGTTGATCACAGCCTTCGCATTCAGATAGATTTTGCAGCCAGCCTCTTTCGAAAAGAAGCACTAGACTCGAGTTTCGCTCTCATTAGAGCTCATCAGTAGTGCATATCCATGCCACGGCTGGGATTTAAACTCCAGCCATTCCAATCATGAGGCAACCGTGTTAACCACTGCGCCATTGACCTCACCTTAGGCACGACCCAATAATCAAATCTGAGCGTTCAATCACTCTCGCTTGTTGTTGATTTCTGAACGCAATACGACATATCTTTAATTACGGTCAGTTCCGATTAGGCAATAACATTTGGTATCTTGTTTGATTATGTTTTACCCGGGATATTACATTTTGTTGGGCCCGTCTTAAAATCTGCTTTCTGCTATGCATCATTCGGAAGTTATTGTGACACCAACCACTTGTTACTAACCGTAAATAAAATAATACAACCCACTGTCTCGTAATTTTCCGAAAGCAACATTCTGAGTTAACGGAGGCCAACCTTCGATTGCACCCGATTAATGCACGAATCTTTAGTGTACATCAATTAGGGGAACTGCCAACAGTATTATCGTTTTCAATCCAACACAGTGAACCGAATGGACTATTGATAGAACACAATTAGACGGGCATTTCATGCATCCTAGGATCAGTAACATGGTCAGATTAGTGCATAACAAACAGTATTTTCAAATAAGGTCGATGTAGTAGTTTCAAAATCAGAGTGTTCTCGAATTCACTTTGTCGTAGTAGCCTGCAAGATAACCTACGTAGGAACGATTCAATTTTCGGTTAAAATCATTGTTCGGAAAGAAGCCTGAAAGGGCAAGTCTGTTACACTTAGTTTGGAAATATCCAACTGCAGCCACAGGGGTGATCACTGCGAATAGCATTGCTTCTACAATGTTGGCTAAGCTGACCGAAAAGCATTAGAAAATGGAAGTAAGTGGCATTGTGCGATCTCAGCATGCACCCCACATTCACCGCACAAACGGTCCTGGTCCGAATAACCAGAACTCTCGCGTGCTAGTATCCGGCAGACGAAGGGGCTGATTGCAGTGCAGCGACACTCATGACCACTCATTTCCTAATCAGTCGATAAAAGAGGCTGATTTAAGGTTAACAAGGAAACTAACCCGGACAAACTTGGTGGTTTTGCCCTTTAGCACTTCTTGGTCTACACGTGTCTCCATGGGAAATTTCTAGATCATAGAGATCCATTCAGCATGCTAGCAAACATGGCCTCCAGTCAACGGATCTGTTGCACATTGCCGATGTCGTTGGCACACAGTGGATTACACCGTCATAAATGAAACCGTCTTTTGTTTCTGTTGCTACTCACCTCATATGACTCTACTGTTGTTATCAGTCGAATGTGATCGCGTGTTTTCGGGTACAGAGTACATTCAATACGAAACTGGTACTCTCTCCTGGTTTTTACTGCAAGATTATGTTGAACCCACTATCATCAGAAAAGTTTTGGCGACCGACGTCTGCTATCTTCTGGCACCTTACTAAATGTGGTATTTGCCTTGCAGACGTACATGAAAACTGAAACACTTACGTGTTCCAATCTTTCAGTCGAAGTGACAAAGTTACCCTGTGAAGTCTTTATCCACAGAAGTATCGAAAGAAAATGATGTCACTCTTTTTGGGAACATCCCAGAAATTGTTTGTCCGTCTTACACATTGAACGTCTACTGAGAGATACCATATATGGGTCCTTTTCAGTGTAACATCTTATAACGCACTTTTGTTGCGTAAGTTGATGAATGATAACTGCCTGCTTTGATTAAATCGAAGAACACATTTGGTAACCTCAGTTTGTGATCACGACTTTCTCATTCAGAACGACATTCCAGTCAACTTGTTTTGAACACCAAGCTTGAGTATCGCTTCTGTAGCAATACGTTCTCTTTCCACGGTCGAGATTTGAACTCCGTCCACATCTTTATTAGGCAGCCGTGTTGACCAGTGATCTGGCATCAGACATGGTGGAAGTGTCATTACCACTCGCTGGATGTCAACCGCTCTAAACAATACGTCTACATCAAATAAGTACGTCAGATGATAGCACAGCACGTGGCAAACTTCGTAGCAGCTGCCAGAAGAGACGATTAAATTGCAACTACCATTCACTGCAGATATCGACAGTCCTCTGTTGACCAAAAGAAAGAACTTTCTACTATAAGTAACTAGTCAGGTAATTCCCCATGAAAGACAAACTGATACTCTGCGGTTAATCCACCAGTGTATAGCCATCCAAGTGCTGGTGTGAAAAAGTCATCCAATAAAGTAACCCAACCAAACCTGTTTCAGCAATTAGTGCGTTAAGCTTTCACTCTCTCCAAGTAATCAACCTATGATCAACGAACGTGTAGGGCACCTTCTGTATGCATAAAGTGCAAATCTTGCTGAGATAGTTTGAGACATTTGCATAGTAACTGGCAACCAAGTTCCTAATTGTTACCCAGAACTTTCAACCTGTTTTCGTTCCATAACATCAAAAATGAAATTGTCCACGTGTTTTGCGTGCACGTGTTGATTACATCCGCTTACTTGGTTATCAGTGCCGCGCAACAGGATAATCCTCAATATATCATAAGATTCATGAGCAAGTTGTGGATTAGAAGAAGCTGTGGTGGCTTATGTATTACGGAATTCGTGAAGGATGTTTGGAAAGAAAAAACAAATTGAAAAACTGTTTCAGTTTCAAGGAGTCAACAGTGCAAAGACCGTTTGAGAGAAAGTTCGTGGATAGTGAGCCAAACAGAAGCCCAAACACTGTCTATCGTGTATAAAACAATCGCGTTGTAGCTCATACTAGATAGCAGATGGCGACCTTACCAGTGAGAGGCTGAGAGTATCTTCACTCTACCACAGGCTTTTGCATACGTGGTTAAGTGTGTCGAATACGTGCATCAGTTGTGTGTTCGAATTCTACTAACAACGACCAGTTGTGATACACTCTGAGAGATTGTTGCAGGTTGCGCACACCCAAACGTTAAGAGTTTTCTTTTTAAGTTAAACGGTTCATTTAATGTAGTGGCTTTCGTGATTTATCCGTGAATTGGTTGTTTTGTTAGACAAAAGTAGGTGATGTTTGAGTTTATGGAAGATCTCATATAGTATTATACAGTGTATCATATATTCTACATATTATATCGTCTCATCTGATATGCCGGTGTCGCATCTTGAACTGTCTCAGTTTGTGTAACCTATCTGGGTGGGGTAGTGAATGTAGCATCGTAACCCATTTGAAAACTCCACGTAAAGTCTCTCACGAAATAAGGACGATAAGCTTGGATATTTTGCTCAAGATAAGGACACAGTGGTAAATTGGATATAATGATGGACTAATTTGAGTGGACCAGTCCAAACAGCCTCGTGAATGGCCCAAATACCGGTCACTGACACACCATTGAGAGGCAAGTTAATGTCACTTGATGTAATCGTGCCCGATCTGCGCCCGCTTGTACTTATACCCAATATTACAATTTCAAGTAAGCACTCTGTACAACCCGAATGGTGAGGGCGCATCATTTCACATTTTCCATGCTAAACAGGAGTCAGATATCTGTGAACAAGCGATGTAATATGTCTCTCATTCTGTAGCTTCTTAGTTCAAGTTACTGTCTACTGTACCCTAGAATTTAGTGTCCCAGCATACAATGGTGGTCGAGAGATAGCATATTGTGGGATTTCGAGTACAACCAGAATATAAAAAAATCAACGGTTCTAGTACGAAAGCTTGTGACAGGCCGCTGGTTATACACTAATGATCTGAAAAATCATAGAGTGATACACTTTATTACTTGGCTTAGATTCTCTTGTAGTTCAAACCGGTTAAAATAATTTCCTTCGTTTAGCGACGGCTGTACTACTTCATTACATTCTCCTCAGCATATGTGACCCTGTCTCACCATTGCTTACATTAGCCTGAGGCGGGTTACTTGAGCTGGTTTATACTACCCTCCGCTTGTAGGTGAAGCTAACGTTGTTATTGAGGTCACCATCGGAAGGTTTTCGCATTGTTTGATATTAAGAGAGTCTAGAGTAAAAATAATTTCACCCATGAACTTGTTCATGAATGAATTCGTTCAGACTTTTTCAGTCTTTTACCGTTTTTACGAATTTCTCAAGACCGTTCACGTTTCCTCGTGTTTTTCGCACCTGGGAGAAAAAACCCGAGAAGTCATGGTTGAACGGAGCATTGAATGGACAGTTTGTACTTCGAAAGACATGTCCACAAGCGTTTCCATATCATTGCAGTAAACCATTCCTGAGCAGTCAACCACTGAATGGTGTTTTCCACACACGAACTTAACACTAGCAATTATAGTGTCCCTGGATTATGGTTATGTGCAATTGACTGTGGGTATGCAGTGGTGCTGAGACATATCCTTCCTGTGTGGGTTTTGTGATTAAACAGTACTCGTGTCATTCGTGTACTTGGCTCACAACATCATTAACTTAAGAGTCGTGTTAACTCAGCTTAAGATCACTCGCACATACCCAGGTATATTATTTTTGTGTCTATCAATGTTTTGGTTGCACTAACTGGAGAAATTTCAGCGTAGTGCTTCAAGGGAGGTTACATTCACTGAGCAGTATCTCTCTTAATTTCATCTTCGATCTACACAACTGGAAAGTTTCGGATGTATTCCCCTGATTTCAGGTTATTTAGTTGCGTGATTTGAACACGCGTCAGCCAAAGAAGTGGCTTATAATTGTGTCCGATTCAACTTCGCAGCCCATTATCGACAAATGTTCTGACCTCAAGTTTCCACGATTTCCAAGAAATCGGAGCTCATCGCTTGATAAGAGCGCTGCTGTCCAGGTGTGCTTAGGGTTAGCAAGGTCATGACTGGATTTGTTACACGCCAACTAAAAACGTTGTGGGAAATCCACCAGTAGAATATGTCCCTAAACTGTCGACCTTCCATCTACCTCCTGTGGAGAGAAAGCGAACGTAGTACGTTGTGCATGGTCTCGGTTAAAGAAGTGAATGGAACTCATGGTGGTCAACACGTGTGGGTGTGTGCAGACGTGTGTGTCTAAGACTAACGTCTGTCGAAGCGTGTGACCGCGCTAACATGCATGCGCCACTATGGTGAGCGCGTGTCGTAATTCTCATCTCCTGTTAGCCTCATGGACTGCACACCCCACCCCAACTCTTTGCATGGGTGACCAAGTCCAAACTAATCCTCGAGTCGGTGCTAGCCGCGGCCGACAAGCTCCTCCCCTAAACGCGACGTCTCAATCGCCAATCCATCTGCAAAGTTTGCCGTTTGCACCCGGTTCGACACATCTGTGCAGCTGGTCACGGTCACTTCTGGGTCTATCCACGTACTCACTTGTCTGGCAGCTGTTTGTCACCAGGCTTAACAACAGGCGACCAAGTGTGGACGGTCATCTTGTTGAGGCACTGACCACATTATACCCAACGAGAACGAGCCAACGGAATAGAACGAATCTTTTCTCTATAGGGAATCGTAGTGGCAAGAATACATTCACCTCCCCAGTGAAGGCCCTAACCACACGGTTCCACGCCTGATACAACATGCCACGGGCAAAATATGTGGTTAATGGGACGGACGTCTATGGGGCGCAGAGTGCATCTGACACATGGACAGGTTTGTGAAAACCACTTGGATCGGACCTAGTTAGTGGGATGTGTGTGTCTGAACAGTTGAATTGTGCTGGAGATAGAGAGGAAGTGGCATTCGTTTGGTTGCTGAGTTCCTAATAAATGACACCGTGCAGATTATCAGCCTGGCGACCGTGATGGTGCAGACGAGGAACGTTTTCATTACGGTTGTTATTATTGGTGTTATTGCTGTTACCGAGTATTTAGTGGTTTACAGGCAACCCTATCAATAGAGCACACAAGATACGTCATCAACTCCATCAACTGACCTACTGACTAACAAAAGTCCAACCGACTTTCTGCTTAATGCGTAAGCTAACGACTGATTGTTAGCTACAGCCAGAAACTGAACGGCACCGATGAACACGGCACGTTGTATCCAACCATTTAGTCTGTAGTGTTTTGGTAAGACGGTCGAAACTTGTGTAGTAACAGACAGAAAGACGAACGATAGCTCAGACGTGATATTGACAGCTACACTTGAAATTAAATGAGTGACATGTGTTGCTGATACTCGTCAGAATACTAACAGTGTTTAAAGCTTTTCGATAGAATGTAGCATTCTCTCTAGACTAGCAACAATATCACTGTCCAAATGCGTTCACAACAAACGCTACGCTTGGAATAAAGAAATTCATTAGCTGTTCCTAGTATTTTTTTACTCGACCAGATGTCCTTCTGGTTTTGTTACTGTCGGGTGTCAAACAAGATCACACATTAATAAGAACATGGCGATACTTATAGCACTTAATGCCATGGTATTTATGTCGCATATCTCTTCAAGCTGAGCGTTCCAAGGTACATCTTTATAGTATGCATAAGCATTGTGTGAGTTTTAGGACTGAAAGTTAAACAGAAACGGTTACTTGATTCATACTAGCCAACTCCTAGCAAACCAGTGATTTCGAACCTACTCCAGTGCAAACGTCATAGTTTAGGAGTAACTTGTAGCACAAGTTGGGAATAAATCAACCTCCAGACCACATCTAAAAGCAACAGGAAGTTCTTGAAGTAACTGTTTCCCAGGTGATTCTCCATTTCGTTCCACTCATATATAGTAACTTGTGAAAAACGATTGTGTTCCTCATTATAGTGTGTATTATATAGTCTTGTTATAAGGCCTTATAAATTTCAGTTCGGTTGAGCACATTTATCAGGTCACACGTATGATGAAAATGGTCATTTCTAAACTACTGAACCTATTAAGATGTATCTATTGTAGTTTATTTTTCTCTTCTGTCGAGTTTATGGTTTCGTGAACATTTCATAGATGTACACAACCTATTACACTACTGTCGTATATAATTGGTGCTTTGTGTAGCCTGATTCCCAAATGAGTTCATCTGTTTAATGCGGACAATACTTATATATTTTAATGCATTTTTCAAGTGGGTGGTTGTACACAGGTATCGGATTATTTTTGTATGACCAACTGATTGTTCTGTGCACAAGGTAACACAAGCCTTTGATTACGTCTTTCTTTGGTCTGAAGTGTATTCTTTTTCCCCTCTGCTCTTTATTACATATGCTTGTTGGATATCAGTACCTTTAGTTTTGTTTTCGACTTTCCAGCTACTGAATTAACTTCGATCTCGAGCTCCGGGTTGTAGTCTGTTCACTCGCTTGATGTGAACCGGTGAATGATGCGTATACAGTTTTCTAGGTCTCACCATCACTGGTTTTGTTTGGGTTAATTTTCCTAATGTCTGCTTCATCCGTTTACACTTTACGTCATTGACTTCAGTTTACAGAGTACAATCTGACCGGTTTTTATGCAATGCCTAGAGTAAGCATCTTCCGCTAAAGTTTTACTCTGCTGGGGATCAGTTTTAAGAAAGATAAGTTTTTTGAAGAACCAAACGTCACTTGATTGGGAAGTGGCGGACGCACGAAAAGTTACTGATGATGATTCGATACCAAGCCATTCTCGTTTTGTTAGTCAACGGGCCCCTGAGTGGAGTGATGCTGATGTTAATCCGGTACTTAAATAAATGAATAAAAATGGGTAATGTTGCTATTAACTTTCGCGCATATGACAGAAGAAGAATGTGAATATTTATGTAGTATGTATCATGCAACTGACTAGTCACAAAGCTTTCTTACAGCTGAGTGTGTTTTCAATATATGGTTCATTCAGCTTAGAATTGGATGGAAGTGGAGCCCTCGCACATCATCCACTGGGCTAGATTAACTGTAAACAGTACTCACTGGGATTACACTGGAACAGTCATCGTGTTGTGAATTGTTAGAAATTCGCATATCACATCAATCTAATTATTCGCCTTCACGGTCGCACGCAATGTAAGCTAGCAATGAGGCGATATTATTCGTCCCACAAGAAAACGGCATCGAGTTACGATGACTATTTTCGTGACTGACTGAGTACAAGCCGTGGTTCCTATACTGTTCTCCCTCTTTTCATTGAAGCAAGTAATTATTTAGTTAATTGAACGAGTAAGTAAAGAGAAAGTGGACGACATACTGGATCACTTCCTCGAAGTGCCAGGTGGAACGTTCGGCACATTTTTTTACGTTCGGAGTTCACTGAATGCATATAACACTAACCGGCTTGCCAGGTTTCAAATTTCAGTTAACAACAGCCAGGGAATACACGGATGCTGTGTACGCTTCTGCGCCGGTATCTACCAGCACACAGAGAAGCCTGTCAGAGTACGTCTGTACATAATAGATCGAAGTAGGCAAATCCAGTCCTGGTCTGTCGACGCATATTCGTATGCATCGATGTAGGGATAGCGCCGAACGGTAGGTAGGCGCTCAGGTAATCACAATTTTTGACTATACCGTTAATGGCGATAAATGTTTTGGCCAAGATTGGTTTCAGCCAACAAGGAAAGCAGTCACATTCTGTCAAATACAAACTTGACAGACTCTGGTGCGCGGAAATCTCAAGATACAGCTGGGCATGACAAGAATCGCCGCCTCCTATGGTGAAGTACACATCTTCATATCCCACTTGATGTGAGCTCCACATTCGCTTCTGACTCATACCCAAGCTCGCTTGAGAGTATGGGAGCACATTTGCATATGCATTAGTACAGCATGAAGATTCTGTTTCCAGCACCAACGGAGGCGTAATTTTCTAGTCGTTTATGATAACGGGTGTTGTGTTTTGTGGTGCGAAACCTTTCAACCGGTGTACCCGTTTGTTGTAAACTGAACTGACTGAACTCGAGTCAGTGAGCACTGACGAACGTTTTGTGGTTTACCATGGTCTTCATACCCTCAGTTTCAGCAGATGAGGACGAAATCATCATTGAAGGTACCTACGCTCCCACTGGGTCCGTACATATGGAAGCTGACTACGAGTGCTGTGATGTGACAACATGAGTCTTTATCAATGACAGTAAAGTGCTAAATAGGCAGTTGTTTAAGGACTGTGCCATTAATAAACAGATATTAGTTTTGCATTTTTCGCCAAAACCAAAAGGGTTGTGTCGAAGAGGACCGTAGTCTTCCGAACAACTCCAACAATTACTGATGAGCCGTATGGTCAGTTCAATCACACAAATGCATAAGACGAACTCCTTATTTCACGTGCCGCTTTGAAACTTATGATACTTGCACAGCTTTCCTCGATGTGCCCTAAGCTTTGACCGAGTATGACAGAATTGGATCGACACATTTACCCCAACCATTCGGAATCCTTCCGTCTCAATACACTACATTACTGAATAGTACTAAAACACACCAGTCATATCTGACAAGCCTGTCTTCCAGTGTCATTGCACTGCGCGTAAGTGTTATTCGCTACCAATACTGCTGTTAGTCCTAAAAGAAACCAAAGTACCAGCCCCATCAATGTTCTACTTTGGCTACCAGCTCATCGACTCTGTGGTTAGCGAATTTGCTTAAGGTGAGAGTCGTACCCTTCTGAACGAGGATCAGACATGTCCCTTTGAGAAAATTTCATCCATACTCAGCGATCTGCAACCAGCTGGATGCCAGAAGAATGAAGTTCATTATCATTCACTGCGATTCCACATATACTTTTATGGTATTTGCTGCATAATCCTTTCATTTCCACCAAGACACGATTTACTCACTGACTGCCCGGACCCAGTGACTTAGTTGGGATCCCGTTCACCCGGAAGGGTGAAACATTCACTAACCACCGACTAATACTTCGTTTAACGCTGAACACATTTATTCAGACACTATTGAAGCCTTATCAGCACGGTCATCCGATTCAGATGAGCAAACGCCCGTTATTTTTTTTAGCAGACTCCACCGTTATCCATCCTGCGGTGACCATAAATTCCAAAATGCACACCAGTCAGCTGTAGGCACACTCAAGTTCCCCCTCGCTGGACTAAGTGTCACGAAGTTAGCTAGAATAATCCAAATTCCGCGCAAACCATGAGCAAGAGATATAGCTCTCTAGTCACCAGGACATTCTTCAGAAAGTGCTACTTGGGTCCCAACGTGAGGGGCATGAACGTCCCGGTACATAGTTAGGGTGTGGTAGTGACGAACAAAAAGAAATGAGCTGTTGTGGATGGGCGAATTCTATCACACATTTCACGGTCGCTTACGTCGGGAACCTGCTAGCACCACACCCATAGACCGTTTGCTGCTTTATCCGGAGCACCGCATTCCTTGGGTCCTCAGTTGGACCATACAGCCTCCGTAAGGACTAAGTTCCGTCGTTACGACCATTCATTTTGCTGTCCCAGTAACTGCAAACGACCAGAAAGTCACAGTCCTATTCTTTTATCATAGTACGTCTTACAGATTATGCGTTTTTCGCGACATCCACCTGACGATCGAACCATACTCTCTCAGTTGTGCAATCTACAGGGAGCTGTGACTACCAAAGCCGATCTTGTTCACTTCGCCCGGTGAGGCCGGAGCTATTGATGGCAATGCTGTGATGGTTAACGTTAGCATACAGAATGACTTCAGAGGTGACACAAGGTTGGAAGGTAGAGACAGATCGTCACAGCCCGATCATTACCTCACTTCTTGATCCAAACAGCTATCGAATAAATTCACATTATCGTACTCACATAACTAACACCCCCCTTGTTATCACTTACCATTTTGTAGTTGGATCCATTCCGCGACTGAGTTAGCCTACTTGCTATCTTTTGCTCACCGACCATTCCAGACATCCCAACGACCTATTACTGACACCATACTGTAGAGCACCTGGTGTAGGCCGTTTGATTCTTAACAAACGAAAGTATATGTTCTGTTCTGATGCGTTCAGTGTCTTGAAGTGTAACAGATTCTTCAAGCTTTTTTTTGCATTTTTTAAAAGTCCCCATTAAACTTCTTTATTTGTTGACTTGGGTGTTGACTACATCTGTCATGTTTGTTGATGGAACAAGTTAAATAATGAACACCGACTATCTGATAGCGTCTTTAATTTTTACGACCAGGTGATCTGGAAAATTTTCTTTCCAATCCTATTTAGGGTTGTCACTGTCTGCTTTCTCTTTTACTAAACGCTGCTTAATTTGCTCTGCAAAATACAGAGACCACCTTTATACTCTTTGACAAAAAGTTAGACAGGGACAGTTAGTATCTTTTATTTGACTAAACATGGCGGAACACCTTTCGCGTTAGCAACTAGCTGCGCCTTACTGGCTGAATGCTCACTCAATCTGAATGAATGAAGCAATTTGTTATCGTTATTAGTTTTGTCGTCGTTGTTTTTGTTGCTGTTGTTGATCCTGATTTCGATACTGAGAGATCATGTGACACTTGTTGAATACCGTCCATTTGCCCCACCTGTATCACAGTCGATTATGCTGATAATGAAAGCAAAAGAGTTAACAATCAACTGAGTAGTGGAAGGTGGACTAATGAGTCACAAGTTCGTCAAAGGAAGTCAGAGGAGACAACGTGTTTGGTTAGTCAAGTATGAGCGATTCAACGATGGTGTGGACACGCGAGCATTACAATGTGATGGGGATCATTCCGTGCCTGAGGTGCCATCTAGTTAGCGGATAGAATTGAGCTCGTCTTTCTGCATCACGTCGTCATTAGTTTTAATTACAAGAAGCTACTGTAAGAACAGTTACTTTCAATATTGTCTGTTTGGTAATACTGAAGACTCCCCCTGTTCAGTCTCCCTAATGAGGGATGCAATCCTGTACTGTAGTTTAAACAATCTTACAGCGAGAACGGCCCTAATCAGGAGAAAGTACTATTGATTAGGTGGTTCCTTTCTTTCGTCTGGCTATGTACGATAGTCGGGATAAAGCGTCCATTTGGAAGGAGCTGTAAAAGATATGAGTTAATGTGCAAATCAGTTAGTTGGCTCGTCAATTGTGTTCATAAAAGGTCACGTGGACGATCGATGCCCAAAAACGAGTGTACATAGGTCTGCTGCCAGTCGAGATCAAACGCCACTCTTTTGATGACAGAACTGCGCAGGCTGTAACGTGCTGACTGACCATGAATATTTGGTTTGTGCACAAGTGTGCAATGTGTTTGCAAGATCTGTATAATTGTTGAAAATCATTTCATCTCCTATTCTATATGACATTACAGATAGGTGAAAAAAGTTTTCCGTTAACCAGACTCCACATATTGAGTTTTCTGTTAGTTTGGTTCATCTCACTCTTCAATTTAAAGTCGGTTAACTTGAAGTCTGCGCAAAATTTTCCCGACTATCTGAAAGAAACCCGCAGAAAAGTGATTGTTTTGGACTGGCTGCATGTGCTCTTCATAAGTACGCATGATCTTTCACAGTGACGCTATGAACAGCATAGTTTTCCTGGGTATTGATAAGTACTTTTCATTAGCTGACTGACAGAAAGAATATAGTGTGTAATGAGGATGAACACTGGGAAAAGTTTGTACTCAGTTGCTTTTGTTCTGTTAGCTAATTCAATGGACCATTCCGAAATGTTGAACGGAGTGAGCTGTGGAATGCAGAGTCTGAGAAATATAGGGACTAACGATCATGTGGTTTTCCCTTGTATCCCGGCTGTAACCACACATTCCAGCTTGATTTTCGTTTGCGCAGATTTTTATGTACCTTTGATTTGGGAGACAGGATATGACTTCCGTGTCACTTCATTTAGTCGTGTAACCCTGTATACAATTGAGGTATGCGCTACCTCAGCAACATTTTCCTGTTCTCAAGGTCGTTCTCTCCGCACTATTTTCAGTGGTTTAGAACTCAGACTTTTGACATACTCTCTAACGGGCGCTTTTTCGAATACCGCCCAGCGGATGTAAGGCTACACAACCCATTTCCTTTTTTTCTGGTGATTATCTTCTTTGGCCCGAGATTGGACTACAGCTTACTAATGATTACATTCTCGTAAATAGCTGGAACCATGCGGTTGAGTTCCAGACCCTATCGTGTTCTAGTTCCATGTCCTTTGGAGCCGTTGTTTGGTGGCCCTTTTGAAAGGGGTTTAAAACATCTGGTGGGTGAGGTTCACACGCATCTCGTTTCCCTACAAGCTGCTTGCCATAGCGAAGGCCCGTAAGCGTAGCTTTTTGTTGGACCAAGCATATTCAAAGGGTTGCATGTAAATTCAACGCCGTCAAATGCATCCTGAATGTCATATTTAAACGCTCAGTAAGTTATGGATAGTCACTTACACATATCCGTTTAGCAATCCAGTATCATACTATCTGAGGTCATTAGTTACGGAGGCCTCTTTTGCTATATATAGCTCTTCAGCCACTCAGTACCACCTCCGAATATGGTCGGTTTCCAGTTTGTGCTGACATCCGGACGCTCATGTCTGTCTGCCTATTCTATTCTAGTAGGGACAGAAGCATACATAACCTGTTCACACCACGAATCTACTTACTACCTTGTTGTCGACGCGCTGGTTTCGTTTAGTATTTACCGCTCAACATATTCGGCAACTCCAGTGTTGTCTGTCATCTTTCGGACACCTTCAGGCAGTGTCGGTCTCGCAGTTGTGAACAGCACGGATCCAATGTTCCTGCAGTGCAAACCACTAACGTTTGCCACAGCGTCGACAATTAGGATATACCATCTCATAGTATGGACCTCAGGCTGATGTCATAGGCTACTCTTCGGACCCATCAAACAGTTCGTTGATTCCCTTCCATCGCACGATCAGCATACAGGACTTGACCATAACCCATCTCCGCTGCTTAACTGTATGTATGTAGCACCCGTCATGGCACACATCAGTCGGCATAGGACTGTGCGGGGTCGTACTCATCATCTGTATCTGGTACTGTGCAGTAAACGTGATTCATAACAACTTCTTTGTCAAACGGTTGCTCCTGACTGAGTGTAGGCGTATAGCCATTCAGTTTCTCATTCCTTATCAGTTTTTGCTGCGTCTCACCAAACGCATTACCAGACCGTGCGAACTGGATTGCAGGCAGATGCAAGGGGTGTGTTACCCCTGTTTTTCTAAACTACGGATATTTTCAGATCACCTGCAGTGCCCACAAACAGTCGCACCGACAGCTCCACCGACAACAGATCTCAACTAACTGTTTCATCTCTTAACCTCATTGGAGTTGCTCTAAATTACCTGGTCCAAGAATGCTTGCTAATGTAAGCACCGAATCACTTGTGGCCACTTTAACCTGTACACCTCCATCACGTAGAGCATTTCGCATTAATTAACTTGTCGCATCGCCTTCTAGCGTTTTGACTGCTTACTATGTATGTTGAGTAACATCGTTACGATGTACACAAAACATTGTCTTCTAGAAAAAGCACAAAAATGTGCATTAGTTTGACTTCTATTTAAGGCTGGTTTCAAAATTCTTTAGATCCGGTTTCTAACGCAAAGCCCGTGCAGTTCCGCGCACATGAGACGATAATGTTCTCACAAATCACAGTGGTAACTGAACCATCTTAAAAAACTTTAGGCTGGGAATAAGGGGACTGTAAAAACGCTGACAAGTTTCCATCCTTAATTTTATCATAACGCTTTCTAGTCAACTTTTTGAGGTCTCTGTGATCGAATCGAACAAGAATGCGTCAAAAGTCGAAAGCTGAAGATGAAATACCTGACGCTTGAAACGTTTCGACGGGCAAGACTTTAGGGATTGTTGTTCGGAGTCGACTAAATGCCTTGAAGAGCAAACCGAAGTTGCTTCTAATCACAAATAACCTGCACTGTGACTCGTTGAATAATTTAGTTGAATGACCAAGAAGTTACCTAACGCCCCTTAGTGATCCTAGCTGCCCGATAAACCTCCTCACAGCAAACAACACCCTGATGTCGCCATTTTCCCATCCCATAGGGTGGTCGCCCAGGAAGGTATCAACTTACTGCCTGTGAGACATTAAAAAGCACCACTTCTATCCACTTCAGTAATGTTACCTCACAGGAATCCATATCTTTCGACCAGGTATAACTGATATGGACAAAAGCTGAGGACAAGCTGATTGTTCTATTGCTGGACTGTCAATACAATTTAGGCAATGCTTATATTATGTTGTGCATATGTATGTACCCACGAACAAGTTATTCCGTTTAGGAAAACCAAGTCTATCCCAGAGAGGATGCTTGCACAATTCACTAACATGGGGTACAACACCCCGGCTTAACCAGGATGTAGGGTTGAATATTGTGAGTCATGTGGTGCATACTGCACATCTAAGTCTGGGCACTGGAAATGACGAATATTGGGGAACTTGTGCGTGGTATTGTCTCATAAGTCGGTTACGTTGCATGAACTGATCAGCTGTTATGAGAAAGTCTTGAATGGATGCTACGCTAGGGACCAATACACCAAGTTGCGAATGGCCTATCTGTTACAGGAATCGATTTGATGAGGAGTGCATGGAACCCTTGTTATTAACTGCTACTGAAGTTTGTACTAGTTTGGAGGAAGGATGATCACAGAAATACAGAAGTATAAATTTGCGTCAAACTAGCCCTTGGAAATTGTACTCATCCTCTTTCAGTTTGATTGTGGTATCCATTCTCTTAAGTGACACTCCGACTCAACTTATATGTTCGGTTTACAGACCGGGGAAACTTCATGGTGGACTTTGTGGACTTCTAGAATTTTCACCAATGGTCACCCTCTTCTGTACTGTAGAGGACTTCACATCAGGTTAAGTTTGTTTATTCTTGACCCATAGTGGCCGTCTCGACCAGTGAATCCCGTATGAGTGAAAGACGTCGAAAAAGCCCAAATGAAAGACCATGTGGAAACCACTATAGGTCCGAATTACTGATTGACAGGTGCCCTTCAACTCTAGGTCTTAGATTGAAGATAAGTTATCTCGCAGCCAACTGAATTAATATGATTAAATGAATGCCCTAGGTTCATGTCTGGACGAGCACAACTGTTTCCTAATGTTCTACCAGGGGTTTAAAATCCCTATTCTCGGCTAGTGGCCAACATACGGTAACACTCCGGTCAACAGAATTTCTAACTTCTCCTTGGGTTTTAACAGTGATGACGGAGCAATTTAATAGATCTACCGTTGGAACTGTCACCACGGTCCTCCCCCTTCTAGCAACGTACAACTTACCCACTCGTCATAATTAAGGAGGCAACATACACCATACAGTCGTCTGCTAGTTTTCTACGAGCGTTTTTATGACGTTTTACGTTAACTTTTACCAGCAAGTGGACATCTAAAAATTTTTCAGCGCCACCTCAGTTAGGCTAATTAAATAGGGTGGTGCTCTATGAGGCAGTGTGGGGAAAGTATGTGTCAAACACAAGGTGACTTATCACATCTTTCCCTCAAGAAGTAGCTACTAGGAATTCGGTCGCTTTTCGTTTTCACCTTTCGTGCTACAGGTCTCGAGGACGAAGGTGCAAAACCCTTCGATGGCTTTTAGTCCTTAGGATTTCTGCTGCGCAGACTGATTTATCAAATACCTAACTCTCTATTAGTTTTTAATGAGTGTCTAATTTAAGTTCGCCGAAATCAGGTGACCGCCCCAAATCTGATAATATTTTGGACGTATCATTTGTGAGCTGCAATGGAAATTTTCTAATGGACCCAAAAGTATGACTTACTGGAGGGCTGTTAAATCCTTGTACAGTTTGTAACCTTGTAGGCTATATGGCACTGATAGACACTAGGTGTATGGGTGGATGGTCGACTACGGAGATCGCTTCAAGTAGGTGTTTCATCCTAGTGAGCACAACGCAAGCGCCTATGCGATCCATAGGTTGTGGTAAATGAAACAAATCCCGCTGTGCAAGGTTACGTTCCTGAGGGAAAACCAGACGCCGCAGATACAGATATTAACAATAGGCCAGTCTGTTTGGCTTGAAAATTAGTCACGGTCTACGTGAATTGTGAGTCTGTGTTGTAAAGGTCGCTTTCACTGTACACGCGATAACAATAAGGGGCGTGTGCTCAGACTGGAGGCCACGTGGAAGGTGGAATTACTAGCTATGGGTGTGCTCTTATGTGTGTGTGTGCGTATGATATGAAGAGAATAAATATCCGAAATAAACAGACGATTCCGTTGGCTTTTCATACCACAGCCAAAAACAAGCATGAAAACCATTGAGATTGCGTCGTGCTGTGTGTATACTCAGTGGATGAACCTTATGGGCATATGTACATCATACCTCGCATCAAACATTAACGATAAGTTTGTTTGCAGGACACCGAAGAAAAAACATGTGGTCAGATGTACAGACCAATAGGCGTGAAGAAATTCATTCTATACCGTGGTTATCGATCTCTTGATAAGATTTTTTATTACAACTGCTCAACACGGACGAATAAAACAGTGGCGAAGACGTTTACAACAGTAACTGAAAGCACACATCTAGTGCATATGCGAAGCCCGGGACTGTGAATGACAACTTCTGAATAACCCTCGATTACACCCGCTTTTCATGTTTCCGGCCACCATACTTTCAGAGGTGCCAGTTGACTTTATTTTCGCTTTCACTGGCAAGCACCGCTAATTAATATTTCCGCCAGCCGGAGTTTGAACCAAGGCGCATTTCAATGGAGCACTTTGCCAACCACTTCATCTGCCTTATATATGTCCGCACAGAATCAGTTTGTCTAATCGAATAGTACAACCTGTGGTGTCTAAACCAGAAGCTGTCCGATTATTCCGATTGAAAACCCAGCAGTTGTTTTTGAATGTTCAATCGATACCCCAATGATTGGGGCTTTTCAGTCGGTTTGAAATATACCATTTATGTATAATACAATATGAAATAACTAATTCAGTTTAGTCTGCTAGGCAAAGTTGTTGGTTACTAATTGGTAGTTAGGAGTTTTGTTCTATCGTTACTTACAAACTTCTGGGGCCGAACTGTTAAGTACAATAATTTAAAGATGCCCAGTTTGTGGTCGGTGACATGAAATGATCAACTTGTTGGTCTTATGACCAAGTGAATCTGATTCCATCTGCAGTTTGGAACAAGATGCACACCACGGGCGTGTACTAATAGCAGTAAAAACAGAATGAAATGTTCCACTTCGGAGGAACTGTCTGAGAAGTTTCAATTATGAGACAGCTGAGACTAACTCTGAGTGATGATTAACTTAGAATTAAAGATTAGCCGTTGATAGAACACTTGATGCACTGGTTGTTAGCAGTTACGTTATCTGTGCGGCGACTGACGGAAATAAAGGCAATCGATTTTTAAGTGGAAATGTTCAAAAGTTTTAATACCCGGTTACACATAATCCTAGACTTCTAGTTTCCTAGACGGTTGTTGTGTTGCAGTCTGGATAACACGTTCCCAGTGTGAGCGATGCAACTCACTGGTAGCAATGACAGAATGTAAAACAGGAATGGAATAAGTAGTGGGAATTCGTCGCTGCAAAGATGTGTTGTGAATATCATCAAGAGCAAACCGGTTTTCTGTACGCTACGGTTTCATGTAACTCCATTCAAACTTGCTATTAATCAGTGGGAATTCAATTTCCTAACCCCAAACCGTTACGCTACAAAAACGGGATACCTGAGGATGACCTTGAACTAGGTTGTACACATCTGTATGAGTTAGAAAATTTTCTTCTCGATCCACCTTCACTCCTGATCACTTACACTAAGGAAATGAGGAGGATAGTGGAAAACTTGGTTGTCATGGAATAAAATTCAGCTGGGTCGTAGGCTCAAAAACCAAACTAATTATTTTAGTTGTAGCAAAATATGTCAGAGCACTACCTAGAGGTGTGAAAAAGTGTAAATGTTATTTTCGTTGTTTTCCAGACACCATGTTTAGTGGAATGAATTTCTAGTTAGGTCGTTCTACTTTGATTCAGAAATGAAAACGAACTCCAATTTCCTAAAGTTGTGGACCAGACACCTCTTCAAAACAACTTGCGGTCTGGGGGCAGTAAGCTGATATTGCACCAGATTCCTACGTGGCATTCACTTTTGAACATACAAGTCATTCCTTCCGTGAGCACTTCGTATATTATGTGCAACTGTAAACTGATTGGCAAGGCTTGTATACAGACAGATACTTAAACAAACCCGTTTCGTACGGAGCTGTGTTAAACATGGATGATATCAAAAATATATTAAACAAATCCTCTATTGCCTATAAGTAATGTTGTTAGTTATTGTTATTTTCAAAATGGTGTTGGCGTAACGCACGTGAAGTAAGACGTCAAGCTCAAGAGAATATGGTAGATGGTAAGTCTAGAAAGTTTCTGGATTGCTGACCTGCAAAAAGTGCGTTAAGGAACGTGTGAAACACAGGTGTATAACTTACTCATATCCCGTTTGGTTCTGATCCACACTATCCAGTTCGGACTACCAGTTCACAAAATCAACTTAATGGTGACCAAAAATGATCAAGAGGTGACTGTATCATGATGTTCTTCAGAAACCAACAATGTTATGTCTGTTTGCGGGAGCATTTGTAATCGGCAACCTTCTTGTCAAGAATCGAACTAGACCATTCGTCCCGTGAGCATCTCTTACGATAAGGCAGCTACGATAGCTGAAGTGTGCTTTACTGACAAGTTAGCCTACGGCTGCGGCCTTCATAACGGCTGAAATCGTATGGGCTTGAGGATGCTGTGTTCGATTCGGATTAGGATGCAAGGATAGCAGTAAACTGTTCACGAATAAATAAAATTATTAGTAAAGTGAATTGAAGTCATGCGTAGGAACAAGTATAAGGAGTCTTGAACAAGACATTTCCGGTGAAACCAAGATACGGAAACAGATCACTGCTGATGAGCGTTGAGTTACGTTTTTGGTTTTAACAAATCGTTCTCACATTGTGAATCAAATGAGAGTAAAATGTTCAGTCCTGTCCGTAGTATGTGCGCCTCATTACTATCCGTTCACAAACAAAGTTTTGCTTCACTGAGCATACGATTGACGTGAAATCACGTCAGTTTACTCCAAAAAACAATGTGTATTTTGCAACTTGGTTACTCATTATATGTTCAGTCCACATTGGAATGAAACACAATCGAGGTATATAGGTACGGTGTGTTCCGAGTACTAATTTCAGTAATCTTTGCATGTATTAAAAAACTTGTTGCATGAATGTATTAAATTTCTGGTAATTTTGCGTAAGCTAATGCGAAATACTTGTTCTGGGTAAAAAACCTAGGTGTATGATCTGCGATTATCCGTGTTTCTCAGTTCACTTGCAACATACGACAGGTGCTAAACCACCTTTTTAGAGGCAGCTTGATAACCATCTGCACAAATACATCCATCATTAAATGCGTACTGTCGGTGAATGAAAGCAGCTGGTGGGTGCAGCTGAGCACTGTACACAACTTGCTTACGATCTCTCATTAATCTGGAAAACGAGGTCCGGTTCACCTGGTACCGCTATCTCCACACATGCCCGCATGTATCCGTCAGAGTGACTAACTGCCATCATCACTGGCTGGTTGGAAGTCGGCCACTAAGTTTTGTACTACCTACAGAGAATCAGTGTCTCTCCTCAGAACCAACTTTGTTTGGGCCCAAACGGCCGAAGAAGCGGTACATGAATTGCTAACGCATACTACCAACAGTACCCGTATAAATTCATAAGGTTATTGTTGACTTTCATCATGAATACGTTGAATTCCTCCTGGAAAGTCCAGTTTGTTTAGTCGGTACCAGTCAAACTGAATGCTTGTTCCTTGTATTTCTAGGTGAAAGTGGGTGCTATGAAAGACGCAACAAGCTGGCCTGTTCATACTAATGTCAATCTCGTCTCCCTTATGTCGCCGTGACTTTACTGACAAAAATCCCTTATCCCAATGCAGTACTTTTCCGTTAGTCCACTGATACGTTAGCCAACAGTATGTTTGAATGTTTTGTGCTTCAACGTTTCTTTTATGATCCAGCTTGACGCTTGGTTAACTACTGTCTGACCTTGTCCTGTTACTATAGATTTTAACTAACACTGTTCCGTTTCTGGTTTACCTGCAGTGGAATGCAAGTGCTTTTCGTCTACTCGAACTGACTATCGCGGTTGCAATGAGCACATCTGGTGAATATTTTTTCGTGTTGATTTAACAGCATTGCTTATTTATCTGTTCTCTTTTTATCAGACTGTATGCAAACAAACTTCGGATCACACTTTACGTATCCAAAGGCTAGTCCGTTACTGCAGTCATGTAGTGACAACGGTTACACATTGGATAAGCTTCTCCCCGTCCAAAGAGGGGTAACAAATGTAGAGCTATCCGTTACGATATGCTCTGGCTACCTGCCTCACTCCGTCTGCCATATTTTCAATTACGTTATTAATATAATTGATGTTGATACTGTCATGCTCTGTTTTCAGTGGCTGTTTGAGGCTTCTGATATCGGACAAGAATTTTTGATAGTTTACCCTTGTGTCAAAGCTAACCTCAGAAGTTCCCACTGGTGATTAGACAGGGAAGAGATTGAACAATATGAACAACGGCATATGACAATGGCGGTGAGCGTTCTGCAGGTGTTATTCTTTCTTCCGAATAAGCCAAGACAATAATTGAGATTATGCGGCACTAAACTACTCCAGTTGGGTGAAGCTTCCGTTCATTATTGCTTATTAACTTCATTCACCAATCCGTATTGTTTCTCATATATTCTGGAACCTCCTCTGTTTTTGGTAACAAGATGCGTGTAACTCCAACGGACTGACCAGTTCTTTGCTTTCGAAGCTATGCGTTTTCCTTCATGATGCTGTAATACAAGCAAATCTGCAATCCTGTTGGCTTCCCACTGTTAATCTTGTCTAAGCATGACCGATGGCCACTCTGGATACCATTTCGCACAACTAAGTTGCCATTTTTTGCCACTTAACTCGGAGCAGGTGGACGCCGCAGAACATGGTTGTTATAGAGCGACAGAGTGATTTGGCAATGACCCGGGAATATTACTAACGATCCACGGAACCAGAGCATGTTACGGTTACTGTGTCAACTGGACTGTGTGATAGGTTCAACGACAATCGGTGTCACGGTCCGATGTTTCACCTGGGATTGTGTCTCACTCGGTTGTCTGCTGTTTATCTAAGGATACTCAAAATTTGATTGAAGAGGCCTGGTTCTTGTTATTCCACGTCTAATAGGCCGGTTCTTCTGATTAAGTCAAAATGACATTCGGAGTACTGACTGTAACGCACAAGCCGTCCGTTTCTACTCTGATGCTTGTGAAACTTGTGGACCAACTTTGGGGCAAGTGGAGACAGCGGGAGACAGAGTTCTTTCGTAGTAGCGGTCCCACTAACAGTCCTGAAAAAATTGAAAAAAGGCTACTGGTAGCATGTAAGATGTCTTGTGCAGTGACATCTCTTTTGCATCTCATCGGTTGCTTTTGCGAAAAAGAAGACGACACAAACAACCACGAGTCAAATGCTCAGTGGCCATGCACATGAATTACACCAACGGGAAGCAAAACGGTGCCAACAACATAGCAGTTCGCTGTGTTACGCAATTCAAATTCAATCCGTACGCGCTTGCTCGTTTCCATTGCACGTTACATTGACAGACTCACTGGGTACTGTGCACGTCATCCGCCCTTCTTTACAGAAGTGTTTGTTTAAGCATTTGCTATCCATGTTCACAACAATGAGTGGTCAATTAGACAGACACAATCAGAGTGTCTGACTGTCACAGTATTTGTCGATCGCGTTCTCACAGTATGTTTTCAGGTAAAAAATTTGTGTTCATACCGGTATATGAATGTCTCTTTTTAACAACTTACCCGTCTCTCTGACATAATATGTTGAAGGTCAGTTCTGTCCATGTTACTTTGCAGAAATACTTTCGTAGAAGTTAGTTGGTAACCCGAATACTATAACACATGGTGGGGGACTTTAAAACAGAGTTAATCTACTGGCCATAATCATGTTTCGCAGTAGCTTCGTATGCGTTAATTGGTAACTAAAGAGACTAGCTCTCCCCGAAAGTGATGTGGTGTAACAACTGTAGTGCTCCTTCCTTTGGTCCATAGAACTAACCATCTCTACCAATGAATCCTGTTTTCTAAAAGTTGGACAGCAACCAGTCACTTCATGCAGATCACATTTTATGGTGTTAAAAACGAAGATTTTTGCACACCACAAGCGCTAATTAAGAAATAACGTTCTGGCTTCATAAACACTGCAGTTTACGATCAACCCCTAGTGTTCCTAGTGAAAACTAGGTATGTTAATTGAAAAAAGCATAAACTACTGAGTAAGTGTCTGGATTTTAATTTACTGTTTTTTGCCTCATCCGATGGAAGATTCACCCGTTTCCTGTGGCTTGGAATTTGTAGCTAGCCAATATGACAAACGTGTTTGCAGTCAACCGCATCTCTCCTTTGTCCTAAATTGTGATGAGAGTTTTATTTGATTGCTATCTTGTCGGCAGGATTTTCTCTTTATTCTCGATAAACAACCACTGATGCTGTTCGTTTCCAGCTGTCTCTATTCCAATATTGTGCTAACAGTATTTACTTCGTTCTGATTTATTTTCACTTGCGCGACCTTTCAAAGATCGTCTATCGTGGATTGTAACCATCAGTCATTTTTCTTCTGGCCTCTCAGAGCTTGAAGTGGGCTAGGTTTAAACACCCTCTTCAATAACTAATTTTTATGGCCTTCTGGATGTACGACGTTTTTGCATCCGAAGGTTGTACCGAAGTTTTGTTGTAACAATGTGACACCCATTACTGTTCGTTCTCTTTGACTGAATAAAGGTTGTGTTAGACGGAGATTGATAGCCGAAGAATGTATGTTGCGTCTCCCCGGTAACAACAGATAATGGTCTTCTTGACTGGTCGCGGTTGTCGACAAAAATGTATTCGTTTTATTTGCAAAGTTTGGCTTTTTCATAAGATACCACTTAATCTGTTAGTGAACAAAGTCTCACTGGATCAAGAACGATTAAATCTCTGCTCCACTGTACTATGACCTTGTGTCTGAGACTACATCTTCGGATATACAATCTTGGTCAAATCGGCAGCTCAGTTGGTTACTCACATTTTCATGCTGATGAACACTAACACATTAATAAAAATGACTACTGAACTAGTCCTCTGGTACGACAGGTCTTCGTGCATTGTGCGGTCTGAGCAAAGGTTATATGCAATATTCATTGGGAGATTTCTTGTGTTATTGTCAATTTTGTGGTCCGGTGAGCATCATGAAGTCAACACACTGGTAAACTACCGCATTCCGCTAACAGTTCTCAAGCCCTGTTGCAGTTCGGGTATCTCGATAAAGCCTTTATGAACTTGTATAACCACTGTTGTTGTGATTAGCGACTTATTATTCACCGTGAGCCAATCGCGGAGGTTAATGTATGATATTAGTTTCAATGGTCGTTAGCGTTTCTCTACAAATAATTCAAGTAGGGTAACTTGACATAATACGATGCAAATAAGACCAACGTCCGTGTATTTTGTTAGGGAAGAAAGATGCTCTTCTGTTACGGTCGCTTTTGCACTGTACTTACGATTTCAAAATTTTTATCGGCATTGCTGCTGATTAAACCCGTTCTCGGTTAGCATGTGGCGTTGAAATCATCTCGCTGTAAGCTAATAAGCGCCCATTGAAAAAGCCGGAGACAATATACAGAGGCTTAGTTTTATGATGGTCACATGTGGCCAGTGCTCACGTCACTTTATCATCTGAATGTCTATAGTCAGTTAACCACTTCACACAGTAAATGCTTGCAACCACTACAGTTTTATTACAGCAAGTCGGTGTTTTTCTATAGTGGTTGTCCTACTCCGGAACTTCAAAGGCCATTCTTTCTACGTGAGGTCCACGTCGGTTGCGTCTTGGTTTCTATTACATTACACTGTTGTTGTGTATATCAGACTGAAATCCACCAGTAGTAGCAGAGTGGTAATTAGCCACTGTGATTCGTGGAACGCGTCTTCTTGTCTTTTTCCAATATTTCATTCTACATTTTGTGTATCAACATTTTGAGAGGCGTCTTGACTTCAGAGGATTAAGGTATTAATCATTCCGTTCAGTCGGTTGGTTTTCATAATGTTGTTTCAGATAGCACTTTTTTTACTGGTTTGACTTTACCACAATCAAGACTGAAACCTCTGAGGATCAGAGGGTTTATGAGGAAGATTAACCACTAACAATTGCTGTTGCTTTATCCTAATCATTACAGGATCACTTAAAGCCCTCATTCTTCTCTAACGTGATCTGTTGGATTGCCTTCTCCCAGTGTTAGCCATACATTATTTCCTTGGGTTATGCATCACTGGACGGAGTCGCTTTCCAAGAAAAGCGGTTGACTCTCGTCGCCCTGAACACACACTCTTACGGAAGGCACTGTGTGCTGAGAATCTCTACAGCCGACAGAATCAAAGGGACGAGACATGTTTATGCTCTTAAAACTCACCAGTTAAGTCAGTATACTTCCCGAACTGTGACACGTTCTAATATAGTAAGCTGTAGACATGTTGCATTCAAAACACAGGGGTTTAGCCTTGATATTACTCTCACAAACTTTTAACTGCAAATGATCACCAACGCTGTTTCCAAGAGGCAAAATACACTTTCACTTATTCTACTAGAAAAGCATCAAATTATGTCACCGTGAGTAGGACCCTTCTCGGTACTAACTGGTCAACCTTCAAGGAGGAAATCGATTTTTTGGCAAAGAAAAGTGAATTGACCGACAACCAAAATGATTTCGAATCGTCAAAGGGAAAGCAACTTGAGGTGTTATCCTCTAGACAAGTCATTTCTAAAGACCCGTAAAAATCAGCTTAGAAACCTTTGACATACAAACTGTAAAAGACAGATCAACTCAAGGTGATTTGGTCTTATCTAAAAAATGGTCCCACATTACACAGTCATGGCGGACAGTAAATAAACTGAACTTCTGTGTTAAGGCTGCAAAACCGAGACATTCCGTATGAACTAATCCTTCCAGCTGGCGAATTATTTTATCTGGTTCCGGATTCATGTATATATATATATAGATGTATATATATATACGTGTATATATATTTACGTATATATAGGTACGCACGGTATATATGCATAGTATATATATATACTGACTACACATTGTATGTACATATATATATATCTACATATATGAGCAACAGTGCAGCAAATAAAAGCGGGATCCCCCAATTTCTGAGTAGGTCAGTTTGGAAAGGAGTTCATTTTTGATGCACTCATACGCATATACAGGGACTTCGCTAGAATGGCTCCAATCCGTATTGTCAGCTATTCCCTGGTGATTGTTTTTGTGAAAATTTTGCATGGTCCATAGAAATTACACGATACTAAAACGGCACTACCTTAACCCGTTGACCGTTTTCACTTTCAGTGAGCACTATTTCTACCGCTAGCACCGATACGCTTATTCACGTGCCTTTGAATTTCGTCCATGTAGCCGTCAAGGTAATACAATCTGATGGTCAGAAACCAAATTCACATAGCTTTAAAAAAAGTCTGTAAACGAAACAGGAATGGCAATAATTCTCGGGAGGTAGAAGCATCAGATATTTCTCTTAGCCGACTCTGAGTTCATCATGCACCGATTCAATTCTTTTCAATCTCTGTATTCCTAGGCCTTGATTAGATCCGGGATGTGGTCTAACGCTGTTGTCAGTCCACTTCATTTAGCCTAGACGATGCGGAAACCGAATATAGTTATGTACTTTTCGGTAGCTGTCTGTCTAATGTAGACTGTGGTGGCTTCAATCCCAAGTAAGTCTGCATCACATGCTTCACTGTTGCTAACAGAATCCGCAAACATTGAGATAAAAACCCGTCAAAATTATTTTGAATCATGTCGTGTCACGTGGAACTAGTCAAATTGGTGTAGGTTGCAATACACTTTCAATCAGTTTAATCAAACATCTGGGTGAGTTAATTTCGAATAACAAATTGTTGACCTGTCAAAAATGATCTCCAGTTTCAATACAGTTTATGTGAATACTCAAGCAAAGCCGCAGTGAAGTAGTGAACACTTGACTTTTACGTAGTAAACGTGAAGTAAAATGGCGTTCAATTCACTCAGGTGCACCAGCTCCCTTATTTGTAACAAGCCATACTGCCGGTGATCACAAAAACATGGAATGCGAATACAAGTGACCATCCCTCTCTCACGGCCTCCACCTGTGCAAGAGCGGATGGTTTCGATGTTCCCTGAGGTTGGATGCTGTTGAGGAAACACCGTATATATACAGGTATCTATAAAGTATACAAAATTCAGATTGACTGAATATAATCCACCCTTCAAACAAAACGAGAACGACGTTCAGAAGACTGCGGAGCAGTAAAAACGAAGTGACTTGATCGCAATTCAAGGAGGTAACATACGCTCAGGCGGCCACTATATAACTCCTTAGAACTTGTAATTTTCTGTTGAAGGAAAAATTAGGCAGGAAGATTATTTTTGTGAACAGTCGTTTGTTTGTTCGTATTGGTGACATCTAGGGTGAATGAGAAACTTGGATGCGCTAATTCAGATTGCTTTGTTTCTGTGTCATGCAACCACCAATTACAGGTTCAGTCGTAGTAATCAGCATATATCTGAGATCCTCAGGGGTGTTGACTAAACCTAATACAGAACATCAGTTTGTTTCAGTGGTATGAGTTTCATCACCCAGGAAATTTACAAATGCTTAGCTCACGTCTTTACTGTGTTACTATAGAGAGTGTCAGGTAATGAGCATCAATAACTTTGTTTAAGTTTGAGCACGACTCGCATTTGATTGCAGCTAGATTCTCCAGCTAAAATCTTTTGAAAGTATGCACTGGACTCGAGTTTTGCTTATATTAGAGCTCGTCAGTAGTGCATATCCTTGCCACGACCAGGACTAGAACTCCGGCCAAGCTATCTTTACGCAACCGTGTTGACCGGCTACTCATCAGGAATCTTTTTTTGTATGTACAAGACATAAAGGATCACAAATGTAGACGAAATTATTTAGGAAAAGACCTACACTTGGGAAACAGTTCATTTTTAACACACTTATGAGTTACAGACTGCTTTACGGGTAATTATGGAGAAGTCGCCCAGTATTATTTACAACATTTTCAACTCTGAATCTGTTTTGAAGGTAACCGTGAGAAATGCATCCTTCTATGAATCATTCACCTGTTCTGTTTCATTTCTGACCATAAAGTTGAACATCTCTTCCTGTAAAACACCTTGTTAACCAGTTTTAACTCATCCTTCAGGTTGCTTAAGTGTTGATTGGGTATAACACAATTAGCAAATCTTTTGTAGTTTCTCCAGTTAATTTTGAAAATCAAGTAAATTTACCGCCTTAAACAATCTTCCAATACACGTTTCATTCCAGTCCTTCACTATCTGGGATTCAGAATGAGAGATCGAGAGACCGTTTCATTTTTTTACCGAATGAATAGGAAAGGTTCAATGACTTCCTGGGAAAATGATAATCGTCGAATATTTTCTGAACTCTTCTTGGGATGGTTGCTTGGGGCTTAACGTTCTTGTTGGGGTTCTCGTAGAAAGCATCCCCATTTGCCCACGTTAGGAGAAGAAAAGTGAAGTTAGTTTGGAGTGAGGCCTTAGAAACAACGTTAATTCGACTCAAAGAAAATGCATTCCCCGCTTCACGAGGCTTCACAAGTATCAACCTGAACGGAGTATTTGTGATGTCAGCAATATCGGAATCCACACGGTTCTTTCTGAAATATCACAAACAAATGAACAGACCAGTCGAGTGTCCATAGAATGAGAGGTGAATTATGTTTCCGTAAAAAGTGTGCTCGTCTGTCATTTGAGAGAAAGAAAATTATAGAACCCAGCTGGTAACTGTGGCTGACGGCGGCGGAGGATGCAAATTGCCATCTGGTGCACTGAACGCTTCGGATGAGTTAAACTTTATCATCAGACCTGTGGAAAATGACAGTTAGGAAACACTACCATGGCCAGTACACGAAGATAAGCTACCAGTTGAAGTCATACAGTGGCACGGATGTCGGCAAAAATTAGCAGCTTGTCGGTAATAAAATTTTCGGGTATGAGAATCATTTAACAATTTGAATACAGAGACAAAACTCAATTGAATATCTTCGATGGAAGAGTAGTTTTTACAAAACTTGGTCCATCTACCTCTGGAAATTGGCCAACTCGTCATACATATGGAAATGCAGGACCAGTGAGTCGGTCAGTTCCTCTGGCTGAACAGTGTGACTTGCACACACTGGTTTCTACAGAGGCCGATAATGCGTGATCCATCTGTCAAACGAAAGATATTTCGACCCATCATGCTGAAATGTGATCAGTTTCATTCTCACGTGCAAAATCGTAAAGGGAACACAGAAAAGACGATAACACCGTTAGTTCAGTCCACTGCAACATAGTAGGCTGTACATACATGAACTATTAGGATTTCCATTCATTTCCAAAAAGCCTGGTCAGAACTCGCGCGATAGTGACACTGATTAACTATTCCATAAAATATGTGGAAACTACACTAATGGCCTCTCATTAAGGAGAAGCACGTAGGTTGGTCTACAAAGATAGACTTCATTGTTTCGAATTGGTACAAGGGTCAATGTGACTCAGAATAGGTATCTGGAGAATCAGCCGTCTCAAGAAACTCCCACTAGTCGGGGAGGTAAAATTTTATTAACGTCTCTGTAACATTCAAAAGCTAAAGAACTAACAGGGCAATACAACTTTTTAATGAAGGAGGTACTGAGACATATACGATGTAACTAGGACGATGAACTATCAGGGTTGATAATTGAACACAGTAAGGTGAAGCGTAAAACATCGCAAATGTCAAAACCCGAGCTCATTTACGTCGGGAAGGCCAGAATGTCATTGGGCGTTTGGCTATCTCGAATACCTGAGAAGCAACTGTTTCTCGGATACTGATAAAATCTAGAAGACTGGATGTTCAAAAGAGCGGTAGAGATAAAACGACAAAACATGAACGTTGTGTGAAATCAAATACACATGTACCGTATGCTCGATATCGGAGACTGCAAACAAATGGAAGTCTGTAGTTGAAGAGAGATATCTGGCAGAGCAACAGGCACATTTAAAAGATGCCTGGAAAGACCGTTCTTTATAAGGGTGGTGGGATTAGTATTTGTAAGCCCCTGGAGATGGGAAACTCCATGGTGAACAGCTGTCATCTTAGCACATGGAAGCAGCTCCCATAACAGAAGGAATGTGCAATGGTGGATCAAGTCAGTCACTTTTAGTCTGATGGAGTGAAATATCTCAGAGCAGGTTCGAGGACTATTCAAGACCTGAAGCCGGCGAAATATGAACTATCGAGGCAATCGACCACGCTGGAAGTGGGAAAATGTCATAAGGAAATAAAACTGACAAGCGAAGGGCGATAAGGGGAAAAATAACCGGTTAGACTAAACGAAACACAATTTTCAATGAAGCTCCCTTTATTGTGAGCTGGAAATGTGGTTTGTAACGGCCAGTTTGTGATCGGTTGCATGTCCTTACAAATTAGGGTCTGAGGACCTTGCTGTGTTGAACTATATCTTACGATCACTTATGGCTTCATTACTAAGGTTGGAACTAAAGGTTGTTGTTGTCCGCCTGGCTGTTTCACCCAAAAGAGTCACAGTAATCAGTGATAACAGTCCTTGTAAACGGTTAACAACATGTACAGAAGAATTCCTCTACTGTTGCGTCAAAATAGTCATCCTTAGTGGAGTCAATAACTGCTGCTAACTGGAAGAACTGCCACAGGCATAACAGCAAACGGAATCTTTGTTCAGACCATCATCGGAACGTGATTCCTGGATTCTTGGAAACGTTCGCTTTCCCAAAAATTTCCAACTCATTACGTGTTTTTGTACTGTGATGCTCAAACCTCGATGTCGCAACGAAGATTTATTCTTGTGTGTGTTCGTAAAGCACTGGCGTCCAGGTAGATGATCTAGTGTGCTCAGTGAAGGTTGTCCAGGATGTACAATTCTAAAATCTACCTGGAACAATACTGGCGTGTTTTTCTTGGGAAGCCTGTGTTTAAACGATACAAGTTTGTTTGTTGACACCGCTGGTGCAGATGCTATCACAAAGAATCCTGAAATTATTACAAAGTGATATACAAAACTATTGACTAGACGTTAGGGAACATGTCATCCAGCCCTACAGCGCTGAATGGCACTCTCAGTAAGTCTAGTCAGGAAAGAGTAGGGTATTTGTGGGCTCTATTTACACCACTCGTGCTCAAATGGGTGTACTCTGAAGGAGACACTTCCAATCTCAAGGATAGACGGTCTGATTGCAGCGGTAGACAGGTTAACATGTTTCCGCGCGTTAAATTTAATGTCAGATTGTCATTAAGTAAGAGGTAAGAATAACGACGGAATGAAGAATTCTTCCGTCATATCACTTAAACTGTAGAAATCTAAGATCAAGCCGCTGGTGTTGTCCACTGCTCAGGCATTAGCCAATGGGAGTTTGTATTAGTTAAGTGTTCGTTGTGTATGACAGCACTACCTGCATCTTGACAAAACATGGAATGTGGTGGGGCAAAATGGTTGTTGGGGTGCGTCAGTGAATTAAAGACAACGTGCACTTGCATAGGTCATTGTTATACCCAAGTGCATCGATAGTGTTTCAGTGGAAGGAAGTATTTACTTTGAGCGATATTTGGTCTGGTACAACTCTTGGCGTTAGTGGCCACAAAAGCCTTAACAATCGACTTGTGGCAGTTCACTTCAATCGCTTAAAACCGTACACTACCGACTCTGGTATGAGTGTTTTGAAAGAAACAAGTTCATGTCAAGATATTACACAAGAATTATGGGTACCCGCTCCTGTTGGTTTTTACGCCTTACCTTAGAACTAGCTCAAAAACGTGTGATGCTATGCAAAAGATGATCAACATCCAGTTGTAGCGCCAACCAAGTTTGAACTGAGAATTAAATAGCACTATTCGTTTCTACCGCAGGATTTCCTGTGCATACGGTATGTGTGAAGGAAAAACCTGATCGGCAGGAAGCTTAATGTAAGAATCCTTTCTGCACGCCGTTCCACATGAGATGAAAACTGCTACTTCTAACGCAAGTGCGATTCGTGTTTTTTGGTAAACGCTTCCCTTGCATGTACACCACAAGACCACCACAAGTTCACTGGGAATACGGCATGAAAAAACAAGTGTATTAAGATCTTATCAGTGGTAATTACTAACTCTTTGGCTTAACAACTTTGCAAGTGAAATTAACCTTCCGATCTTAGGACTATACGTAGTCGTGACATGATCCTGCATACTCAATCGCGCAATCAGCTGTGTTAGTTCTCATAGAAACGAAAGCATATTTTGACAACATACAAAGCATCTGGTGAAGCAGTTTAGGCACTTGCAATTTAGAACCCTCCACCCGACAACCTAACACACTTCAGAACGCTGTACAACAACTCAGGTCTTGTCCACATTCGGTAACCCACTGACTCTCTGAGTGCACATCTCTGTGGGCTGCTAAAATCTCTTAACCACATCGTTCGGTGAAACTAATTACAACCACAGCATGTTAATGCAAAACAGTTTGTTGGGATTATTTGACCACTTTTCATCCGTCATTCCATTAAATCATGTGGCTCGTTTCAGTTTCTTGAGAGTGTAAAGTGTGGATGTCACATACGAATAAACGGATTCACCAGAACCACCCATAAGTGTTACAAACGCGCCCTTCTCTAAAGCCATATCCTGCATCCAGGACCAGTTTGAGGTAGGAAACACTGGTCTGTCAATGCCACTGACAGCTTTGTATGCCGAGCTAGTGAGCTTGATGTTCAGCGTGTGCTGCTGGCTCAATATAAACTGTTACTAGTAGAAAGTGAAGTATTCCCATAGACAGATAATTACGGGGGCTCAACCGATCTTTGCTGTTATGATTAAGAAAGACTAGCTCGAGGCGCCCATAGAAGACAGGTATTCCTATCAATATTACGCTGAAAATATTATGGCCCAGCTGGATAGTTCTTTTCAGATATCTACACATACGCTGTCCATTTCAACCTAACCAGGAAGTGGATGGAAAAATGCCATTAACTTTCTCCGTAATAAAGTACGTTATGACTACCTGTGTATTACAAGTGAACGTGGAGTAGACGGAAGACTAATTTTAAAACACGTGTGAATACGAGATAAAATCAAAACTGACCTTAGCAACAGAGCAAAGAACTAGTGTTGAACCGCTTCGGACGATTTAGAATAATTCTTTCAGTAACTCGCACTCGACAATGCCAATAACGCTTATTCACAGAGTCCGGTTAACGAGACTATTTTCCCCGTCCGAAAAAGGTCAGAAAAGGTTACCAGAAGGAACAAAATGTACAGGTATGTGTATATTGACAAAATCACAATAAAGATACCATCTCACGCTGAATGTGAATTAACTGGGTACACAAATTATCTAGCAGGAAAGCGTCCAGAATGGAGTAGCCAAACACGAGTCCGCACATAGCCAATGGTCAATGAGAAATGAGTTCGTTAAAACAATCCAGTGAAGACTAAGTTGACAGCGTGTCAAGCACTACTGAAAAAGAGTGTTTTAATGGATAAGCATTGATAATTTAACAGAAGAAGGGAACAGACATTTTAAGTGCATGTATGATGCAAGATTCATCATGTTTGGTTACTGTTGACAGTAAAGACATAAAGACAAATTCCTGATCGGCTTTCTACAAACAAACCAAACATACCTCAATAAATTCAGTGCTCCGCATCATGCCAAACATAAGATGAAAAACGTGCCAGACGAACTTCAATAGATCCAACAACTAGACCTCAGTAATAATCCTAACAGTTTATTGAATCTTCTGTCCAAGTGGATTGAGGAAAACAGTTGTTCAGATTGATTGTTTTGGAAGAATATGGCAGTCGAAGTCGTAGAATGCCATATATTCACAGCGAAGGAAAATGTGACTCTAACTGCTTTTCTTTGCAGAACTTACTCAGCCGATTGTTCCCTCACTTGATCCTTGTGAAGCACTCTTCGGCAAACATTCGCAACAGCTGAGGCTCTTAAAAGGCTTACTTGCACTCCTTTGTCTGAAGGTTGGTTTGTCGCTCAAAGAATGACTGGTGTATGCATGCATGTTCACTGGCTGTTATGCAACAAAATGCGTTCAGAGGCTCGATTAAACATAGGAACAAAGAATCCGCTATGAAGCTCCGCTTCCGTACACACAACGTATATGCGCAAACTAGTAAGCCGAGTGAGTCACCGAGTATAGCGCGTAGTATTCCAGGCAGTCAGCGGAAGACAGTTTAACAACGTTGGTTCGTAGCGATCAAAACGAACGAAATTCCACTACCTAACCCAATGCCATACGTATAAATGGGTAGTTCGGGCGGTTATTTTCTTCTGTCCACAATTACTCGTTTTTGTTTCTCAATGATCGGCCACGTGTAACAATCATTTGTCGTCTATCGAATTACAGTAATTTTCTTTAGTGGACTGTTCATTTGAAGAATGCCTACTGGCGTGAATATGGGATGCAGAAGCATATATCCGTCACTTTACCTACCAGTGCGAAAGCTGTAAATGATAACTCACTACCAAATCGTCTTGCCCTGTAGGTTCATACCTTCGATTGCGTTTGCAAACTTGTTTGTGTCTAACAGTCTGTGGATGTACATTTGTTTATTATAGGTTTTCAGATATCCGACAAACCAGACCAACACCTTCCACTTAACTAACCTCAGTTGAGTGGGTTCATAATAAGTGTACTGAAAATACACTAGTCGTCTGCATCCTACCATTCATGACAAACTCTCTCAAAATATGTATTCTTAGATGTTTCGTCCAAGCTAGTGGTGGAAAGTCCAATGGTAGAATAAAATTTCTAGAAGAATCATTGTTGACAAACATGGTAATTCGGCTTCACTTTAAATTGTCTTAATAGACCCAAAACACCGCTTCAAACGGTAAGTTTCTAGATAGAGTACTGGATAATTTGGCCAACTCTAACCCCGAAGAAAATAAATCGAGATCTTATATATCAGGCAGAAACTTGTTTGGATTTCTTGATCAGCCAATTTGCGGGTCATTGTTCCGTTCTCTTTTAAATCGCGGATTCAAGAAACGTCATGCTTGGTTAACGTTCACAGTGCGCTACATTCATTACGTGTGCCAAACACTGTAGTTGAAAACAATCGAACTTTCAACGATGAGACAAAGTATACTTTTTATTTGGTATTGCCCTTCATTACGAACACATAACTGAGTATTTTTGTGGTTGCTTTTCTAATGTCTCCCAATTGTGAACAACTGCATCTTCGTGGTCCCATACGTTTGCTCTGGGAACGGCGAGCAATTAATTGTGCGCTTGGTTTCCAGTTTCGACGGCAGACAAGCCTAACATGTTGTCACACGATCTAATGTTGTAAGCTTTAGTTATACAAACACATTTTAAGGGCACCAACTCATTATCTGGACTACCTGGTAATTTTCACCCGTTAAATGTAATCTGGAGTTTGCTGGCATTTCACGATATGAATTCGGAAGGAGAAGATACGGATATATGTGCTGCTTCCTTAGGTCGCCCAACCGAAATTCTTCATTGGTTATCGAACACGTCTTCCTAAATGACGTGGGGTCGAAGCTATTGAGAGTCATCAGCCGCAAACCTAAAACATGCACATTACAAACAACAGGTAAACAGTGACAGACGAGTTAGTTCACTAGATTGCCTTCTTGGAATGGATTAAGCAACAAGTTTCACATAGTACTGTCAGCAGTGTAATGAGCAAACGGTATGGTGACGATATTTTACTTCTTCCTAATGTCTATCACTTTTACCTGTTTTCCAGTCGCTTGGGTTCTACTTACTGTGATCTATCTTTGTTCCACAAAGCCGAATCGAGCAACAGTTTGGCTTTTTTGTACGCACTCATTACTAATCGTGAGGCTGGGAGGTTGAAGCTCTCTATGCATCGTAAAGTATCATGAGGCAGACAATATCGTTAGTTCTCGAGTTTTGTCTCGTTAACATGCAAGCGTGTTTTCGTGAAGGTCCAGTTTCATAAAGTCAGGTGTGTCTGATGCAGGCAAAACACGAAATGATAACAGAAACCATGCTGGCAAATGGATGCTTTAAAGAACTTACAGAAGCACTAATCGAACATCATCCCTTCCGAAAAGAATCACTAGACTCAAGTTTCGCTCTTGTTGCGGCTTGTCAATAATGCATATCCTTGCCGTGGGGCTGACTGGAATGTCTATGGAAGTGCTACGGCTGCGATCAGTTTCGAGTGGTGTTCAGATTATGTAAAAATGAAAATCTTACCGTCACACACCGGCAACATATAGAAGCCCATTTCGTGCTGAACGAGAGCAACGGGCCAGTTCAAACGGTCCCAGAGTGAGACAACTTTTTTCTCCTGCAGTTCTGAGGAACACTGTCAAATACGAACTGAAGTCTGTCCTCTATCTCATGCGTGTTCGACTAACCAGTTGTCCTTGGTTCAAAACGCCAACGCGTCGGTTCTACATAATCTCGAGCGCGGTTTGTCTGGCAAATCTGTCTGTTATGTTGTCTACAAGTTAACTTGCATTTTCAGTGACGGTTACACAAGCAGAACACGAACAACCCTCTCAATGAGTGAAATAACACGTTGCGAAATGGTTGAACCGACCGGTGAAACAACATTTTCATAGCGGTGAACCAGTTGCCCGAAATCCCACATAATGGATAGCTAGATATCTCATGACAGTGGGTCGTTAACAGGATACACTCAGCTCACAAAATCTTGTTACTCAGTCAGAACCGAGAGTTGATGGCCTCCCAGAAGCTATGCTACTCCAAACTCAGAAGTCGATATTGTGCGTGCAAGAGCAGTTGACTAAACCCATCGGTTCACCGTGGTTTTGTTTACATACTACTTGGTGTGAACGTGTGCATGTCCGTTCCTTGCCTGATGTGCACAAGTTGCGTGCTTTGCATTTCCGATCGATAAGAGTAAACGGAATGTTAAGTTATCGAAGCAAATTTCTTATTTCTGCTCTGAGGAAATTGTTAAAGGGAATCCATTGTTGCAGGTTATCTCATATTTTTGGCGTCATTTCAGTTTCAGTTGATTATATTTCTACACATGATGTGCCCTCACATCTCATGCAAGGATTGACGTCAAAACGGTTATATACATAGGTATTATTCTTCGTGGCTTGAATTTGTACTGTATAACAAGCTAGTAATTGGGAAATCTTTTCATTTCATATGTAGGTCAAACAAGGAAAATCAAAGTATTCCACACTTACATGATCTGTGAAATTCATGTTCGTATTAACTAGCCATGGAAACCGAAGCCCAGAAACGCGTGCGGTCTTAAGTCACCACTGTACACTTTGAAATTCCACCCACAAACCTCGATGAAACGGAGAATTGTACTTGAGACCTGTGTTTTACGTCTGATTGATGCTGTCTATTCAGCTAATAGACTTAAGTGAACTCGAAGTTCTGACTTCTCTGGGAACGGAAAAGCGAATACCTTCCAGCAATATCTGTAAAGCTGAGGAAGTGAATTTACATTAAGAAGATCGGACGAAAGGAACCGAAGGCACAACATTATCCACGACAGGAGCTAAAGAGGAGAGATAGATTCTGTTACAGCGTATGCGAAATAAAAACATATCTTTTGAATCAACTGCATCAAACACATCAAAATAGTACATAAAAAATGTAGAGGATCTGTGTATCAGCTTACTGCCACTCAGTCATTATCTACTGCATGGACACTAAGATCAGAGCAATGACTAATTAACGCGTTAGTTACTATGCTCATTTACAGGATTATATGAAGGAAGCCTTATTGGGATGACACCAATTCAGTAATACCACCTTAAATCTCACTCAATAGCCAACATGGACCCATACATTCAGAATTTGGAAATTCCTCTCCACTGTCCACTTCGTATCCTGAAGTCACCCTCAGAAATTGTTATCGTCCACTTTGGAGCACCCTCGTGTGTGTTACGAGTGAAGAAGTTATACTCTTGATGGCTTATCTGTACCCAAAACGTTCTTCAGCTTTTCAGACTGCTGGTTTCAGATATCAGTCCAGGTCAGTCTGAAGTGATATCACTTCAGTCAATTACATTTGTGGTCTTACCGACATAAAGTGCTCTTGAGTTCAAATCTACGGAGTTGTCACTCACTGAACTCTTGGAAGCCAGTCACACATATCCAGAGAGCCAGAGCATCCTTCAACGATATAATATACGTCGTACAACTTGAAAGGATTACCTGAATACCAACATGTTGTGGTGACCAGGGTTTTGTGGTTGAGCTGTTATGGCACCTAACTTGAGCAAATTTTTTTAATTTCTGATACAGAGCTATTCACGTACGCGTCATTCTCTGAACGCCAAAGTTTTAGTGTGGCATAAACAAATAACTGAGGAATTTTGGTGTTCTGTTTGTGGGCCAATCAAACTAAATGAAAACCTGACACACATATGTAGCTATATGTGTTTGCATGTATGTTTCTCTCTCTCTCTCTGTGCGTACATGTGTGCACGTATGTGTTCCTGTGAGCATTAAATCAGTTTTCAAGCAGCAAGTCCTTCTACATGCACGCGTGTTTGTTTATTTGCGCGTGTTCCATCTCTCTCTCTCTCTCTCTTGGTCTCCTCCACCCAGGGTTGTTTCGAGTCAACTCCAGACCATCCAGTCGACTGTGCAGATCATATCATTTCTCTTCATTACGTGACTTAATTATTAACCGAGGCAACCATGTGTGGGCATTTGAACGGATGGCATATGTGAATGAGCACGATGGTTGCGGTGATGGCCTACCTGCCTTTATGGGGGTGGGATGAGCGGCGCGACAGGATGAGCAGGGTTATTGTCTTTACAGACGAGGAAGCAGAGCTGGTGGGTCTCCGAGTCGGATAGCAGCAGCATCAGGACCAGTGGGGCATGGAGCGGAGCAGAAGGAGAGAGGTGACTAAACGTTTTCAGGAATAATGTGGTGATGTTGATACTAATGTTGGTGATCACTGATGGATGGGGGTGAGCAAGTGATGACGGCCTGGCTACTGAGCGAGCATACTGACTGCTACCTAACTGGTTAACTGACTGCCTGGCTTGCTGTTGGGTTCGTTGGTGGGTTTCGCATGATGAAACGGACTTGAAAAAGTAAACATCAATGGTGCCAGATTTTTGGGATAGCGTGTGTGGGTATATTTTCACAGATGGCGTAGGTGACTGGCTGAAACCAGAACAAGGGCGCTATTCTGCATACTATTTTTAACTGATTCTCTTTCCTTCCTACTCATTCTCTCCTCAGGTGTCATCTGGCAATATGGAGCCATTTACTTTTCCAATATCTAGTTTGAATTTCATTCATGCATGTATTTATAAGTATTGACACACAAACATTCATCAGAAAAGTTTGCACCCATTCACAAACAGTGCATATGTTTTGAATATGTATACTGCCAGGTAGTCAAAAGCTCGGTGATTATTTTACACGCGAGCTCATGTGTGTGTATGTGCACAAACATATGATGAAGCGGGGCGTGGGTGAAGATAGCGGCGTCTGATAGAGTTTAAATTTGGCATACACAAGTAAGCAAAGTATCGAGTTTGAGATTAAGGAAGTTTTATCATTGCTCCCACCCAGCCTCCCCCTCCAAATACCCTAGGTGGGGACTCACTGCATGTGTTTCCGGAAACGGGGATCTCGGTTCACGCACTCCTGCCGCATGAGTTTATGGTTACGTGCGTGCGGGTGAGTTTGTCAGGGTTTTGTATTCCTCGTTGAAAAATAGCACTCGAAAGTCAGAGTACGGGGATGAGCTAGTGTTTATCCCGTATTCCGGAAAGCTACTGTTTGATATACAGCCGGAATAACTATGCTACAAAATGCGCGTAAACAGGCTCCTAAATTTAGGGGCAGCGTTTGCGTAAATAACCTGTGACACAATCACGCCCCATGCTCGACGGCACGAAGTCTGTACAATCAGTCGGCTCAACGTTAGCTAGCAGATCGGTTGTTACTGACACTCATGGGCAATTTCTGTCTAATCGAAAGTAGGTGTTCTTTTTCGGTGTGCATTGTACGGCGGCGTGGTTGCCGCGTTTGTGTGAATTGTCCAATAAACAGTTATGACCATATATAGTGAGCGGTGCAAACCATAAGCATACCTTATTGTAATAAGACGTACGGGGCTGTGTACACATAGCTTTTAAGAAAGGAGTCAACACAAAATTCAACCACAAACTGGTATCGATTGGAATTTGGGGATGTTAAGTGAAAAAGTTTTCCCTCATTGAAATTTTGTGGCGAAATTAACTTTTCTGCCGGTATATTCTGAGAGTAGAAAAATAGAATTCAGTTTTACACTTGTTATTACTGATTATTAATGCACCGTTCTATACCTACAGAGATTCCATGTATCGTTATATAGGTGTTCAGTCTTTTCTAAACAATGTTTGGGCCAGGTGAGTAGTGTGAGAGCAGAACCGATAAGAATTTGTCCTATTGATTCTAATCTACTAGCGAGTCAGATTTTGGAAAGTGATATCATTGTACCGGCTGAAAAATATTGTAATTAAAAGTGAGTTCGAACAACTTAATCGTTACAGACACGTCTCACCTTACATGATGCTCGGTTGATTTTTGATTCCTTGAAAGATTGATCAATTTAACCATCTGACTGTTGTCCGGATCAAATTATTGTAGATTTTCTACCTGCCGGTAGTTTCGTAACGTGATGAACAAACCATCTTAAACTGGGAAAATTGTTATAAAACCCCTACAGGCTAAGATTATTAAAATGAAAGTGATTTCTAAAACCCCTCCTTCAGTGCTGGGTTACTACATGCAATTACAGGCTAATGTTACAATAAAACAACGGTTGAAAGAGCCCAGACTGATTGTAGACTGGCGACATACGCAAAACCATGAATTTATTTAATCGCGTATGTTAAACCTCGGAAAAAGATACATTGTTGTTTCATTCTGAATACAAAAAGCTGCTTTGTACTAGTCAGTAAGTAACTAGTATACCAAACTACTTCCATTTACCCAGCAGCTGACTCATGTTTGAACGTGAAGCAATCAGTGCTGTGTTATTTACATGTTCTTCTTTCTGTTCATTTCTTCGTTCATTTTTTCAAATATGTGACATTCGCCATTAGTACCAACTAATACTTACTCATTAGACATACTCGGTTATCTTGCCTCGGTCGTTTTGCTATAGTGATAAACGTTCCATTATTGAAGAATAGGAGCAAAATCAATTTTAGGCAGGTAGCTTACACAACCACTTTTATAGTTTTAAATTCAAACGCAGGTTACGCTGCTTAAAACGTATTCTATTTGACTCTGAAAATTCATTGTAAAAATAACCCGTTTGTTTCTAATTTCGTCAATCAGCGACAAAGTTGCGGTCCATTTTTTAGAAGGGAGCTTGTTCGTCTCCTTTATGCCTGAATATAAGAAGCAATTTATCACACTAATGCACTTAATTAATGTTGTATTAGTAACTTCTACAGTCCGACGAACACTAGTGATATAGAAGAAAAGTAACCGCAGTAAGCGCACATTCTGCTTGTGTGCACAGCCCACCTCAGACCATCAGTTGCATCGACTACGGCGGCAATGACAACAAGTGGCAATCACGCAACGTTTCAAGATACTCCTGTCTGAACAAGCGCAGCAGAGCACCGGGCCAAAATTTCTGTTCTGCTTACTTAGGTGGAGACAGCAAGGATTGTATGCGGGTCGAACTAACACCATTCCTACGACCAACTGAAATTCCGAGTGTGAATAACTTGCCTACAAGTGGCTAAGTATGGATTTGGATTAAAAATCCAAACTCATTTTGGGATTGGTACACGTCTGTAGACTGACGGCCACTGACTAAACTTTCCGGTGGTCGGTTACAGCGCGGCTTCTTATCCTTGGAGGTTTTCGCCAAAGGATTCAGGATTCTACCGTTAAACAACACGTGCGTATCGACAACGCACTGGAGTGAGAGCGTTTTGATTATGAGTATTAGTATCTAAATGCTACCACCCGTCCCAGCAATTAATCACCGATGGAGTTCATTGATTTGTAGAATTTACATGTTACCTAAACGTAGTAGGGTGTTTACGAACTGTTGGAAGATAATGGGTGCTAAATGCACTCTGAGCGACAGACCTTTTCATTGAGCCACTTTCATATGAATTCATCTAAACTCACATAGTTTGATCTCCGATTGAGCATGGTTCAGGTCCACTTTGGCACGCCAAGTAATATGAGTAAATTTTCCATCGTATGTATGGTTCACTGCTTTATAATAAAGGCTCAGCTTCCCTTCAGCTTATACTCGCCACACAGACGTGTTGTTTGCTGAAACTTTTGAACTGAAACAGTAGGTACGACCTGGTCGGAAAACTGTAACCGCCGAGGATATACAGCTACGAGAACGTTCTATTTCAGGCTAAGTGACTAAGGAATGGATCGAGCAGTATAAAACTGCTTGTAAATGTCGGGACCTGTTATCAGGCCAGTCTGGAAAGTCGCTAACTTTCCAACGAAACTATAATCAACTGTTCCAACCTATTCCTGGGATAGGCTTTTCAACGGCGTCGGGATACCTATTAAATTTGCTGCTTGTAGGAGATAGGACACTTTTTCAAACCACTCTGTCGTCAATAAATTAAGACTATTAGTCTGTAGGAAAAACATAGGGGGCACGAGAGCTTTCGGGCTGTATTCCTTTCAAAAATATCAGTACGGTATTCCTCCGCCAGTATAGGTTGGCACACATATTTGTGATTTAGGTACGAACGTGACATCAAAAATCAAGATGACGTCATCAGTGCATGGATATGTAAGCTTGGATGTTCATAGATTTTCACGAACACCTATTCCTATGTATAGAATTTAGCCGTCCTTTTGACATGCATCTCGGTTGTTCACAGTCTGTTGTATTAAAAAATTTAACCTGAGTTCCGTTTGGCCCTTCTCTGGTGTTTTCGAGTTTTAAACTCGATTAGTCATTTCCAACAGCTTTAAAGTTTGTGATATTGAGCTTGTTTGTTTGTTTCTTCTTGCTGTTGAACTGTGAATTGGAATCTGTTTAGTTTATCCTTGTCATTTGGTTGGGTAAGTCAGTTTTCACCTGTGGATTTTGATCTGATTTTTTGTGTACCCGTGCGATCCGTTCAAGTCAATTCCTTCGGGTGCGCAGGCTCCTGTGCGCGATCGCTTTCAAGTTTTACATACCTCGTAGTATCTTACAGATTTGACCCAGCTCAATACGTTTGCTTATTGAACCGGTTGATGAGCACCAAGATTTACATAACTCTCTCAAAACCATGAAGTTTCTCTGACTGAGAATTTCTGAGGCCATCAGATTGCGTGTGTCAAGTTTGATCCTCGTGCACGGGGGTCAGCGAAAATGAAGTGTACTTTTTGATAACCATTTCGTGTCCATGTGTTCGCACAAATAATTTCCGTACAGTTTGGCTGACTTCAAGTTGTCCACAATCATTACACTTGATGACTTGCATATGACTTTATGGGTGGGCTAGAAAGTGTGCATTGTGATTTTCGCGTTGGTTTGTGTGCCAGTGAGATTCTTTGGTTTTGAAATATGGCAGAAAAACCCGTTTCGTTGATCAGTCCACAGACCTCAAGTTTTCGCTTGCAACAGACACCCTTTGACCAAATTTCGCAAAGAAGTGCTTGCTACGGGTCCTTTCTTCCCTATTCTGCAGATTTGTGGTGCTGCAATGTGCTTCGGATATTTTAAACAGAAATCCAATATTGTGTCTACAAAAACTAAGGAATTTGTCTTCGAGTACACTTCTGGTGAACAGAGATTTCCAGCGCCTAATTTAGTTTGCGACTACTTAGTGCATAAGGGAGAGGTAGATTGTTGTCTTTTTAAGTCCCTGTGGTAAACTCAGTGTCACTGAAAGTGTTGCTAAATAGCCCGTAGGTATTTTCTCTTACTTAGAATTAAATGATTACGAATGTTTCACCATGTCTTAATCACCGTTTGTGTTTGATCTTGAGAATCGAAATTTCCTTCAACCTACTCTGGGCTGCTTCGTTGATAAATTCGCTTATGAGAGGACCCATTGGAGATCCTTTGGGTTTCACGTAGAACTGACCGTTGAATTCGAAGCAGGTTAATATACACTTCAGTGAAGTTATACATGTTTTCCGGTTTCAGGGATTTCTTTGCTTGGATTTTTATTCTGGTAGTCTGTGCAATGCTGCCTTAACCAGAGTAAAGTAGATGGAGTTACGGAAAGTCATCACCAGCATCATCTTTTATGCTGGGGTTTTCCGGTTTCTTCAGGAATTGAACAGCATTGTTGGTGAAGTACCCTGTTCAGTCACTGACATATCGTAGTAATTTGGGTATGTTGATGTTCTTATTCAGCATACTGTTCATTGCAGTGGGTTACCCTTCTTGTGCACTTTTTGGCGATCGGTAGAATTGAGTAATAGCTCCACCAGCCAGCCGCATTTCCAAAATATCCTGTTTGCCTATATTCTGTAAGGCTAATGGTTTCTTCACAGCAATGCTGTTTTTGTTGGCTAGTTTTGTAGTGAGGCCAACAGTGAGTAAACGTTGGGAAGTGTGTGAGTGTGATACAACAGGTTCCTGAGGTAAGCTGCGTTTGGCCAGGAACATAATGAATGCCCTTGTATGGGGTTCCTCCATTCAACATAGAGGTGGTCGACACGTGGTTGCGGTCTATTGCGTGACCGTTTCATACAGTGTCATATGGATTATTTTGTTCATTCCAGTTAATGTAACGGCTTCTGGGCCGACTATTTGGTTGGAGACTTTAGAAAACTAACCACGGACAAGATGACCAACTTTACCTTAACTAGTCCAAACTACCTTCGTATGAATACGGTCTGTGTCAGTTTTGTCAGTTTTTCTGTTTTCTAAACTGGCTAGCACCACAGAACATGGTTCTATGCCTTTCCGGACCTAGTGTGGCTGAAGAGGAGGCTTATGAAAGACGGTTGTTCTGGTGTTTTCTATTTCCCGGATAAACCGTCAGAACTTCTCTCGTTTATTTTGTCTTTCCTTCAACCAATCAATGTTCTCTGGCGTCAGGCTGACTAGTACCGGTAAGAAGACACTAAGTTACCATCAATTCTTCACATCTTTTTGGTGTCACTTTATTGTAACGACACCCTACGAGTGGTGATTCCGTGTGATGAAATAATTACTGCCCTCACTAGAATGTCAGTGTAATATTGGTTTGAACTTGGTAGGTCAGCTCCCTCCTCAAGGGAAGTTTTCTCCTGGATACTCAAAGTATGGATGTGTCTAAGCGCATCGGTGCCAAGAAGTCGTAGGTGAGGTTTTGTACATTGTTGTCCCATTAACTGATTTGGAAAGATGTATGATTACAAACAACAGTGAAATGTTCGTTTCCAAGTCATTAACAGATGTTCTTGTATGCACAACAAAACAAAACTTTTCGGGGTCTTGCGTGAAGTGACTAATTGGTCAAGGATCGCTGTAGTCAACGATTATATTTCCGAATAACTTCGTACCCTGGATACGACCAAGTCAGCCAGCAGCTGCCACCAGTGGAGAAAACATGTGAGACCATCAACACTCAAGTCAAACGAATGAATGAATCATCTCTGTGGCGTTAAAGGTACTATCCCGGGTAGAAAACCGATAGGCCGGTTCGACTGATATACACGTAGTCAAAGCCCTGAATTGGTGATCTCATGAAATCCAACAGGATAAGATGTCTTCCCGTATGGTAACAATGTGCGACCATATTCTCCTCTTCTGCCTGTCTAATATCATGGTGCAGACAAATTTTCTACGTGTTCACCACATAATAACCCCATTTTTCAGAATTTTAACAATCCTGTTCCAGCCGAACGGTGGTATCGAACTAATCATTTACAACACTGGATTTGGGTTCATTCTTATTGAGCGCGCTCACTCGAGGTAATTTTTGCTCTTTGTTCCGGTGTAGACGTGACGCTAGCTGAAACTCAGTTTGCAGCGTTGTTGCTGGCCTACTTCTTCCTCCCTAATGGGCCTTGTCATTTCACTGTCAACACTGAACAAGGAATGAGGCGGATAGTAAAGCCCAGGGATTGTCAAACCAAATACAACTGAAACCTACTTCCGTGGGACACAAAGATATTTTCGGAAAACTCAACCAATCGCATCCTTTTGATTTTAAAAGATGCTGCCAAACGCCTTTTAAAATGAGTTAATCGTTAGCCGAATTTTACTAACCATGCGCTACTCACACCGTACAACACAACTGTCACAACTACCACACAATTATGACAGTTGTATTAGGTAGTCGCCCTTGTGGGTTATCAACGATCCCTTTGCCAAATACGAACAAAGGAAACCCTTTTTCCCGCCAGTAACTTATGAAATACATGAACCATTTTTACGCACACTCAATCGGAAGATGGAATCATGCTAGATGTGTACTGGTGCGTTGACTGTTAGCTGTACTGTTTATGCGGCCTGTTCGACTGGGAAGTTTTGGTTACGGTAGCGATGTGGGTGAACACATTTTTAAGTGATTACAAACGATTGAATCTGATTTTCCGAGGTTTTCGCATTTGTATTCACCCCGGCAGTTTCGATAACAGTCCGAGTGTTGTACATCACATACAAGTGAACTCGTGAAAGTTGTGAAGTCACATATACAACCACAGCTATTTTTTGTGGATGGATGTAGGTAAAGTTACTTCGCAACCAGGTGCAAATGCGCACCGGAAATTTAAGTTTTACTCATTTTAAGTTTGTCACCGAGGCGATCTTGTAGCAGGATAGAGAATCATATTTTTGTCGGACGGTTCCCGTTTGCCGGTTGTCCACAAGTTCACTGCGGTCTCGTAATCAACACCGGCAAACACCGATTTCACCATAGCGGATAAAACTTGAAAACACGGTCAATCCCCCCCCCAATTCCCTTGAGTGTGGTCTGACCAAGGACCTCGCAACTCACGAGCCGCCTGGACACAACACGTGGCAACAGATGGGCTCAAAAGTAATCAGACGAAGTTCGCTCTCATCTCTCCACACACATTCCCAAGTGTATTTCCAGCGTATATAAGGCCGTGTATGTGAATAAACGTGTGTATTCTGAACCGCTGATGTATATTCGTCCACACAAAATCTGCTTAAAACTGCATTCCCAAGAGACCAATGCTACTTTATTTGACAATGAACTTTAAGCTACAAAATCTGTTCACCCGAATAAAGCAAGTCGTGATCAGAGACGGAGGTGGGGGTGATAATCAGAATTTCTCCATGCATGTATTCCCAGATCACCCAGCTACTTAACCTATTTTAATTGAAAACGACCCCCCGGATTTGTAACGACAGGTTATGCAGCGTTTAACAGAAAACAAACTATAGGAAGAACAAAAGAATATATTCATCATATTTGGGTTTTCATTCGTAGTTATCCACACTCCTGGCAGTAACACGCAGAAGTATCAACCTGACAGACATTTGTAGTCCTAAGCTTATTAACTGTACACATGAAAGTGTGAAAACAACACGGAGGGCTGTAGTACTTCACGGTAGCGAAACTTGGCCGCTCAGGGTAGAAGACGTAAATCGTCTTCAGGTATTTGCCTACCGACGTCTGCGTCCAGCCACTCGTATCGGGTGATACCCGTGAGTAAGCAACGAGAAGGTTAGGAGGTGGGTATTTGGTAGTGATTGTCAAACGAGTTCTTTTGTTCAATCCCTACAGTTACACAGGCTTTGATGGCTAGGTTATGTATTAAGGATGTCAGGTAGTCATCTGCCACGCCGAGAACTCTTGTGACGCTGCGGCCGACCAGTGTAAGGTGTGAGTTGACCAGATGATAACCTGGCGTGGGCAAATTAAGTCGTTCACGAAGGGGTCGGCCACTGTAGATCGGGTTCGTCTGTTGGGCTGAGGCCCTCGCGACTCACAGATTCGGTGGCTTTAGTCGTCGGGTGATATGACGGCTAATCGACTTCAGTGGCATGAATGTTGTCGTTGTTTGTCTGACTGGTCTGTGAACTGAGTGCGTTTACTGATGCAAGGTAGCGAAAGCCGTAAGGAAGCTGTCTTGTTTGCTGACGCCTTACTTTCACTTGCAGCTCGGTTGTTTGTTTGCAAGGTGTAGGCACGTTGATGTTGGATGTATTAGTACAGAAACGGCCATTTTTAGTAGGTGGGTCCCTTCCATTCCCCTCCCTGTTTTCTTCTCTCTTTCTATGGAGGGTCTGTTGTTTTCCTCCCTCATGGTCGTGTGGCAGTTAAGCATCAGTGATTGTCACTGGTGTATTGGTGTCTGTGATGATTATGACGTAAAAGCAACTAATTGCCATGTGAAAGGTGGTGCTTATCCAACAGAACACGTAGTCTATTAGTCTAGAAGACTTGTTAGTCGAAGTGACCTGTGGCGTAGGTGCAGAAACAAAAACCCGACGGGAACCAATTAAGAGGAGTTAAACGGCGTAGGTTTCATATATGAATTGCATTCTGTAGTAACCACAATAGTCTTGACAATTGGAAGAATTTTGAAGTCAGAGGTACATTTAATGAACGATTTATTCACGGAAAATTCCTAAATGATTTCCACCAATACGTTCGTTGACTGGTACGGTTTCGCCAGCTGAAAGATAAGCCGAATTTATCACCTTACTGGTATAGCAGTGAAGCGTTTTTCAAGTTCTTATTTGAACGACACACTTGCTAAACAATGGAATTCTCCTTCTGGAAAGTGCCTTTTAGATACTCTTCTAAGTTTTTGTACTGCTGGTGGTGTACTGGTCACAACAATTGACAGTACTCGATTTGAATAACGTTGAGTTATCTGGGTTGGATTCATTGTTTGTGAGTGAGTGCGACTGATTAGGTAAAACTTGTTCACAATTCCCTGACAGTTTCATCCATCCCACCTGGTACGAGTTTGTTACCTTACTGTTGTATCCGCATCGTATAATTTAAAAGGACTATTACCAAAGTTCCAAAGCTCATCCTTAGAGAAAGCTGATCTTGTCACGTTGGTTATATAGTTTTCACTAATTTCGAATTTTATTGCTTATCTCATGCGGTGACGTCGGTGTGGCTGAATTCAACAGTGCACGAGGAAACTCAAACAATAGCGTTCTACAGAACGCGTTGGACTCGACTGTTGTACTCCTTCTTGCTCAAGTGAAAGAAATAGCTTCACCCATTCTGCGGTTTACTGAAACTGTTAACTAAAACAACTTCTCCTTGATAGCCTGGGTTTTGACAAAGGCAGTTTTGGGCGTAGTAATGCATACATATTCGTGAATTTCTACCAAGCATTCACTTGACTGGAAAAACTAAAACACTGTCGTGATGTTAACTTACACGTTTGTAATGCAAGCAGACTCATGGCAACCTTATGAGTAACAAACTCTGGACTACGCCTAAACAGCATTTGTAACAGACTTAGTGTGTTGTGCTTCATTAAGCAGTGTGAATTTTTCTAGAAGCAGAGGTTTCCGGCTTAACATTGTTCACAGTAATCGCAGGAAAGAGAGATATGGTTTGGAAACGTAATTAACGGTGATCGTGAATTAGGTGACTGAACTGCAGAATGACGTTATGTTCTCTGTCTCAGTGTTCCACGGTCTTCGTTTATTCGTAGGTACTAGCAGGCTTTGTGAGGTTTCACTGGATATCAGATATGTGCAAAGAGACTGCTTTTAATTTTGTTGATGCCAACCTACAGATAACCAACATCGATTATGCCAAGATGTTTGAACAGGTTGAAATTGTACACATGTTCTGTTATCACTGCGCCGCGTAGGCTGATGGAACGTTTATGAGGACAAATTGTGCATCCCCAAACATTTACCAAGCATACAGCAAACGTGGTCGTCAGGTAAGAGTTATAGTTAGTAGCAGATGAAGCTGTTAAAAAGATCAGGGTTTTTCTGTACCCTTGCAAACGAAGATATGATAACTGATTCATAAGCTCTGTAAACCATGACCTTATACGACTGAAGAAAAACTTGACTTGCATGATGTACTCAACAGTTCTGTTTCCTAATTCAACGGCTACGACGTTTTTATTGGGATGTATACGAATTAGACTGCTTCGCATGTAATTACGCCCTGTAAGTCACCGTAAGTGCAAAAGAAAATTGTGATATTGATTTTTGTTCGGTGGCCATGAGTTGTGTACTGGACAGATATTTGGACCGTCAATGTAACACTTACACTTCGTTGGTTCGAGGTCGTCAAACGAACGGTGGCTGAGTGAACGAAACTGATCACTGGGAGCAACTGTTTATGGATGTAGCAATGGTTTTCCGAATTATAACTACTATAGTCAGACAGCTGACTGCACTTGAGTTGAAAGAACTGTGCACTTAGAATAATCGGATCAACAACAGTGATAAAACAAAACTTTAGTTGGAAATAATTGTCTGCGAGTAATTTGCGCAAATACCCAAGTATGTGCTGGATGCTGATTTTACCTCACTCAGTGAATGAAGAGCAATGCTCAGTAGAGATGTCTAACATAGTCATCCGCATGGCTCATAGACGGTTGGTCTATTGGCTCGGTCATTCTGATTGGTTGCCGGGCAATCTGCTTAATTTGTGGTTTAGGCGGCGTTGACGTCTGTCAAACCACAGTAGACTTATGAACTAAGCTGGTCGGATAGTTTCACAAGAATTATTCTATAGAAGGACGAAAAATCACGCAACTTTACTTCTGACGGATTTGCGACATTTCATGCAGTAAGGAATTTCATTGCACCGCATGACGAGGTTGGGTGTTTGAAAACGCCTGAGGAATCTGCCTGTCTAATGATCAGTTAAGTATCAGATGACCGAAGCCAGATTTCAGCCGAGCGGTACATCCAGTATGCATTGGTAGACCGACATACTGATTGAAGGAAGCAGCGTAGATATACCATCCCTTCACATGTTTGCATCACAGATTATTTTGAGCCGCTATTCAGTAGACCTAAAACAAACGTACGATCCAGCAAAGTATTTGATGCTGTTGGGGTTCTGATGGTTCACACCGTTTGCTCGTAATTGTCGACTAATTTACATGCCATTGACCATCATGCTTACTGGAATAGATAAAGTAGCCTATGGGTTTTCGGAATGAAGACGGACTTTTTCATTACATGCACACAAATAGAATTGTTAAATTCAAAGTTTTGAACCTTATATTTATTCTTAGGTTCTTCCTAGTAATGCGTTCACCTAGCACACAGTATTCTATATTTAGAAGCAGCAAGTCAACTAGAGATAATTGGCTTGAAGAGGACAAATCCATAGAGTTTTGAGATGTAATTCAACGACCAAACGAGATATTTACCCTGATAAACTGCTTACCGTCCAGTACTTGGATCTTTCTCTAAACCGTTTGAACTGTTCCACGAGGACAAATATTTTTACTAACAAATGATGAAATGGCAGGGGGAGCGGATTCAATCCAGTGCTTTTCACAGTGTCTGCTCACTTGATAGACGAATCTCAAGTCATTACTCATTTGTGAATGACAACGCAAACCACTGAATATTGGCTGACAGATGAATGTCTTACTGATCACCAGTCACCAGTCGGAATTACAATAAATGAAATGGTTCATTCATGGTTAGTGGAAAATCCACGTACCTCATCTAATTCGACTTAACTAATGCCTGCTTGCCAAAATTAGGAACCGTTCCATACGGGAGGCCGTTGGCTCCAATGGTGAAGTAACAAGGAGCTTAAATATCTTTAGGGGGCTAAAAATAATTCCTCATCGAAGATTTCGTGTTTTTGGGTTTTGCTTATGCGCAAGGTAACTCTCCTAAGACCATATAAATTGGACACAATTTGCAGTGGATCTCAGTTGTTCCATTCCCAACGATATTTCAATCAACCTCTTTCAAAAGGGTGCGCTATACTTAGGTTTTCCCACTGATAAAGCTCGTAAGTAGTGCGCTGCCGGGTATGAAGTCTAGCCATACCTTAATTAGGCAACCTCGTCGACCGCTGCGAAAATGACCCCGTATTAGAAGCAAATGAATTGAACACGAACACTCAACCATGTTCTTTCCTGAGCAATCCTCAGACTTCCCGATCGTCTCAAGAGGAGATACAGTAGCCGTCTCATTAACTCCAGTCGATGACTTTACGGCCAGGACTTCTCAATTTAAGACCACCAATTTATAGCCAGTAATCCTCGAAAAATCTTATCTGCAACACGGAATTCATGTAGATTCGACGTTTCCTGAGTAAACAAATGTCACAGAGGGACAGATAATTAGGGTACCGTGTGAGACAAAAAATAATCCAAGATTTTTTTACATAACTATTCATACTTCAGCATTTTTTACTTAATTCACAACTTTTCGGTTCCTTTCTTCGCCTGGTAATCGGGAAGTTGTATGCAGTCCACGAATTCAGCAGGAAGAACCAGCTATCCTGGAAAATCCCAGTCTCGGACGTACTTCTCCAGTGAATGCTAGCTCATTGGGTTGGGCATGTATTTGTTTCTCTTGATGACGTAACAAATAGCATACTGGTGAACGGGATAGTGAGAGAGCTGTCGGTGCGTTTGTGTTGATTCCAACGGAACGGACGGGTTTAGTCTTGTTCACTATACACACCAGTTACATACGGTCGATGTTTTATAAACGTACTGGAAGAGCTAATACGCTAAAACACAACCAACACTTGCTTTTCTAGCAGCAGACGATTACCGCCTGTGAAGTTCTGGAAGCAGTGCAAAGATACAGATGATCTCACTAAACGAACGTCTGCTTGTTGAGCTGAAATCGCACACATCTTACACGAAACAACACAGTACACGACCACTAGGGTTTACCGTCTGAATGTTCATGTATGTGAAATTACGTTCCCTGTTATTTATCCACTTTGGGAAGTGTTCCATCCACACTTTTGCAACGTGATGTGACTCATGATCAAGGCAATCTGTTCAACTGTTCACCGGCGTGGCTGAGGGACGTCTGGTGTAGAAGAGACATGCCATGAAATGGACGGTACTCATCCATTAAGTCAATTTCCAGGCTTCCAGGATGAAGTGGACTTTCTTTTATTTAGAATTGCAGAAGAAATTCGTGAAATAGCGCAAAGTCCACATTAGGCACTTCGTAACTTCTCGCGTCATTTATGCCATTGCGTTTATGATCGGTAAATTTGAGTCACATCACAATGAGGTTCTCAAGCAGATGTCTCGCGCACATCCATCCGATTCTGTTTGTTTGGCTTTTGCCTTATGTAACGGATCTTAGGTTGTAATTTCACAACTGTTGGACCGATGGCTGTCGGTGCCGACGCGTTCGATCTTATAGGTTGTCTGCGATTCACCCAATACCTACTTTAACCATATGCAGCCCCCTCTGATGCATCCTACTGAATGTCAGAGCATTCTGGTCTTGTATTTGGCCATCTCTGCTACCATCCACTTCTATGGAGAATTTGTTCCTGTTACTTTAGTGTCAGATGTTTGCCATTGACCCAACGTACATGAAGGCATTGATTAATCTGAAGACGCGTTGTTCCACTATCCTGAATAGTAAGTAAGTAAGTAAGTAAGTAAGTAAGTAAGTAAGTAAGCAATAGTTTAAACTTGCCCGCAAATGGACTTGCTATTTATTTTCACCCACAGACCTTTAAACTTAGTTGGTCTCCATTCGTGAGCGGTCGATAATTGTGTGCTGCTCATCAGCTATTATCTTTGTTTATGATGGCACCGTTCTTCTGTCGTCCGTCCAAGCGCCTACTGGTAAAGTTATTGTCGTTCTTGAGGTAGTGGTTGACTCTCAGTGTCTCTTGGCATGGAAATCAAAAAGTAGCCTGGGCTTCTCATCGTAATCAACCTCAAATGGCGAACTCTGCGTTGTGGTACAATCCGATGTGCGGAACCCCTACAATACCTTTGACTTCGCCTTCTCCCAGTTATTCCTACTACTGTTCAAACTTACCTTCACTGCACGGCTGAACAATCCCGTCAACCTGTTCGTCTGTGAATGGTAAAGAGATGTTCGTAAAAAACAAGTCTTCAAGTTCTTCAATATCTCCTGAATTTCTCGGTACTAATAATACTATCCTGATCCGTGACACTTCAATCGGATGCTTCAAAGTGATTTGCGATAGGAATGACTGGCACCCCTACTTCGAAATGGTGGGTCATTACTACCATATAGCGAGCACCTCTTGGGCTTGTTGAAACTGAACCAAAAATCTTCATGGCACGTTTGTGTACAGCTTGCCGTGTTACAACAGAATACAAAAGTAGTGTTTTCGTCGTCGTTTCCCTATTATACTGGTCGATGACAACCGGTTGTGCACCTCCACAACGACGACCAGTTGGCCGCTCTCCAGATGTAGCAGATCGCAAATGTGCAACACCTCCTGCACTTCCAAAAACAATCCTTTTGGTTCACTCCTTGCCCCAAAGTGTTTACAAGTTTCACGCGCTTCAGAATTTTTGCCGATGATTGCTGTATGTTTCTACGTCGGTAAACAGTGCACCGTTCAACAATATGGCTTCAGTTGGTAGTCAATTTACTTGTACTGCTCACGAAAGTGTGTCTGGCGTCTTGTCGTTTATGCCACTGACACGTTCAGTAGTAAGATTGAAGTTTGGTAGTCGAAGTTTCCAAAATGTTAGTTGTCCTTGCTGATTATTTGTCGTCGTCAGCTGGTTCAAAACACGCGCTTCCCCACAAATTATTAAATAGATACATTTTTCACCCCGTTAAAAGTCCAAGTTGCATTAGTTTGAAAAGCATAAAATACAGCAAGCACAAAACTTCCTCTAAGCAAACGTCTGTAATCATGGTGTCTCCGTAACGTTCCGTATACTTGAATCATCTTTAACTTATGGTTCTGCGGTTTTTTTAAGAATATTCAGTTAGACTCAATACCCCCAGGGAATTACTATATATTTAAGCATGCACTTTGCGGCTCGCTAAAGGTGGTGTTGAATGGTCAGCCAATTCCATGTGTAACTGCACAACAGAGGAATGTAATTCACTTAAATATAAATGTCACTTCCGTAAATCAGGTGGACTAGTCATTACGCCGTATAAATGTTGAACTTCCTGGCTTACGTCTACTTGAGGAACTCGGACAAACTGCATGTTCTGAAACACACTGGCTAGTTACTGTTTCAGCTCCATGTCTACCTTGGGGGAGTAATGTGTCCCTTTTGGATATTCCCTTAACAGCCCTGGTTGACTCGTAACTGATTCGGTGTTTTATTTTCAGAATAGGTGGAAACAGACTGTGGTCGTCTAACTAGATACCAGCAGGTGAAATTTCCCACAGCCACGGCCATTGTGTAAGCGGTCATGTTCAAAGTGTTTGGCATTAACACTTTGACGGTAAGTGCAGACAACTGATTCACATTACCCTGGTAAAGACACAATCCGTGGTGATAGATAATAGCTGGACTTGCTTACCGTGCACATATTAACTCCACATTGTTGGGTAGCAAGATAATGCAGATGATCTGCTAGTCGTTTTCCAACTATATAACGTGGTAGGGCACCCAGTGTTTGATTCAAAAGGTACCAACTACACGCTAACTATCAACTTCGAAATTATGACCGTCTTGCTAGTTCAGGCAAGCCTCCCATTTTATGGTACTCATGGGCTGCAAAATCTGCCAGACTCCGAGCAAAGTACGAGAACATTTACGGCAACAACCGTATACACCAGAAAATATTTGACATCCGTTACCACGTACATAGTCTGAAGCTCGAAATGTTCCTGGCAGAATATGTGTAGCTTTCTAAATATCAGTCCGTGTTTTCACTTTTTATGATGCCACGAAACATCGGTAATTTAGGCGATGGCGTTGGTCCTACTGAATCGTGACATGCTGCTTGCCAGCGATGTTGAATGGTACACGACGTTACCGTATTGGGTCTAACTCTAGAGCCGCTTCGTTGATGACTTACCACATCAAAATTCTGGACTGGATAATATTGTTTTTGACATATATGATAAGTTACGTCACCAGGTTTTGTATTCATTTGATCACGACGGGGTGCGCCACAACGTCAGGAACGTAAAACACCTATGTGTGAATGCATCCAACAAGTCAGCCCTAAAGGTCGCACCAACATTATGCACGCCCAGGAGTCGAACCCAAGACCCCTGAATCGGTGTCAGGATGTTAGGCCACCACAGACTTATAGACCAGACACGTGTCCACTGGACCAAGGGGGTAGCGATTGCTGCGGTTAGAGGAATGCGTACGAGTTACTGTTCTATAGTGTTCCGTTTCCTTTTCTTAAGTAGTGAATCAGTCAACCGTTTTTAGTTGGTTCGTAAACCCCTAGAATCGTGTACATTCAAACATATATATATATATTTCGTAGGTTGCCTCTACCGATCAGAGTAGCAGTACAGGGCACGAGGTGTACTGCAGCCCATTAGATCTGCCAGACTTTCGGTCAGACAAAAAACAACCGCACACGACGTACATGTAGAACAGTGGACTCAGTGATATGGATTGAGAGGTCGATACAACGAACGTCTGTATACGATCTTCCGCGAAGAAGTTGAACAGCGAGTAGCAATAAACCAACGATCCCAAATAATTAAAACCAGATTGGATCACAATACCATGGTACTAATGGACCAATTATCAAAGTGAAAAATTAGACAATCTCAACAATTTCGAGAGACAGATCGCTTCCGGTATGTGAATTTCACTCTGGTGCCGAACTTGCTAAGCTGAACTCTGATCACATAATATAACATTCATTCCCAAAACAGTCCTTCCGAGCAGCCAACAGATTAAAAAACAATGGGAATGAGCCGAGTCCCCAGAAAGTTGATGCATGCACCAGTAAAGCAAAATATAATAACTGATAACTGAATATTCGTACAACAATCAAGCTGATGTGATAAAATAAAAACATCTGGATGATGGTCAAAGTAACGGTCAGAAAGTGCGGAGGTATAATAATCAACGGTGAGCACTTGAAAGGGATAGGGTGGGGGTGAGATTTTCACATGACTGAACTTGAAAATTCGATACAGTGTGCATGCTAATTCAACACGTTAGTGAATAGCTTAGCATGAGCTAAAGCTAACGACAATCCAACTCATCCGGAGAGCAGAATAATCATGACTGGAGTTGGGCTGGAATCCTCGTTTTACAAAGAGCGTTTAGGCAAGGAGGCATACTCCGCACTCCTAGTGACATAAGCCTAAGCAAAGTCAGCTAGTAGAACAAGTGTCTACAATGAAATATAGCCAATACACAGCCTCCCTGTGTTTCCGAAATGAACAAAACCTCTTACATCTGTCTTCTGAGAACATATCACATAGGCCAGTTGTCCGATCTTGGACTGGGAATTGATGGACTTGAGATATAGCTAACAATTCGTATGTTAATGGGAATCCCCCTGCCTATCCTTTTTGAGTAGTCAGCGCCCATGTTTTGTATTGTGTATTTGTATTCTTCTGGCCTAAGCACCAATGTTGGCAGAACATCTTGCCCACTCTACAGAAAAGTGTACGGGGTTCGTGCATTATTGGAGACTGGGTTCTTTTACAATCGTACAACAACACCACACTTTAGTGATAGTTGTTGCAGAGCATTGTTATTGCAAAACTCATACACGCAACACGATCTTCATGACGTTTCGCAGTACAACCAAATTGAAACTGGGAGATTAAAATCATCTTATAAATATAACCTTCCCTACTTTACTCGGTCCATACTACGTGTGCGATATGACTGACTTACGATTACTTGGTAAACCAAACAAGTACATTTAGACTAACCAAACGTTTTTCTGTATACTCTTCTGGCGTACAAATGCCTATCTGTGCGTTTACCAGAGTCGTCTATAGTACTCTTTATAAAGCACAGTCACGTCCTCTCTGTGAATGATGTGCTTGTATCCGCACCTACATTTTGTACAAACCGTCTACAGTGACCAAAATCCAGTTCACTACACTACCGGGTTATACCGAGCTCAGCGATCCACACCCATGCACCAATAGCCCGGCTCGATGGTTGTCAGCAAAGAAGCATCCTTAATGGTCGACAAAACCTGTCAGCACGGGCTGTGCTCATGACAACCAGTCGGTGTGTGGCTTGTTACTCGGTCACAGAACCAAACGCGCTCCAGTTGGACGATGCATTAATAGGTAGATATGATTTCAACCGAAAATCCGATACACTTTTTATTGGTCTCTGTTCCTAGTTTAAGGTCACGATAACGGAAGACTCTCAGTATGTTTCGCAATGCTTATAGATTATTATGATGTCGTTAACTGAAGTCATAGATGGCTCCAAAAATTCTGTTCAAATACATGGAAAGGCGACTGATCAAATAATTTCCCACATAGGTACATTCACGTCACGGCTAATACTTCTTCAGATCCTAGTAATCTGGCATATCACAAACGGAATTAATTGTGGTGACTGTCTCGTTCCGAACAGTTCCAGGAATGCGACGCATATGATTGACTGTTCAAGCGATGTAGGTGAAATATGCACGTGATCAGTTGGCAAAGAAGACTGATAGGTGCAGCCCACCATAGTGCCTAATAAATCAACTAAACAGTTACATTTAGTGTGAACCTTTCATTTACTTAAATTGCAAGTTGGTTACTGTTTAACTGCTCAGATGAGCACGGAATTATTTGGAATGCTGTGCTTGACTGGTTTGACACCATGTTTGTGAATACAGCTGTGTTTGTTTTAATCCCAACACAGATTTGATCGTATAGACAGAAGGCAATCACGTATTAACAAACCACATCACACGGACTGCTGTACAGTGCATAATTGCTAAAGCAAGCAATTGTGTTTAGCTCGTTGATCACCAGGATTCAACTGTTATCTACGCCACAACACTTGAGCATTGTATCAACGGTGCCCATTTTGCATCATGACTCCAGTGCTGATGGCCACCTCAGCTTCACGACTTGTGACATAAACCTGCGAAATCTCATACAAGAACATAGAAACTTGCAAAGCGCAATAGTTCTTCATGTCCACTGCAGTTTTAATTCCAGGATGAGAAGCCTTTGGACTTCAGCAGAACTTTTGAAGCAGTGAGCGTTCCATCAGTTCCACTAAGGCTGATGACGGTGAGCGTTGGCTTCGACTGCATGCAGTGGTAAGTGTCAAAATATGTCTAGTAAACGAGGGTGATACTCCACTATTCATGTGGTCAACTGAGATGCCATTATGAGGAAGGTCGGCATATTTTGCTAAATCCATTCTACTACAATTTGTCGTTAATAAGTCAAGCAGCTTGGGATCAAATTGCGGTCGCTTGACTCAGGTGTACCACGTATTATATAATGGACTGAGATGGAACTCAATACTGAGGCAGTGTCCAATGTCTTAAATGTACCACGATGAACAAAGTTTACTCATATGAATGTCAGGCATGACGAAGGAAGACATGGCATCCATTCGAAGAGACCATTCAAGCAAGGTTGTTTTTGGGTAGACTAAACATGTAACAACGATCGCTCCGATCCATCAGTTTCAAAATTACATTCTTTAAAAGTACAGGATCAACGATAATTATCGCCAATAGAAACTGATTGCATAGCTGATGCACAGTTCCAACAGGAATGTTCATTCCCGAGGTGTTAGACTCAGGTGAACCAATTTAAATTTTGGGGGTACGGGTCTGTTTTGAACCACCAGGAATACCGGTTAGAATCTGCTGGCTGTCGGCGGCCTGTACCTGTTGACCCCAAATTAGGACCAAACTAATTACAGATGATAGTTTCTTTTCGGATAAGTGATAGTGAAAATCAACGCAATCCAAAATTCTGTTTCAAATGAGACTTACGGTTTCTTGTCCTCTGGACACTGCTGCTAGGATCTTCTTATCATTTGTTCAAAACACGTTCGGGACCACCGTTATCGCGTGGCCAACGAATCTTATGCTTGTTGAATGTGGTTCGAGACTTTTACGTGGAGAGCTTGGGGTCGATTCTATCTTATATCAGTGATACGTTTTGGACCGATTCACACCTCATAAATATTCATGGAAATCTTGGGTATATTTGTTCAAAAGCCAGGTTAGTTAAACTGTCTGCTAAGTTTGGCTCATATACCGTCTGAACAACCTAATTAGGCTGAACATTTTCCTTCTACTGTCTAAATTAATGGGGTTAGGGAAGCACTCACACGAAACATTAGCCAAATTAGCTGGTCAGTATTTCAACTGATGGTTGTTTGTTTATGCCTGTGTGTGCGCGCATGCATGTGTGTGCACGTGCTCATCTCTCGATCTACCTAAGTCCGTGTTTACTTGAACGAACAAGCGAGTCCTCTGTATCCCAATAACAACAAAAGCAATAGTAGTAGTGTTAGTTGCAGAAGCATTATACGTCTCCAGTTGTGCATCGTTCACTGTCTTTCTGTTTCCCTCCGGGTGTTGTGTATATGTGCATTTTAGAGTCCGCACGTGGTACAGCAGAAACCAGGCAAAAGGGCGTGAACAGAGCTTAGCTGGTAAACGAAACTCACGGGACCCAAATCGAGTCATACTGTCAATCACGCATAAAACTGCGGGACCATTAGACGTAAGTGGAACGACTGCCGCTGAACGAGAATTGCGAGCTTGCGACTCAATCAGTCTACCATCTCGAGTATGATGTCCGTTTCAGAGAAGCATTCTGTAAAACGAAAGAAACCCCTCTGAACTCTCGCTATGGCCAGTGTGGCACGTGTAGTTCCACCAGGAATTGCCCACTGACTGAATTTTCATGGACATGCATTTAACCAGCAGTAGTTTGTGCTAAGCCAGAAATTCTATTCCGTGGACCAATAGAATCACGGAACAGAACAGTAAGGTGTGCACTCTGGCAGGCAGAAACATGATTTAAAAGAACCCCACTTTTTGAAAAGTCTTGGATTAAGCTGAACTCATACCAGCAACAGGAACAGCATGCTGTTGTGTGACGATCTCTCTAAAAATTGTTCTGTTGGCTCAGTTAGCGCCCTAGCGCTTTCATTGTGAGGGTATGGTGCTCCCACCGCTGAGTCGAGTCCAGCCGAAGTCCTAACTGATCGCATGAAGATTTTTTCCGAAATGACAAACCGGTCACATTGCTTAGCAAGAGGACGCAGAACCCATCAGCCTGCTTAAGGGTATGTAAATAATAGATATTAAAGTCATTACCGTCTTCACTATTCTTGTTATTGTTGAGGTCACTGTCATATGCATGATCCTAAAAAGCATAATACTTACGCTGACAAGGGACACTTCCATAGGAACATTAGTGGCCTGTGTGAAATGTTTAACTTCCTATGATGTAGACTGACTTCCGCGAGAACATGCGGGGCCTAACAAGTCATACATCAGTGGTCTGAAACGTCTCGCCATAAGCGACATTCATAAGACAACATTTCCACAGGACAAGGGATTGGCCAATGACTGTAGAGTACTTTGTTTCAGTTTTCCTTAAGCTATTTAAAACACTAACAAAACATGTGTCGCACTATCAGTTTCAGATTATGCCTCAAGGAACAACGCACACAGTATCTACGTAAATAATGCGTTTCTGCTACAGGACGGGTGGTTGATATCGTCTTAATTTTTCGTTAGTTAGCATTCGCTAAGTTCTTCTGATAATACCAGTGAGCCTATTCTCTGCGTCACAGTCTATAAGTTACTCTATCAGAAAATGTGAATGACCTCTCCGTTCTTCCTTAAGAACTAGCTGTGGTAATGCTAATGAGCTGAATGATTGACTCTGATCCAACTTACCTCGAAGGACATCCAGTAAGGCTGGGAGTTGTTAGCAGTCAAAGTAGTGATCTGGCTCAGTGATGCGCAAGAAATGCACGAGCCACTTGAGCACTGTCATCGCTGTCATCCAGGACGTGGAATTCAAGCTTGATTTAATTCCAGCAGAACACACTTTGTGAGCAATTTGAATTGTAGTAGGCTTGGCGCTCCAAGAAACTGCCTCACGGAGGTGCGATCACCTAACGGTCAGATGGGTTTTGTACGATGAAAAGATTACGTTTTGATTTCTCATCAATACGCTTACGATCACACACCAAACGAAGGTTTTGTTGAAGGCAGGTTAGTAAGAGAACATGAATGGACTGCCCAGTGAAAAATTTCTGTTTGTTTTTCTCATACTAATCTGTGAGAACGAAAATCTGATAATCTGATGTCTGCATTAATTCATTTGCTGAAATGATCGGAAGACGATGGAGTGTTCCCAATAACCGTTTGTCATTTCGATCATTCATTTCTCAAGGTCATACACTCCCTGAGATTCAGTTTTATCTTTAGTTTTTCAGTATCGTACAACGAACTAATAATATGTTTGTGATACATAAATAACTGACATTTAGACGCCAATACCTCGTTCAAACAGACACTTCAGCAAGTACCTTTCGGAAAGTAGTATTCGCCTCGAGTGTTTCCCTTTTACAAGACGTCCTCCTCAGCTTGCCGTGGTTAAACAGGTAGGTTTTCTCGCCTCCCACATTCTCATAAGTTGTCAGTCAGCTATTGTCATTTACCTCCCCTGGTGGATTCCAGCACTGAAGCTTTAATCATCGGGCCAAACTTTGTTTGCTACTTAGTTCATTAGTGGTAACCTTGAGCTAATTCTTTAGGTCACTCCTGTGGTTGAAATTGCCACCTCAAACAGCTTCTGGATCTGCCCTTGAAACTAGACTGGAGTTTGGTTGCTTACCGGGGGGAAACGCGACATCTAATCTGGCATTCTTTCAATGAATGAGTAAAGCCACTTTTAAGACAGAACGTGGAAATTTTTGGAGCTGAAGCTTACGACGAGTAGTTGTATTGTTACAACTGTTAAAGATTATTCCGCAGAAGAGTTGATAACCTTCACTTTGGTTATAAGTTGCTTAAGTCAACCTGTGCTTGATAAGTATCTTTCTGAACAACCGATATGATGAGACGCGGATCCGTCTACCGAACTTTGGTTCAGTGGTGATGTATCTGCTTGGATGGACTGCTCAAACGTAAATTATGAGGATCATGATTTACGACAACGGCTCCTAATATTTGAAGCAATGGTGAACGAAGTCACGTGCAGACAACCGTGTCAACTGGCGAGAAAATCGAAATGAATATGCACCGTTTGGTAAACGCTGTGCTTTGACAACACGGGATAGTCTTCTGAATAGTTTGGAATGCTGCATATTTCCTAACCAATTGTCTGAATGATTGTAAAAAGCGCACTGCATGAGAAGTTTACTAAATCCTCCCAGCATCTTATGAGATTCACTACTTGTTCGCTCACTACCTGGAATCTCCAGATGTTAGATAAGTACATAATGCTCAGTTTAGACCGTGGACATATTCTCAACTAGTTTTTGTGAGTATTTAAATTATTTATTAGCAAACTTCCCTTTTCTTACTTATCCAACTTGAACTTAGTTTGCATGTTGTTGCCAAGTTAGTGCTACTCGACTATATTAGGATGTTCATTAGCACAAGCGAATTTCATGCAACAAAAATAGTGAGTGTGAGAATGCTTCACTCATAAAGAATCAGTTCGTATCGTGAAGGTGTGAAACTTTTTCTATACAAACCAGCCCGGTCGTTCACCTTGTTTAGCGTTGTCTGTATGACCCTGGCAAGTGAGTTGAACACGATGATATCACTCACAACTCTCATGTTGGTTAGCTCAGTGACAAGAATAAATCCAGCACCAGCTCCAACGGATTCCTTGAGCGCATCTTCCACGATGTCATTCATGACAAGATTCACCTGGAAGTGGGGAATCTGACGCCTCTGACAAAGGCCATTAGAAGTGAAGCATAACCCCAGGCAATTATTTGCAAACTCTCATCATGCGGGCGGATTGAGCAGACAACGTCAATAACAGATCCACGTACTGCTCTAGAAATTCCTTCAGAAGTAGACAGTTTCAGAATGTGTTATGAGCAGTCAAAACGAATGGCAATACTTAAACCCGAAAATGTCACGGTCAACAGCTGATTATGCTCAAGAAAAGCCTGCAAGGTAAAAATCTAAGCAAGGCATCATCCCTGAATTGGAATCCTGCTTGTTATTCATATGTCTGACTTTTCCATCCCTAATGAACCGACTTAACTTAGGGCTAATGAATAAATTGAAGGCAGCAGTCACTAGACTAGAGCTCCTTTGGTTGTCATATAAAATTCGGGCCACCGTTTCGGAAAGGGAGCTGTTGATAAGTTTCACTCACGAGTTACCTCTTCAGCCTTAAAAACCGTCCGAGGAATTTACAGTTTAGATATCAACCTCACTTGCCACTATCTTTGAAAGAGAAGGAGAGAGATCTGGACCAAATATTCCGTTAAGCTTTACTGATTTTAGTTCCATGGCCACGTCAGTTTCCAACGAAGGACCGTTCGGAGTAGAGCAACTGACCATTCGGATCCCGCCGCCCATATATTCCTGTTGAACTCAGACGAACTGTCTCTCCAAATGTTCGACCTTCCTGCCAAGTCGCAGCGGCCGACTGCTCATAACTAAGAACTGTCTTTCCAACGCGGTTTCGCGTGCATCGACTTGATGGCCAACACGGTCATACCTAAAGGATAACAACATTGTGGTGTCCCCAGATAAAAACGATCTCTCCATCTCTTTTGGTCGTTCCATCAAATTAAGCTCAGTCTTTCGCAGACTCTTAGTTGCACCATCAGATAATTCATTGTTGATAATACTTGATCCACCATCCACTTTGCTTCATTATAATGGGTAAACGGCGTTTTTGTGTTTTGAATCAACTGAATTTAAGTTATGTGTTGGGTATGATTTTGTGCGGGCCATTGTTCGCATGGATTCAGTTGAGTGACTACTGTTTTGTTTCAGAACCCAGTGTGACTCCCATCTTGGTTTGATCGCAAGATTCGCCTATGTTATCACCGGAGTCCCTGAGGGAGGAATTGTTGAATCGACAGAAATCTAGAGATTATTTCGAATTGTTAACCATATTGATATGCTAGGTTTGTGACTCTCGGAGAGCAGACTCGAGTGAGAGGTCGCCAAAACAATTTTGATCCGTGAGTGCGAGAACGCGGACACTGGAAGTGCCCTTCATTATCAGTTGTTGTGTCTTCAGAAAAGATATGTCGTACTAAGGTACAGGAAGAAAGAACTGGTTGGTGGACTTATCAAATTGTTACGACAATCTCCCTCTTGAAATCGGTAAGTCCACCTGACCGACGCAAGACGTGAATTTTATTAAATGTAAAATGTAGTAATTATCTAATTGCGTGACATTAGTTTCAGTGCCAAACACAAGGATCTTTACCAAACAATAAAACCTAATCACTTTAAGTGAACCTGACATCTAGTTGACTAATCGGACAGTCGGTTGGTAGGCATGATGGTACCAGAACAATCTGAAGTAGCCTCGTAATTTTCTGTTGACTTCCTTTCCTACTTTCAAGTATAAATCATATTTCGAGGAAGGACGACTGGAGCAAAGAGAAGTCATCCTGTGGGTGGAAAGTAACAAAAGCGATTCCGCCACGGGGTATGTGCGATCAGTGACAGATTTCACCTTTTGAATTGCGTCAGTAATACTGTAATCTTCTGTATCCGAAATGTTGGTAAAAACCTGGTTCTTCGGCGCTGACTATGGTTAGGATGTCGCCAATCGTTCCTTGCAATGAATTTCAATAAATTCATGTCACCTCATGTCATCTATCAGTTCACCTGCAGTTGCGGTGACATACATTGGCAGAAAGGACCGAAACTTAGGACAGAGACAAACGCAACACCTCCCCAAGGGCCTAGTGCAACCAATGACTGAGCGCGGGTCAACATACTGACGACCGAACAGAAAACTGGCTCCTTCGATCGTGAAACATTTAATCGCAACAGGACATGTGGTTGACCACTTCACCTCGTTCATAGTCCTGTTGCGCAATCGCAACCCAAGGTTTTTGGCGCTCTTCGAGGCATTGTTAATCAAGCCTCACACACTGGCCTTCTTTTGGCAAAAGGTACTGACGGAATCAATTTCGTAAACGTGACAATGTACCTGATTCCACTAATGTGATGCGCGTTCATTTCACTGATTTTTGCCATGCCTTTAACCTACATAACCGAATGTTTTATGTAATCCACTGACGAGAATAAACGAAGTGCTAGCATCTCATAATGTACGTCTTCTTGTCGTCCTGATGAACTGGACAAAGGGAACTCAATGATGCATTTTCCATTGTTTGTTTCTTAATTGTATGGCTCGACTCATATTGTGCTAGTAACTATGTGGGCGGGTAAGTGTTTGCGGATCGATGCAAGAACTTGGACAACGTGTGACCACGAACTAGTGACTGCTTATAAATAATATCAACCTTGCGGAATTCTTGGATTATATCTACGTAACACGACCAGATGGACTCATCGGAGTAACAGTACTTAACCTAAGCAATCAGACAAAACTTTGGAAGGTCTCATTGCAGACCTCATTGTGTTTTCAACCTGACGGAAGTTACGGTAAAACTATGAGAGTAGACACCAACAGAAGATTAAAAACAAAGATTTTATACCAGTTAAGTAGTTTGAGCACGTGTGGTCCACAGATTCTACTATTCCTTGACCTCATAGATTTCTATTGTAGGCACCGCGTTTTGGGTATACGGAAGTCACTGTCTCACATCGTCGTAATGTTATCACCAGTCCAGACCTATAAGCCAGTATGAAGGCGAATTAATGGTTTCAGTAGCTCAGAGATATTCCAACCCTCGGAAACAAGTTGAACGATTCATGTTAACAACAAAACCAACTGTTGTCTTGCAGTAACCTATCCAAGTGCAATGTTCCGTTACCTAAAACACTAGTCGACCTATTTGACTGAATTAAACCTGCCTGATATTTGATCGTCCAGCTAAGTGCCACGTACAGGAAAATGTCCCTGAGAGTGAACTTTTCGTTAAATAGCTCTTGCAGAAGCTCACGCCACAACAACAGTTTTAGGTATTGTACACTGATGAGTTTCGTTTTGCAACTTACTGCTGTAAGTTGTTGTTTCAGGTTATTCAGAGAGTTCTGGAAGAGAATACTTTTATCTGGATTTTGACCAGAATTCCCGGGCAAATCCAAATGAACAAACACTTCAATTCCTGTTCAATATTTTTGCACATATTTACTCATCAAAAATCTTTTCCTAACATTACAATAAAATCTAACAGATTTCCTTAAATAGTGCGTTTGATGGTCGAACACAATATCTTAGGCCTTCCTATGTGTTTCATTATTTTCTGTAGTCCACTGTGTTGATATCTTCTGCTACCAGTATAATTGCTGACGCAGTGGTCAACGCTGTTGTCTCATAAAAAGTGGCTGGAGCCCTGTTCTCGGTTATGGTAAGCATATGTACTGCTGGTGAGACCTAACAAGTGTGAAACTCGAGTCTAGTGGTTCCTTTCGAATGAGGCTAGCTTGAGAATTTGTTTTCATGCGAAAGCCATAATGGAATAAAAGTGACTTTCAACTTTCAACAGTTTGTGCGTACACTAAAGATGTGCAAGTGAGTTGTACGGTACCAAACGGACACAAAGAAAGACCAGGGCTCTTTGAATATCGGTCAGAAAACTACTGTTCTGAGGGGACATTGCTCTAAAAGCACATTCTAGGAAGAACTCACAAAGATTTGCGCCCACGAGTAGATCACCGACTGTTCGTTAATCGCAAGAAGACAAACACTGACATTTCTTGTGGTGTGTGTAATCCGCAATTGGTAAGGAATTTCACCTACCTTGGATTCACTCTTTTGACATATCTTTTCTTAAACGACGAGCTAGATTTGGCATCTGCAATAGTCCGAGTTTTACAGGTTTTATTGCAATACTCCGTGACGATTACTTAGATGAAGATGCCCGTACACAAAACACGCTTTTATGGCAGCGAGGTGTGGACAACACGCATTTCTCTGGTGCAGTTCCTACGCACATAAAACCATCAATGTTTCAAACTATTGCTTGTCATATAATGTCAAATCTGGATCTCAAACGGAGACATCCTAAATGGCTCAAGCAGCATCGGTTGTGATTACCGAAACTAAAGACCTAAATGGAAATCGCAAAATTCTTATGAGTATACTGTGCAGAGAGCGCGATAAGAAGAATGGTGAACTCAGCGCCACATCCTGGTAAGCAGTGCCAGAAAGTCTCACGAATTAAAATAACAGGTTTGAAAACGTGTTTTCCAGACTGGTTGTAAGAGGTAAGGTCAAAGAGAGTGAATGTTCTGCAAATACTTGATAATCCAAGTAGCCAGTGCTGTATTTGCCTTCCATATCCACGTTGAAGTATGCTTTTATCGGATCGGAGTACAAAACCGTATCAGAAGTGTTAGGATCGCTCAGCGTATGTGTGCCTGAATACCTCTCCAGACAGACTAATGCTATCACGTCGCGTCAAAATTAAGGTTATCAGGTGATGATCTCAAAAAAATTGTCAAAACACACCCCAAGGATTTAAGTCCCTACTGTTCGACGTAAGTTTATGAAACTGGTGCCGCTGGTCGATATGGAAAGTACGCCAGCGCTACGATAAAGAAAGATTACAGTAGTAATTGTGGAATTTATCATGGAGTCAACTTTTAATTTTTAGTTCTATACTGCTTAAGTCTGACATCTGCCACTATTCACCCTTCATATACATCTGAAGTAATTCGATGGTTTTACGCTGTAACAATAACCATTTGGTAAATGATATCCATTGAAGATTTTGTTCACATTCATAAACGGTTAGTGGTTTCAGTTTCTTTTGTCCGCATGTCTTCTGAGTTGGTGTTTTTTCGGATATTCCAATATGCAATCTGATCGGAATTTTCTTTGAGCTCTTGCCCAAAATGCTCATTTTCAAAAGGTTTAGGGGCAAAATCTCGTTCTAAACCTGTTAGCTTACGTATTTCATGTCATATGCATATTGTTACCCCCTTGGATTTAGGCACGTAACTAACACAACCTATAGGAATACCCAGAATAAGCGTTTAAACGTTATTCTAATTAACGACTAAGTAGGTGGCTCTCGCAGTATTGGTTATGACGATACTCCAGAAATGTTTCATTGTGAATACAGAAAACACGAATATCGCTTTACAACCGAAAACTAACACACACACTAAAAATAATCGTTTGTGGAGGACCTTGTCGCTTTTCACAAGTAATCAAGTGACCTCGAATGATGTGATTTGCCTGAATGCGAGAACTGCTCTAAGAATTTTACTAATTTTGTTTTTCCATTGCTGAATCACACAAAACCCATCAGCCTAGTTTTGTGGTCGAAAACGAAGGTACTTTCACGAATTTCGGCAGAGTACGAAGGCGCACTTTCGGTGCCGTCATTCAAGGGCAAACTGACATAGCAACGTGACGTCTATCAACAAACCAGTGTTAGTAAATTTTTCCGGAGCACCACTGCACATCAACTGCTTTTCTGCTATCAACAGATTGGTTTCAGGCTCCAGGACATAGTTAAATCAAGTGGCTAGTCTAATCTGGCCGAGTGTACACACACACATTACTTGATCGTGTTGACAGCTGAGTGCAATGATGGGAACCTGAAGCGGTCTGCATTGTCTAACGAATACACGGTCGGGTCGGTCCGGTGTATCTGTATATTTAGTAAGTTGGATTAAAGACCAAAGCGGACCAAGTTTCTTATAAAAGGTTTTAGGCGGATGTCCTAAGTCGCTGGTTGCATTTTTTAACCTTAATTGTACAACGGGATGCATTTCTCACAACTTTGTGTCTAAAAAAACTTGCACAACGGACACAGTATACTTGAGAAAAGACCCATTTTTGTGCCGTCGCCACTTAACCGGGAAAATGGCTGCACACAGCCATATCAATTAAAAACAATATTTAATGTGGCCCAAACCGCCTTTTGCTCCCTGTGGCTACCTATTGGTTCTCTGCATGTTGAAGGACACTGAGAGCCCACATGACACTCAGTGTAGTTTGCTGATATGTTAGCAAGCTCTGTGGGGAAAACAAGTGAGCGCTGTGAAGCGGATTCTAGTGTGAAAACTTCGGCTCCCTGCTAGGCTGTTACCAAGGACAATTATGGAACATCCTCATCAGAATAGGCATATAAGAAGGCGTTAACCACATTTGTCCTGGAGGGCTAGTACAAATGCAACTCATCTTGCCGTCAGCAGTCACCATGTCAACTTAGATATAGCTTCTACCGTTCTAAGCAGTTTCCTGCTGAATAGACAAAAATTCATTCGTCAGTTAATTTGGGCTACTACCGGGTCCAATGTGAGCAAGTCACGTAAATCCAACCGTGTGTAGCAGTAAATTTTACTTATCTCTTTCAGCTATCCTTGTCATTGAGTAGGTTACGAGACTGGTTTTGGGTGAGCTGTCATCGTTTTGATCTTCGTAAGCATGAAGTGATATGAAACCATCTGGTTTGGCCAGTATTGTTCCGTGATTTACGCACTTCTTCTCCAAGTCTTATAAACGTAACCGCTTGTTATTTTGCGGTTTACTTATCGTCAACGCTTTTTTATAAGTGTAGGCCTCTTTGAAACCGCTAGTTTCATTCCCCTTGAAAAGTAATATATTGTGTACCCTTCCACTAGGGAGGTTTTCTCGTTCTTGTCATTATTCGTGATGCATGAAGTCCAGTTTCTTAAGCATTTGGCGGGGAGTACACTGCGAACGGTAGAGCCTACGTGCTCGGCTGCATTAGCTATGAACAACGGAGTGGAGCTCATATGGTATGTTAACATTCCGATTATAAAGATAACTGTGAGCTACGGAGCAGGTGGCAACCTTGATTACAATGAACTCGTCAGTTTGTACCCCATATATGATAACTACTGCACAAATTTTGTACAGAAGCATTTTTTTTATTAAGAAGAAACTCGAAAATGTAAAGTGGTAAGTGATGAGTTTTATGTGGAATTTGGTGATATAAATTTCTATACACTGATAAGTGGGTAATCAAGGTCAGGTGTGTTGACCACTAGAGATCGTCAGTTCCAGCTAAAGGCAATTTATGTTCAGATGGGCCGATTTCTCCAGAACCAGAGACAAATACTGAAAGTACATAGTGATAAACTGTTGGAGATAAACAGAATCTAATTAATCTGTCCGAAACCAAACTTAAAGAGGCTTCAAAATGGCTAGCTTCAGATCGACTAATAGTTTGCATGGGTTACAATTGAAGTAAACTGATAGTTAGATAGATAGGCTTTTAGAGCCGGCCCCGATCTGCTGTATACAACAGTCAGTCATGTGATACCGATAAGAATACGAAACGTCAAGCCTAAGAATCCCCTAGTTGACACAGTACACAAGAATGATAAAAGTGAGGCTAGTTCAGTATAAGGTGTGTTGCCGTACAAAAATCGGGAAGTATGCGAGAATGAGAAACTCAACTATTGCTTTTGGTTACCAGACCGTCTAATTACATCTTTTATACAAGTTCTTTAAATCGGAATGTTTCAGCTAATTACAATATTATGTATACATAGTAAATATATATATATGTACATTGAATATCAAATATAGTGAGTTGAAATGATTGTCTATCAGTTCACAAAAGTAATCGTTGCTCATTTTATATATAAATATCAGTGAAGGAACACATGTTACTAATTGCGAAACCCGGTTTTTAGTGACTGCGTACAATCGCTCAAAAATTAAGCTGTTATCAAAAGTGGTCGATTTCATCCTAGGTTTCTGTTTACTGACATTAGGATTTTTCGGTTTTTGATAATATTTCAAACATGAGGCTACCTAAAAGTATTGACTGTTAATATAGGCTACATACAGACTACGCACTTATCGTCAATCAATCAATTTCACCTCAATGTGTGTTAGACTCAGCTGTTTTGGTCGCCCTCCCCGGTCCACCGACCAAATCTACAACAAGCCAAACCGGCTGGCTAACCAGGCAACCAAACGATCTTACACATCCTTTCAGGCGCTGTGTGTGGACTGTGATCGTGGAACGCACGTGTATGTTTCGCCTCGAAGCTGGCGATGATGACCACCACTTCCTCTGCTCTTCATCTTTCTCCTTCCGGTTTCCTGTCTCCCGCCCACTACCCTGGCAATATCGAGTTGTAGAGGGTTTTGTGTGTGTAAGTATGAATGTGTGCACACATGTGCATGGGCGTATGTTGGGTCGATTACCGAAGTGGTCAAATCCCCCTTGCTTTCGTTCAAGTTCTCTCCCTCATGACCAAATTGTCCATTGCAGGCTAGGCTAAAATCACCCAGACTATCTACCCCCTGACGGAGATGTTCGCTTGTCAAGCTCACTCAGCTGCATAAGCCGATCAACATAACACACTTTCACAAGAATTCATGCACAACATGAACCACACTGACACCAAACCACACGCCACATCAAGACACACGGTATGAATGGGAGGTGTGTTCAGACTGTTTTGACTGTTCCGATTCAGCCTCGGACATCAGATGCAAGACAGACGTGTTCGGATTGGCAGACGCGGATAGTGAACAGAGAGCCAATCACAAATAAGATCAACTCGAAAGCGAAAATGTGACCGCACGGGAGTGGTTTAGTTTTTTCGGCCATACAGCACTTTCCAAATAGAAATTATCCGTGCAATTTCGTTCGGAACCTCCAGATGGTGATGTGAAGGAACTTATACATGTTTACAGAGAAAATAATTTATTCGATTAACTGGTGAATTGGAAGTAACTTGGTGGTCATAAATTCCAAGTGGAAACAAAGTTTGCTCACAAGTCTACTGTTGTACCGAACCGGCCATGTTAACCTCAGAAATGACAGCTCACGAGAACCCAATAAATGCATCGGCCTTTATCGGTACTCTAGAGCCTGGTCGTAGACTAAAAGAGTCTGTGTTGCCATATTACAAAACCGACCCCGGCTCAGTAACTGCCATAGCTACTGGGCAGACTGCTCCTTTGATTAACGGCAAAAGAGGACACTGCCAGTCCCCAGTATCTTCCAACCAACCCGATGACTATATGGAATCACGATTTCACAGTCGGTTGAGTTACAACCCCTTACACCCTTCTGATACCTTTCTGGATAGTTCCAGTTCCAACCATCCATATAATTATGCTCAGCCATGGCTCACAAAATCATCAGACGTGCTTCCCCCGAATGACTTTCCTTACTCTACATCAGATCTTAACTTCATGATGTCATCCGCCTTTTCCAGTGCTAACAACTCTGAAAACTACACAGGACCAGTCTGTGGTTATGATCTGAGAGCCAGCATCAGTCCCACAAGATCCAATAAGGACTCGATCAATTCAGCTACAAATTGCACACTGAATCCACGTATGCAGGATGCCTCTCAGACAAACGCAGATCGATCGCGTGACCAGGACAGCATGGATCATCAACAGTCACACTATCCCCCGTTTGCCCCCGTAGACTGTCACTTAACGGATACTGTTATGGAATCGTCCATTCGACCTAATAAGATTAAAGTATCTGAGCGAGATAACGACAGATCAGATACAAAGGTACTTCATACCGCTCGTAGTAGTCGTACTACCGGTCTATATACTGACCAGATCAACATACGGCCGATCAAGTCGGAAAAATTTGATGAGAAAAATGAGGAAGAAACGGATAATGAAGATGAGGAGCTGGAATATCTAGATGAGGCTGACTCAGATGAAGACAGTGGAAGTCATGTGCAGACATCGGTTACATCGGTGGACAGGCATGAAGAACGAATGCGAATAGACGAATCCGGACAGTTGGATACCATGTCATACGATAGACAGACACGTGGTTACGAGATTAAGCGAGCGTTGGCGGATGATACTCAGTTCCAACGACAAGTTCATTACGGATCAGTTGCGTCAATGGAAAGCAAAGAGAGCATCCTGGAGGCAGAGCTGCATTCCGGTTCAACCATTGGTGAGCAATCGTCCGCTCACTGTGGTCAAATGATTAAAGTGAGTGAAAAATGCACCAGTATCTACAAACCGATCATCCATTTGTATATAGCTTCACTTCAAAGATCCGCCACAATAAGCTTGGGCGGGTGAGTATAGATAATTTAGAGATGAAAATGTTTGGTCCTTTTAAGTGGATAAAATGAATAGCAAACTAGTACTTTGGAAACAGTTCAAAAGTGAAATGCACCAATTTGGAAGCTCTGTATTCTTTTCCTATGTAGTCTGGTATTATAGTTGATTTGTTAGCGGATATTATGTTGGTAGATAAAACAAGTGTGACGAAAATAATAGCAATTTGATTGCTGTGATGTAAAATGTCAAGTTCAAATGATGGATAATACGCTAGACGCTACCTATAAGGGAGCAAATGTAAATAGAAGACGGTATATTCATGACTATAGTTTCCTGGTTCAAGACCTCAACTTCCTCGACGATATCAGTCGTAGTTCAGTTTTTACGATAGATTCTGACTCAAGTTCAAATGCATTAGTAACCGCGATTTGTTTGTGCGTTCGTAGATCTGTTTGCGCAGTCGATAGATAGTATTTTGAGAAATTCCACGTTGCAGAATTGAAGTGCTCGACAGGATTTTGTACCCCATCCAGCTCTAACAGAAAATTCGTGTTGTAATTACATTAAGCTTAATTTACCCTGAATATACTGTGGTCATATTGGACTCAGATAGAACGGGATTGTTTGTGGCAAAACAAATTAGGCTTATACACTGTTTCTTGTGGAATTTTCCGAAAGGTTTCCAATCAGCCGTTCAGGAAAGGCTCACCACAATGATTTTGGTTTATTTCCAAATTATTTGCCGCAACTATCGGAAGAATATCTTATCTGACCTGATTAGAAAAGAAAGGCTTTATCAACGAGTGTTTAAGAGAGTTCCGAAATCTTAGGCAACAACTTACTGAAGTTAGGAAAAAACCACTAACCGACATGTATGGGGCTCAATGAGTAGGTCCTTTGCGCCGTTTGTGTCTGTGGAGAGTATAAACATTCATTACATACATATATGTAAAGTCGAACTTGAACTGGCCACTGGGATGATAGCTTAAGATGGAATTGCAGCCGCTTTTGCAAGCATGTGGGGGTGTAGCGGGAACAGTATTTTAGTTGCAGCTATCCCTCAGTTTAAAGAACTTTGATACCCAACGCTGTTCTAGGTATTGTTCAAATCACGATTTTGCGTGAGGAGAATCAGTTGTGCGTTAATGGAATTCAGATGTGAGTGCCAACATGTTCTACCACATCGACAAACATACGATCGACTTGTAGGCTCCATTCGGAATTGGAGGGAACCCTTAGCACTAACATTGAGAGTCCAACCGCTCAGTAATGACAGACAGTATTCTATGCAGTGAAAAGCTTGATCTAGATCCCATTCTTACGGCATATTAGTTCATGCGTTCATAATTTGCTACAAGAGAGGGAAAGATCGTCATTTGTGTGTTCCTGTTTCTGGTTGTTGAGAGGTACTGTGTTGGGCTTAGGGAAAAAGTGTACAGAAATTTAAAAAATACATTCCACTAGGGCTGCTACCATGCAATTATGTAAGCAACGGACGTTGAAACACCGAAACAAAATTATGTCAATTATGTGCATATAACGCCGCTGATGGTCTGTGGTGTTCGTAACTGTTTAATCTTTTTCAGTAGTGTTGTGGCTTCAGTTACACTTCCAGCGGCATATTATTCCCTACACCATACACATTAATTTTAATTCGCAATCCGTTCAAATGAGTATGCCCTGGTTCAATTAACACACGCTGAACGGAAAAAAGAGAACAAGAGAGCGAAATATGACAGAAGACTAATCTCATCAAGCGCTGTGTTCAGGGTTCCTACATCTTAATGCTTATTGCAAGCTTGACGATGGGAGAAATTTGTTATCGATTTATTCGACAATCAGCTATATTCTAACAATTAGTTGATAAAACTTGTGATTTGGCAAATACGCCAGTTGAGGATCAGAGTTTAAAGGATAGATATTACAGCTTCACAGGACGCGGTCGGGGAATGTGAGCAGTATTCACGTTTAGATTTTTTATCATTTGGCCGTGTTTAACTCGAGGCCCGTAGCTTGGCTGTTAACATGGTCACCTCAAATGAAGGTGAACTGCCATTCACGAGTAGCTCACACAAAGTAAACATAGCTGGAATCTTTTGTTTATTTTTAAGAGAAGTAGTTGAAATTGATATGGCTTGAGAAGTATCTGAAATATGTGAGCAGTGTTTATTTTCTAAGCAAATGTAATTCAGACGCTGAGACCGAGTAACTGGCGTTGTTGCAGATTTGCTGTAGACATCTCTGTGAAGGTTCAGGTGTATTTAAAGTGTACACACTTATGCCACAGTATAATCGAGTTATGCCCTAATAACACCATTAATTATAAACAATCTCACTTACTTGCTAACATTGAACACATGCTCCGTGTTTTATCGATTTCCTAAGTATCAGGGTTTGATTAGAGCCTCCTGTTTTTCGCAATGACTTTGAATGCGATAGTATAAATGCAGAAGTGGATCTGTTTCAGCTTGCACGAACAAGACTACTGTGAGACCTACAGCACATCGGTGTCCTCGGGATCGTGCACGTTGTGGGAAATTTCGGAATCATAAATGATTTCCAATGTTACGATTGTGTGCTTAAAATCCAGTAACGTAGTAAATTGTCCATTTCAGTACTCTCAGGATTATTAAACCTATGTAGGAGCGCTGGATACAAAAGGAAGCACTGTCAGAAGTACGTGATTTCCAGTGTAGTTCCGTGATAGGTGTACTTTCTGATTACCACTCGATATGAGGATACAAATCCAGATATTAACTATGGTTTTTGTTCCACAGTGGATCGTTTAGCCAAAGCTTTGGAAACACGCTTCATAACCTGAGGTTGCTTGCCTCACCCAGCTTTGTCAGGTTGTTCTTCTCATTAACTTTGGTGTGTACAGTTTAATAAACATTCATCAACGGAACCGAGGCAATGCACTCCAGTTTACTTCGGAATTGCTGCGATGAAATGAAACATATGCGTGCGCTCGTCACAATTGGATGACGTCTCGGTTGTTAAAGCAAATCATCAACGACAAATTACTTAGAGTGAACAATTTGCATGGTCTCTTGGGGCAGACTATTTGTGAGAAAACAAGACACGAGTTATGCTCAATGATACGCATGAGGGTTGATGAGTAAGTGGAGCAGTGAAAGTGTGCAACTGCGGTCACGCGAACCCATACATTTAGCACATTTGGATAGGTCACATTTATGGAAGTCCGTAAGTAAGCGACTTCCATCGGGATATACTACCGTATATCACCATCAGAAACCGGTTTATCAACGGGGTTTTGAAAGACATCCGGCCGAAAACGATTGATGTACAAAGCATTGAACACACTGGGTGGTGAATGAGATCTTAATGTCCAATGGTATTGATGTCGAATGAACTTGACAAATCCGTGTTACGAATGTGTTCGTAGCAGCTTATGCACACATACCCAAAAAGATAAGTCAACTATTATTTCCTACGCATCGTGGTTGCAAGATGTGGCGAGTAAAGGAACAAACATTTTGCACGTTGGGTAACTTTTGTAACAGCTGACCGTTGGTAGAATCGAAAGTAAGTTTCAGGTACAATGATTAAAGTGAAACATTTTAAGAGACCATTGTTTACCGTAATGTTAATACTAGTGTCCTAACCTTACTAAGTAACAATTTGTGTCTTACTGTTTTTGGTATGTTTAGAAAACCTCGAAATTCTCAACAAGTTCGCGCTTTACACAAGCTGACAGCTTATCGTATTAGCAGTTCCCATTTTACACATACGAACAAAGATGGAATAAAGTTTACAGTTGATTTAAACTTGTGCATTCACAGGAGACTTTTCAGTTGGCATATGTTGAGAAAACATGTCGGACTGTAGTCTGCCATCGTTAGAGTCTTGTGTGGCAAAGGTTTGGATTTCGGTTTATGTTCTAGTCGATGTCGATCTCTGTTCCACCGAGCACACAGTATCATTGAAAGCTCAACCATAATTTTTTGCGAGAAGTGCTCACGGGAGCACCATCCTAAATTTACACTCCAGTGGGTGCACGTATGTGCGCTACTGATTGGCTCTAACGATAGCGATCCCTGCTTCTCGTGGATGTTTTAGGAAAAAGGCTGACCAAATAGTCTAGGTGAATGCGAGAGCTGCAATCAACTTTAAACCACGCTCGGTGCAGGTTAACCAAATCCTAACTGAATCTAATCTTTCTTTCGGCAAGTCATCGCGCCAGCGTAACTAGTAAAATGGGGTCAAAGTTGAGTCATTTGCACTGTCATCCGTCAACCTAAAACTAGTTTTGATCTCTTCAATCCAGTTGATGAAGTAAGACGGAAACGAATCTGGATATGAAGAACAGAGAGTGAACCATGCATGATAAAAGCGTACGGAAACTGTGTCCACAATTGGCAGCTTGTTGATATGCACACAAGTTAGTTTAGATTTTCAAACTGTAAGTTCTTCGAAGAAAACCTACCGTCTGCTTTTGGGGATAGTACTGTTTTAACTCGATATTCTACAACTATTTTATTCATTTCAACGCCCACCAGTTTAACGCTGGAACCATTAGTTAATCGGAATAAGGTTTTAAAATAACAATCGTAATTTACCTCTTCGTAAAATTTTAGACAAACATGCAGTGGACCACTTCGAAACTTGTTCTAACGGAGCTACACACACGTCTGTCACATATCAAAAGCGGTCATGACCATCCGTGTCTAGGGAGTGTTCGTAGTCCCAATATAGAATATGCAATCGTAGTCTGGGTTTTATCAGCAAAACTGTCCTCACCTATACTAAACTGTAAAAGTTGACACCAGGGTTTCGTGTTCCACACCTTATTCAATACTGGGGGTGGTTTGGGGATCAGTTGTGCCAGATTCCTGATTTACACCGTCATTTGATATAAGAGAAGATATACTGGCTACACAGTTGGTGTTCGCATGATTCAGGATGTGCATGAAGTAAACCCAACAAACTAGGCTCTGGACCAACACCCAAATCGTCACCTTCGTGAACGTCCAGCTACCTATTAAGAAAAATCTACGTTCGGTAGGTGACGAATCTTTTAAAGTTCACTAGCAATTTTATGCGAATTCCTGTCTGTCACAATACTGGATATCGCTTTTATGTTCGTGGCAGATTCACTTCGATTCTGCGGGACGAATTCTCTGGCTCTACTGACCAATCACCGTAATACCATTTCCAGATCGTAACAGTCGACTTTGAGTGGGTTGAATAATCAGATCTGTCCTACTTAGACACTACTCACTTCGTCTAGTAAACGCATCTGTCCCTTTCCAAGCACGTGTATGTTTATGCACATGTTTCCTAAGGACTATGAAAATGACTACCGATCAGTGAAATGTACTGATGACCTTGATATGCCGTTTGCTTTCAGGCATTCACCCGTGGACTTGTAGTCAAGGCAACTAAAAATGCGGGCAGTGGAGATGGAAGAACCAAAGTGACCCAACATTGCTACCACCACCACCACCATCAAACTAATTTGGAACTAAGAGACCAACTTCTATCATCACTTGTCAGTCTTTCATTGCTCAGCGTTCCTCCATGTTTATCCAGCGATAGATGGGAATCTACAACTGGTCTCGTTGGCTAAGCCGAAAAATTAACCAGTGTTGTACCTATTGTCATGTTGCGTAATCCTAAATCAAACTGTTTTATTGTAGTAAAGATGTGGTTAAAACGCCTAGTTGAAGAGGTCCACAAACTCCAATCCAAACCCTCCTGGTTATGGATTTCTTGATAGTTCGTTTTGTGGAGGCTAAGGAGTAACCAGAGAATGATCATATCAGTTTGCCACATCTAGGTACACATGTTCAACTGAGTGAATACCAGAAGCATTAGGGCTGCTCAATAACGTTCGAATAATAACTGTGATGGAACCACCTGCTGCCTCTCACCATTTGTACGAACGGCATTGATCAATGCACAATTTTGTTGTGACCCATTTGCTTTTTGTTTGTGTGTGTGTGTGCACTTACAGTAATCGGTGGATATTACTACGCTTTCTTTCCTGTTTGATCTTTCATTCTGGTCTGATAGTTGCTTAAGCGTCACAGTAGACTGCAGGCAATGGTTATTCAATGATAAATTTTGTTTTAAGGATTCCATATTAGTGAAAGTTACCAAGGTCATACGAAACAGTCTTACCTAGTGTGTTATATTCAGTTCGATTTTCATGTAACCAAAATACTCTCCCGTTGGGAAGAAATGTTACTGCGTTCGCTGCGATGCATTTGCATATCCTGACTGGAATTAGAAACCGAATACTCTTATCCAAGTGGACTGGGCGCTGACGACTACTCAGATGGTTCAGCATTTAAACACGATCGGAGCAGCACCCATTAGCAGAAACATGTTTGAATAGGAATGCTGCTGTAAGTTTTCAGCCAATGGGGAGCTACTGCTTCGTGTAAACTGAGAGCAGAACAGCTGCTAACACGAGATTGATGTGCAAAAACAAGGCTGGTTTATTTCAATCAATGAGTAAAGGAAGCATAATAACCATAATATTCGTGCGTTGAGCTTTCTTGTCATACTTGCTTAGATCACCGACTTTTGCATGGTAATTTGCAGAGAAGTGTTACTGTAAACAATGTGGATTATATATTATAAGGTAGATACAGAATGTCTTTAAACAGAGCTTGACCTTAAGTGGCAAACATTGTTCAATGAAATTACCACAGTGATGCATGAGACACCAGTTGCAAATTTCGTATTTCATGGAATTCTCCATATGGCAAATGTGTGTTGACCGGTATGACTGAGGTAACCTTTGATTTGTTAACAAATAGCAAGCTCGATGTATTAGTAAAACCGAAACCTACTATCTGAACCATAAATCCTGTATATGTCATCTAAAAATCATGAATTCCGAGTCAAGTTAATCTACCGATTATAACTGATAGTGCGTCAAACTATCACGAGATCAGACTAAAAGCAGTTATTGAACTCGCACACGATCAACCAAGCATATTGTGTATGGATACGGGTAGCAAACCAGAATCCTGTGTATTACTCCTCTGAGAATAAAAAATCACCAAACAAATGACTTCTGGTGGGAAGTACGTTCTGGGAAGACAGAAACAATGTTAAGTTAAGCGATCCGGTGCACTGAACTCTTACTAAGATCGAACCATGTAAGCATGCATGTGAGTGTGAGCAGATAAATGTGCGTGTGTGTGTATGAGATCGTGGTTATGACAACAAGTCGGCCTGAGGATGTCAGGCCGACGAGAGGTCATGATTTGGTAGCATCGCAGCTGTTCAGTCGTCAGGTCGACTACCCGCATCCTGCCACCAGTAGTTGGTGGCCCTCATCTACACATACATACACACACATTGAAACCTGGTTACTAGCTTGGTTTAGACCCTAATTCTCAGTTGCGAGCGCATTCTGTCTCACACCGTTTTGTCGACCCCAAAGTGAACGATCGAATCACATTGACCGCGCGCTGGACTCAGAAGAAGGATTGGGCTTACAATTCGCATGCACACACGGAGACCTGGGGCCCTGCGTCCGGGACTACACTTCGCATCTATTCCCTACACACCCCGGTTCCCGCCTTCTTTCGCATTTTCAGCCCACAGCTCATAGATCGCACGTGGTGGCAAACTGACCTGTTCGCAAGCTAGCTGTCAACCCTAGCGTTAGTAACTAATGGATTCATGTGAGGGCTTGGTACCCTCCTCATATTGCCCCTGATGACTGGGAGGTAACGGCTAGCAGGTTTAACCACGATGAATACAGTGGGGAATTATTGAGCAGGAATCAGAGAAAATATGGCGGTTGCATGTTTGCTACAAACTTTTAACCCTAAATCACACAGATATGAGGTTGGTAACTTTCAGTAGTTCAAAACTGCATCGAGTGGTCCAACTTATATAATCCTACCTATGAGTGAACTGGATTGTGTAACTATTGATTTCATTTTGGCAGCCAGTGAACTTGCTTCGCGTTAAAATTTCCCCAATTACTAAATCATCACTTTTCTCCATGTCAGAGACGCGTGCGGTTCTTATACCGTAACGAAACCCAAATACATATCGAAAACTGTACTAATTTTCTGGCACACCTACCATATTTTATTTGAGAAGATTTGATGCGCACACCAATCCTTGTATGCCAGCGAGGTTACAGCTTAAATCTGTTTCTTGCTCGGTCGATATATGCGGAAAATAGACGGTATGCACTGTAAGTGTTACGTAATATTAATGAGTGCACTCGGTTATACAACGTATACCAATACCGGATTCCGTTTTCCTTTCAAATGCAGGGTAGTGTACATTACCACTTGTCGTTCACTGTTCACCTTTGGGAACAAGACTTGTTGCACAACAATATTCGCAAGCGATACCTATGAGTGTTAGTTTCATAAGCATGTTGACCATAGCTTGCAATAAGTAACCAGCAGATTGAGAAGGTTCACCTCTGGGCTACAAAGCGTGTAGAAACGCTTCGTTCGTTTTCTCTCCGGAGAAGATGGTTTATATTAAGTCATTTCATAAGTTATTAAAATATCAGCGTTGGCAAGATTATGGTCCGCAGGAAGTTAAGCCAAGAGTTGTATTCCACGAAGTATATTCCTAAGCATTACCTAACTAGCTGCCTCCGAAACTAAAGCTCAGGGTACCAATGCCAAGTGTAGAAAGTCTATACCTATTGATGAGCGTTTGTTTTACGCTTGAATGTTACGGCCTGGGTATACTTCTTGTATATTCTGTTTCCATATCGTCTAATTATATTACTTGTCAACGTGATCCGTACTATTGATGAAACGGGCATACATATGTGCATATAGGTATATATATGTGTAGAATATATGCACACAATTTGATTCATTTCACCTTCCATTCCATTGCTACTGCAGACCACACAATCATATGTAAATAAACACTACAGGCCTGTACGATTTCCGAGGTTCTAACGAGTGTAGAACGATAGCACGTAATAAATAGCTGTAAGGAATCGCATTTATCACGTATGCTTTAGTGTCCTGTAGTAACTGTTTTCTCGATATGTAAGCGTACGAAGAACACGCTTTATAATCGGATCGCCTTTATAGCAACTGTTTGTCATTCAGGTGAATAAAATTTGAACATAGCTAAAAGTCTGGTTCCACCGTCCACCAGATTATGAGTGCTTACATTTAACATAGAGAAATGTACAATTTCCGGTTTGTTACACTAGCAGTAAAATGGAATAATTAAGGTCGCTTGTCCAATTGCATAAGGGCTGGGTAAGGCTGGAAAATTACTGGAGGTGACTCAGACGGTGGCCATTTTCTTGACCTTGTTGCTTTTGGTCATTCCATTGTTCATGACTTTTCCTGCTTCCTGTAGTTCTAGCTTAATGTCATGCATCAGATGGTCAACAAACAATAGATAAATGTTTCATCCCTGATTAAGGTGGGTTTCATTGTAGTCTGAGATGTTAATGCATATTCTGCGGTAATCTTTACCATAAAATTGTGAGTAGTTTTAGTGAACAGGACTGTGACAAGTTTTTTGACAATGTAAACCCATGTAGTCGTCTATTTGAAGATCATGTGAAAGTGTATGTTGGCATGGTTTCTTGTCAGTCTCGCGCTTTATGTAAGTGGCCAGTTATAAAAGACATATTTTCTGATTACTTTTCTACAATTGCAGATTTGATTCATCCGTCCAACTTACCAAAATAACATGAACATCATTCCTATCTAATAGACCATACAGGCGAAATGATTGCTTACAGGGAAGGCGTTTATGTGCTGCTTCAGTAAACTGTGGTGATTCTTCTGTGAATTGCAGAGATTGTTAAATTACCATAAGCGTGGTTGTCAAAACCAGCCGGACATATATATATATATATATATATATATATATATGACTCGTGTTATCCATTAGTGAGCATTTGTTTACCGTGTCATAATGAGCACACAGGGGCCTCATGGAACCCACTCTACTTACACTGAATGAGTATCACACGTCCGAACTCTGACTTTCGATCAGTCAGTGTTCAGAATGCAATGCAACTGACTGGCAGCTTATCTAATTGCTCGTGATAGGAATTCACATGGTTATTTAAGTAGAAGGCTGACGGAATGGTAGAAACGCCGGAAATAACGACAACAGTAAAACACATCTGCTTCCACTGTACCTGCTGCATTGACAACAGACGTCCTACCAATGTAGGCGGTCACATAAGGTCGATTAGTTCTACCCAGATAGAGAGAAAGTGATTGCAACTTCGAACTGGACTAGTGGAACGGCTGTTTGTTTAGCAATATTGTTTAAACTTTATTTATGGTCAAAGGAATCATTAGACCAAGAAATACTTACAGAGGGGGGGAAAGCATCCTGGTTTTGATTTTTTATACCTTGCCGCCGTACACTTTTCGAGGAATGCTACAGTGAAAACAATTCATCGAAAATATGATTTACAGGGTGTGTGACTTGGTCACAGCTTGAAAAAACTTTAAATTACTTTGCAGGCATACACAAGAAGATGTCACATTCTGTTACAAGCTATCTGGTAGTGAATATTATCAATAAGCAGATTAGTGTACCATTGCACAAACAAAAACCCTGAGAATTTATTTCCAAAAATTCGATCGTACAGTAGCAATATAACCATTACACTTGATAATTAAAACTATGGGCCAAAGCAGTAGGAATGTATAGGATGAGTTCAATTGGCAAATAAATTACGTTGCCTATTTTCAACCGTTACTGTGACGTAATCTTTAGGAAATACACAAATACAGTTCTTATCGCGTCTTGATCCCTTTCGTCTTAAAGCAAATCACTTTTTAATAAATATACAGACAAGTTACATAAAAAAATCTAATTCAGAAAATAGCAGGGGAATAAACGTCTGTTAAAATCTAATTTTCATCTGAAGCTAGAAAAGTGGGCTGAAGAAAAACGAAATAGGCCTTTCACTTGTTTGCACTCAACCTGTACCCTCATAGCGACTAGACATTGTTTTCATCAAACACTACCAGTTAACCGGAAAGAAGGCTCAGCGATGCACCGTGTTTGATCAATCACACGGGGGCAATAATGACACGCGTGTTCTCGACTTGGTGGTTGATGGACGCTTCTCGCTGCTGGACAGACAAGCCGGTTGACTTCCACATGGGTATCTACTAATGCACCTCGAAACGAGAACCAATTAACTGATTGGTTTGTCAGCAGCCAGCTGTAATCAGGATGCTTTTGCGTTGAGTTGGAACATTAGTTTGCAAAAAATGTGGAGGATATATATTGAGTGAAATAGATGCTCACTGTACAACCCAAGATTGAGTTCCCTGTAGCTGACCTATACGAAAGGCGGTGTACGTGTGTGAGAATTAGGTTGTGAAAGGCAATTATTACTCAGAACACCTGAGCATCATATTCATTAACTCGATTATACTTGGCCCAATAACAATCACACAAGTCAGATTGTGCAACTGGAATTTGAAAGCTTGAGTTTCCAGGCTTATCACAGTATATACGGGACGAGTAGTCCAACTGAACTGCTATTGGTGGTTACGCTGTCACCTTACTCACTAAACAGACCATTCTCTAGGGTTGAGTATAGACACGAATGTTGCCATCAAAAATCACTGGAATAAGCAGAAGCCACCAGCTGATAACGATCTTGTGCCCAATAATTTGTCTCGATTACTGATGCACGGGACCGCCTGTTGACATTATCTTGTCAGCATGCGTAAACGTAGATGTCACCTACGAATAGGTTGGACCTATAAGACTAATATTATCGCTATGCTCGCGTATGATGCGTGTGGCTGTTTGATAAGAAAAGTGAAGTCCATAAGCCACAAACCTCGGTATAAATTAATCTCCAGAATGACATGCCTGTTCTACCTGAGGATTTTACGTAATGGCTAGGCGAATTGGACTAGTTCTTACTATGAATGTGTTAGCATAAATGAATTGGTTTGATAACATTTCATAGATTGTTAAGTTACATATATAACAGTCTAGTTCTTCGTTATGTGTCAGACAACTCGGACGAAGATAAGCTGGAGTGGTCGGTCTCTTTACAAACGATGATGAATGATGGTTCCGTTCTCTTGATTAACTCAGCAGAACGACGTTCACAAGCCTTATCAGATTCCATTTATATTTCAACATGCCTCCAGTTTTCAAAATGGTCACAGATCAACGTAGTATCGGTCAACTTTGGCTGGAGATGACGAACACTTGTTGACGTCTGATAGCGCTCCATCCGAAGCCTAAGCCAAAAGTAATGATTTTACCCGCTGAGAATAGTTGAAATTCAGTGTTAATACTTGTGCTCTTGTTTTCCCTGGTGGATCAATCACAATTTTATTAAAGGGTGTAAAATGGTTGTGATGAGCCTTAAGGTTAGTTACTGGGAAATAGTAGAGCACCCGTGCACTTGCTTCAACGCAGTAGACCGATTCTTATACCCAATGAATGTTTAAAATACCATTAACTCAGTTCACAAGGCTAAGACTGGAGTTGACAAACGTCTTTAGCGAGGTAAACTATGGTGTTAACCTGATCTGTTTTGAGTTGGATTAATCACGAATATTAAATATACTCACAAGCAGAGGATAACTTACCAGTAGTGCATTATGATCAGACCTACTTAGCTTGAACTAGTCGAGACTGTCATTTATATAAACATTTTCAATTCGTAAGAAATGTACGCATTTCGTGTCCGATGATGGTTCGGACCCAGAAAAAAGATGTTTGAAAGTAATTGTAAATTGTATCTTTGATATTCACGTATGTTTTTCTAACTGGTCTATTTCGGGAACCCCTGAAATTTGGGATCTTTTATGAGTTGTGTCCAATTCATATCAAGTGGATCACAGACTACTACTAAGTAACTGCAAAGTAAATGAACTTCCGACTTCGTTTAATGGAACGACTATACCTGGAAGTATATAGGTTTCTTATTAAAATCAGTAGAAAACCACGACGATATGTGTTCATTAGTACTTGATAGAGGAAACACTCTGTTTGGGAACTCCATCAGGAATCATGAACACACACCAAGACTGAAATCAGATGGGCGTTTAATATGTCACTTTACCACCATGGTTTCCATAGACTAGAACCTAGGTTTACTCGATACCACTGAACCTCAATAGCATAGTGAGTCTAGGGCTCCGGTTAGATTGTATTATTTATGCACATGAAACTAGTGAAGAGACAGCCATCAAATTAGTTAAACGTCAACGTCTTCGTAAATGTTTGAAATGTGCATTGAACGGTAAACTACGACATACAGGTTGTGTATTCGTACACGCTGCAGACATTTAAATGTATTGCATACAGATAAAACGAAAAAGAAGTTGTATACTCCCGCATAACATCGTTTAGGATTAACTGAAGCAGTTACTTGACCCTTCTTGCGATAACAGAATAAAAGGATAATACATCAAACCGAGATTGAGCCGACCAAGTGATCATCATTCCTAGCGGATCGTCCGCTCGCGTAATACACCAAGAGGTATGATCCAATAGACTTTGAGTGTGACTATGACAAGGTGGCTAACAGGTAAGTTCGCTTAAGATGTGCACAGCCACAGCATGGATGAAAATTATTCTGTTCAGTCTTCTGGGTATCCCGTTTGTGGTGAGCTACTGTGGTAAAAACCGTTAACTTTACACGTTTTCAAGAACTGTACAAAACATACGTCTACCGCCGTCCTCAACGTGATTGATTTGGATAGTCTGATTAACTTGTGTGTTGTAGCAGTGCCTCGAGGTTAGACCATATACACATCTTACCAGGTTCAAAGAGGTTTATACTTTCTTCCAGAGCGTTTTGTAAACAAGCTGTGAATACGGAACCAATTATTCCGTTGTCACATTTAACCTTAATTTAATTCCTGGCTTACCAGTGCATGTGTGATGGTGTTCAGTGTGAAACACTGAAAACTGGTGTCCATCTCTTCCTTTCAGATAGATCCTTATTTTTTTAAATTACTCATTAAACACGTGTTTATGTTCCCATGTACTCAGTTTCACGCCAGCAACCTTTGTTCTCCCCTATACTCATAAGACATAAAATTTGAAAAGGAGCATTATATCAAATTCCGACCATTGAGAATGCAGCCAGTCTTCAAGCAGGTCAGGTGAATAGGCTGCTGTCTATTCAAGACTAGACGCATCGAAATGGCTCAACAACAATGAGGGGATTATTATCTTTCAGCAATCATACGGTGGCGAGTACACGTGGGGATCATGTTCAATAGATAACACTTACCAAACAACAGAATAGTTGATTGGAATGAGACTGAGGAAGAATTGGCAGATAATCGAAGCAGGCGCCAAAAATGGAATTACAAACTTTCAACAGATTGATATTGTGTAATTCTAGGGAGAAAGAATAAAGTATTCAACTGTGGTTAGTAAGTGATTCTTAGACCACACATAGTTGGCAGCTCGGCAATAAAGTCAGGTGAAGGCATTTGCTACATTTCCTCTAAACTTAAACATCCATTTATCCAGCTGAGTCATATAGATTTCAACAAAGTACTTTTGGGGTTGTCCAGTCATGTTGATTTTTCACGGTGTTTTGTTGTGCTAGGGCAACCCACGAGGCACGATGAAGAGGTGGACATTCAGACTTCTCTGCTAATATAACCAGCCTTCAGTTAGAGAACAGTATGTTAGTATAGAGTTAGAACCTCAGTCTAATTAAAAAATGTCGCTTTTTGTTCATTCAGCCAAATCGCGAAATTATCGGACGAGGAACAGAACATTCCGTTACACCGGGGTCAAAAAAAGAAGATCGTGTGAAGCGCCCAATGAATGCGTTCATGGTCTGGTCCAGGGGACAGCGCCGGCGTATGGCCCAAGAAAACCCTAAAATGCACAACTCAGAAATTAGCAAGCGCTTGGGCTCAATGTGGAAAAGTCTGTGCGAATCCGAGAAGAAACCGTTCATTGACGAAGCTAAGCGCCTACGAGCAAATCACATGGCACAATATCCAGATTACAAATATCGACCGCGTCGGAAGCACAAACCACTTGAGAAACCGAAGAAGAGCGTTTCAGCTATTAACACCGTCATGGGTGGATATCTGAGTGGACCGGGATCCGTGTCGAATATTGTTGGTCGTCCTGGTGTTAGGTTGGCTCATACGGCTCGCAACATGTCCAATTTATTCGACGCATTAGGATCACATTCTCCTCATTCCACTCACTTCAGTCAGCACTTACACAAGCATGAACATCATCACCATCTTCATGGTCTATTCAATAGCTCAAACCAAACTTCCTTGACTTACGGTGGACAACCACCTTCCTACCTACCACCTCAACTGACCAACGAGAATTCGTCTTTCAGTGCGTCCAATGTCAACTTTCACTCTCCAAGTTTGTCACAGACAAATGAGACTTCAACCACCTATTTAAATCAGAATCTGACGCCATATTATTTACCGGGTCATCATTCAATGAACGATGATGAGGTGGGATTGAAGTCATCGCGCCTGACTTTTGATCAATCCGCGTTAGATTACCACGCAACGTATCATTCACATGCAATCTATTCGAACAGGCCACCACCAGCATCTGGGATAAACATTTACAGAGACAATCCAGAATTTAACTCCCGTCTAGGGCTCGAAGCCCCCATTCAGCAGCCAAGGCCTTTACTCAGCTCAAGTGGTGAAAACCCGCTGACACGAGTCGGACTTCCACTTGTATCACATTCCGAGTCAAACATGAACACAAATGCAAACAGCGATGATTCCGTACAATCTGGCTCCCTTTCAGCAGTAGCAGCAGCAGCTCTAGCAGCTGCTGCGGTGTCTGAAGCTAAATTGGACCACAACAATCGACATAGTCCAACAACCGGCGCACTTATGCAACATCTTGCTCCACCACCATGGTCTCTGCTTTATTCAAGCGGAACTCTCAACGGAGGAACAGGCAGCAATTCACAAATGACAGAACGATCCACATCGGATAGGACCCCAACTATTCGATCAAATCAAACAGGTGGTTCAAGTGTTGACTCCCCTCCTTCCTTTTCCGCTGGTCGTAGAAGTGGTTCCAGTACGCCGGTGCACGCTAGTGGAAGCCATTCCGCCAGCAGTAGTAATGCGGCAGCAGCAATGATGGCTGCGGTGGCCGCAGCTAACTATGCAGCCTCACAGCTTGCGTACTACGGTGTCGGAAGTAATAACGCTACCAACACGGATGGTCGGGCAGTTGGAACCTATGGCATGTCAGGGTTCTCAGCTAGTTTACCGGAGTCGTCTGGTTGGTTTACCTCCGAACCAAGCAGTTTGGTGACCAGAAATTCCTCTTGGTCAATGCTGCAAAAACCAGATCCATCACAGGTCAGCGAAAAGCTGGCGGCTCATTTACATACCAACTGTGTGTCCGGTGAAGCGCAGAATCCTTACGCGGCATATCTACAATTGGAAAACCATGCACAGTTTCCGAATAACTCAAATCCACTGGCCATGCCCTTCTCAACTACCCACTCTTCCAAACAACTGTGGACCGACAGGTATGAACAACCGAGTCCGACAGATGACACGACCACTCCTTTCCCATTGACATCAGGATTTGCCATGCACCAGTTAGCACACAAAGTATATACAAGCAGACCATTCTGCTTCGATCAAGTTGGACCTTTAAGAGATTCGGACAACAGCGCATAACAGCCAAGTGGGGGAACAGCCTACTCAATGTGGAATCGATTCTCACACAGTGCAGTGAAACCTGACACACATTAAGTGTTCTGGACACCTGGACAAAACAATCATTTTGGCTCAGTAAGCCTAGCTGACTAATAGTCAGCTGATTGCTCACGTTTAGTTGTGTCCAGTTCTATCGATCTCTCTGCATTATATCGACCTGTCTCTTAATTTTTTATAGGTCATTTTTGTCGAGCTGACAGCCCAGCCAAGTGAAATGCTTGAAAGCTCAAGAATATTTGAGTCAGCTTGAGCAGAGACACTCATCTGATACCATATTTGCGCACTCCTTCCAAGGATGAAGTCTTTCGAGCGGTTTCTGAGTCAGTAGACTGAAGGACTCAAAATTCGTTTTCCTTCATTCCCACTTTGAAAGTCTGGTAGCCTAGAGGGACGAGTATTTCCGTCTATTACAAAAAAACCGTCTAACAAGTGTGAACATATGGAGACATTTGATCCGTCCTTTCATTGTACAGTTGTAAAGGTATTTTCCATTCTGGAAATAAATGACCTCTATTGTAATCCGGCATGTTGACTGCCAGCCCTCTACATTTGTCTAGTTTGAATCATCCATGTCAATGTTCACGGTTTTCCTAACGTGTAACTGTCCAGTGCTTGCAAAATACTTAATCAAACTAGATCTCTCCTTCAGTACACACTTTATCATTGAATTTGTATGAACTATCTGCTTGTTTTTTGCGCGCGTGATTTGTGAACCAGAAAATTCTGTTCGCCCTCTACTCTGTACAAATCGGTTCCCGTTGCCATTGTATATTGTGACAGATGTGTATTTGCTGGAATGCACCTGTGATTTTGCTCTCCATTCTTTGTCATCTCAATGGATGTTTAGATGTTTTTACGTGCGTAAAAGATATCGCGTGAGAAAATATGTTAACAGAAGTCCGAAGTAGTTCTAAAAACTCTACTTGTGAGATGTCTAGAGGCTTGCTGAGTTCATTAATCGATCGATTGATGTCTGTAGAATCGATAGTATATTGAAAAGTAAACTGGGCCTGATACGTCTTAATCATCATAATAATCTTATATCGACAGTAAAATTGAATATCTGAAGACTGTCTGATGGGACCGTAATGTACATCGTCATCCTTTCGGGTTTATGTAAGATCGCAACGGATTAGCGATCTGATTAGAGTATGACTCAGCCAGAATCATGCAGATGTGACCGTTTTCCGAAACCCTGAGCAAACACCCGTTCATGAAGGAAATAGGGTTAGATGATGTCTCAACGACTTATTTTCAATGATCGCAGTCTATGGTGGTACATTGGGACTTTTTGGGCCTTTGCAGTAGATTTGTCGAACTAATCGATGGACGGATGTAGTTTACCAATAGTATATCTTAAAATTTCACTTAGCACTTGGCAAGCGTTAGTATGACAATCGGTGTAGTGAACACAAACACAACTCTGACACACAGACGTTCTACCTGGAGATGCATTATGACTTAAAACGTATCAAAGTGGTGCTAAACCACTTCTGGCATCAACAGTGTAGATCGTCGATTGAACCCTTACTGGGGTTTACTTACCTTCCAGTAATCGACCATAGTGAAATAAGTTGGCAAAATGAGTGGCGAACATAAAACATACGTTATTGATGTACGTGTATTCGCGAAATCGGAGCGTTTGATAGAGGTATCATAGTGAGTTCGTGTGTGACCAAAGTGCACAAGAGGCAATAGGAGCTAGCCCACCCACTAAATTTTTAAGTTGTGTTTAAGAACGCGGTAACTTATGCTGCCTTTGTACACTCGACGATCAACTCATAGCGTTTCGACAGATGAGCTTCGTCAAACGATGTCAGATGAATCAATACCGGAAGTTGAGTGAACTGATGGAAATCAGTGGAACGTGCACAAACAGGTGATGTGTTACATCTAGTTTACTAATCGTCGTAAACATACGTATCACTGTAAATACTAGAATCTCGATATGAAGAAATGCGCCACCATAGTAGGCTAGACGTAAAACGAACGACAGACACAAATGAATGTGGCACTGTAAGTTCGAGTCATTCTTTATGACGGCAGTAAATATCCGATCACACCGTTCTTCTTCTGGTATGGAATTTGGCGTATCTGGTCTACACGTCTAATTGATAGCCTGACAACTTTGTTGCACTTCGTTTAAAGAGGAAATCCCGTGGAGGAAATTGATTCAAAAGACTGAGGAAATTCGCAAATATTTATGCACTTGAATGCGGTTAAAAATGATAACTCATCAGAACCAATAGTAAAGAATTATGGTGGAAGTCTACGGTGATTTTACCAGATGTTCAGGTATTATAGTAAGGTATCTCACTAAATGTACACAGATTGGTTACCGCAAAATATTGTTAAATAAATTTAAAACACTCAGTCACCTTCCTAAGTCTGAACAAACCAATTGAACGACGAAGAGTAGGAGATGCACTTGTATTGCATAGAATCATTGGTGTCATGTATATTAGTAGGAAATATTCTACGTGCCATTCAACAAGGTAGTGTTGACAACTGACGCGTGTGTGAGAAAGGCCACTAGATCCACAGCTGCGTCAGTTTCACGAATAGCTGTTTCTGAACATGACAGTTAATTATGACAACCTCAGAAGAACCTTCAAAAATACGAGTGAATGAATTTGAATGAGTTCGAACTGGATTTTAGCTAGACCGATAACGTTACTGCTGATCAGGATGAGTCCACTGCCTGCAGTCGTTACTTACCCGCGTATTTTGCCAACACTGTCGTTCTCCAAACTTCTATAAACGTTCAAGTACATGTTCCTTCATTTTGAAAAGCAGTCACCACTCGGTGCTTCCCGTTTAACTTTCTTCATAGTTGACAATTCATGAGCTCCGAGGAATATACCAAGTTCACTTGAATCAAATGTTCATTACAAGCACTTTTTCAGTTTTGCTGTTCAATACCAACTCTATTCGTCCTTGAATGACATCGGTAAGTACATTGCTTCTCATTATCGACAAAGAGGAATGAAAGGGTGAGGAGTCAAAATAGGTGGTGACAACCTCGTAAACAACCATTAGCTTTTATTGTCAGTGGTCAAAAAGTTCTCGTTGGTAACTGTGGGCTCGCAACACCAATGATAATCTGGTGAATATAGAACCATTTTTGCCACCTAGCTGATGATCCTAATGGAATGGTTTTCATTCAGATAAAAAGAAGTGTAGTGTAACATACAAGCCCTTCAATTCGCCCACGTATTCCACTTCCCCTCGTAGTCACAAATAGTGTCTTTGCTTCAACTGTCATAGTTTCTGTACTACCTGAACTGCTCTGCAACGTAGACATGGTGGTCAGTCTCGCGCAATACAGTTCTTCGGATGTCTATGCTAACTGAGATTTTGGTCTTCTAAAGTGTGGTTATATCGTGTAGGTTAAAGAAAAGCAGTCAGACGAAAAGTAGACTCACTTGCAGAGGTGCATGTGGCACTATCGAGCACGTACGAATGCTTAGATAGTAGGGCACTAATTTAATATAGACCAGCAAAACTTTCCACAGTTGACCTCTGAATAGCGAACAGGGGCAGAAGAGATACTCTTAACAAAGGGCACTTCAATCGCCCAGCGGTTAACTGTGATCACCGGTGTACAATTAATTGCCGTTAACAACGTTTCATATTCACTTAAAAGCTTGATATTATTTCGGATATACTGCTTACGCACAGCACAAATTAGGACCAAACACCAGTGTCTTATTTGCTGCATCTTTTGTCTCAGCAAGCTTTTCGTTGTCAATTGAGACAGACTTCCGCGCTATTAGCCCCAAGAAGGTCCCCCAAGAGAAATTGCACCCTGTTGTTTTGTAGGTTAGACGTCTGAGTCCAAGATTCAGAGTGAGAAACATCAAGTGAGCCTCCTTCGGCGTTGCAAACAGCCGACAAGTATCGTAAGTTTTCGTTGCCTCGACACCAGTTTGACCTGTGGCATACTCATTCTCGTGAGCTTCTACTTCACCTCTTCAAGTCAAGACAACTGGTATTTATCGGCTTTTTTCGTGTGCGCATTCTCTGACAAATGGATCAGTAAACTGCTCTGGGGAGCACACTCTTGAATATCAGATCAGACGTGTGCTCTGTGCTGAAACGCATGTTTAAGATCCAACGTTGTCATTCACTTGTATTCACCCTTGACTAAGGATGTGGATTAATGGTCATTTCTCAGATTATCTGGTAAAAAGGAGGCAGCGCACTTTAGGGTAGAACACAGATAGCTAGACCGGATCCAAATGAATTATCGCCTACATGCCAGCAGACTGAACACTTTCGTTGGCATACTCAACGAAGTCGATGTTGATGTGTTGTGTTTGCATGCGCTGCAATGAACATTGTTTCAGATGCTGTCAAGAACGTCTTCAACCGGGGTTACTTTGATTTTCTGAAACAAACCAAGAACTTTGCACATTATTGTTATTGTTGATGGCGTGAGCACATAACTTGATCGGTTTACTCCAGAAGAGATCTGCTAGGTATTGTGTTGGGTGTTCAGACACGACGCCCTGATAATCAGTCGTTACAGATGTGCGCATCCTACGTGCACCTTATACTCACTTCAGAAAAACAGACGGGGTTGTGTCACTTTGATTTCGTCCTGTATAACTCGACCATGGATCAAGTTAGCCACACCGCTTCTGGCTGTTGGTGACACCACTCTACTAAAGATTGTTGTCTATTGTTAACTATCAACCTTGATACAGATCGTACTACCTTTAATGCCAACTCTTTTATCCTTTGCACAAAGGCCATCTGTTCGCAAACACAGAGTGTTCAGTTGAAACCCAAGCAACGACGGTGTAAAAAGCGAGCAGAAACGAGCACTATCAAATAGACCATCCGATGCACAACAGTGCAGTGACCTAACCGAGCACCTGGCAGAAGCGTCAAGATACATACAACCCTCTTAAGAAGAGGTTTCACAACGTCAGGGACGAAGCACCGTGGGGATCAATTCTCATAGTAAGAAAAGGAAGAGAAGGCACATTTATCAGTCAATAGCTGGCTACTGTTTTCTCAAACTTACATTTGTACAGTCCGTCGACATGTTATTAAAACTGTAGATGAAAACGATGGGCCACGGATTTACAGCTTGTCGCAGCGATTTGACAGATGGGCTAAGCACTTTCAGGAGTATTTGGACTGGCCCGGACCGGCTCATTCAACTATGGAGGATGGGGAATCTGCGACTGGTTATGACTTTCTAGACGACCTTCCGACTGAGTATGAAGATTAAGTTGCTGCGGCGGAACAAAGTTTCAGATAAAGAACTTCTTTCTCCAGATCTTCTCAGAGATGTTATGGAGAGACTGCTATCGGTACTGACATCACTACTGCATTTCACATGAGAGAGTTTACAGATGCGTCGTGGTTGGTGCTTGTCAATAATGCCTATTTCCAGGTAAGATTCTAATACATCGTGTCACAACCACAGAGGTACTAACCTTATCTTCATCACAGTCAATATAATCACGTCTCACAATGTAGTAGCTATTGAAACACAGAGGTGACCAGATAACAGAACAGGCAGATCTCCACATGACGGAACTGAGGCATGGTGTCCAAAGCGACCGGAGCATCTGCAGGGCCGCAGGCTTCGCCCGGTCCATCTTCACTCCGACCGCTTCCGCCACGTCTCCGAAGTCCTCCAGGTAAATCCGAACATCCCCGTCCTCAAACGGCTGTGGCCACGGGATCTTCATCCTCGTATGTCGGTCATGGCACCAATTGTTATGGACCAAGAAGGCGGATGGCACAGTTGTTTATTTGGGGAAACCAATGCACGACTTATTCGTCTCAACGGGACTACAAACAGAAACACTCATTTGCACACCACACTCATCTGAGGATGCTCCGGTCGCTTTGGACACCATGCCATTCCACGTGAGGCTGCCCTCCAATGATCCTTCACGTATTTGTCCCGTATTTTCCCCGCGATCATTTCGATCCATGCTGCTGGTGTGACCGTCTGTCCTCGCTACAGTAGCATGACTGATTATTGGGCTCAGGGACTTCTGTATTGTTTACTACATGATTTCAAACGATAAGACTTCGCATCGCACTGTTCAGGTTTCCAAAACATGAAGGTAACGTGAACAAGCAAGAAATACAGGTGTGGACCTTATGGAACTTTTTGCATTGTTAGTCGTTGCAAGCGACTTGCGTACGGAAAAGATCGTCACTGTGGAAGGCAAGGGAATATTCATTAAATGCTTCATGTTTTTTGGAACTAGGTCCGTCTCTTGCCAGGGTACTGGTTGTAGAGCAGTGGTCTTCACGAAGGAAAGATGCCTAGAAGCAGCGCTGCATGTCTCTCTGAGTAGGAATTGCTAGGAACGGTATTTAAATCAATCTGGCATAACTGTCAACCTCGGATAATTGCAGCTATGTTCGCCGTAACAGTTCCCGTGTATGTCGTTCAGACGGAAAAGTTATGTAAAAGGAATCGCAATTTATACTAGACTCAGGAGGTAGACGAATGGAAGCACAAAAATGAATCGGAAACTTTTTTCACCAGATGTTATTTACCACGTTGATATACTGATAAAACAAAACGTAAACTTTTCTATCTTTAGTCATCCAAGTGGGAATGAGTCGAGTTTTTGTCATTAAAGCATGCTCATATTTGTCCTGATTCCCCATCTCTACGTGCCCAGAAAGTACATGATGGAGGGAGTATCCTGTGCTTTTCGCATCCAAAATGCTTTTATCAGTTCATTCGTTATCCATTCAACTGAATGGATCTGAGTTCATATGGCGTTTGTTTCTTGCACCAGAATGAGATGGAACAACTCACAAAAGAGAAGTGTGAAAAGTAGGAAGTACCCCTAGTTGGGACCTTAGACATCATAACTAAATAGCACTGCATCCGAAACATACACGGAATCGCTGGGTAGGATCAAACATATACTGAATTTGTACTTGCTTTCCTGGTAAGTCCCATTTTTACTAACTTGTGCGTGTGTGGTAGGGTGCGTACATTTTGATGCACATGAGCCACATGCTGCCGCGTGGCCATTAACGCAGCTCCACTTCAGGTCTACTCAGCTCGGATGACTAATCAGCATGGGGTATGTTGATGTGAGCTGAGTATGGGACTCTGGCATAAATAATTGTCCAATTTCAGACTGTCACGCCAAATCGATTGTCGAATGAGATTCCAGGTGTGAGTAGATACAAATCGGCATCACATTCACAATGTGTTTGGCATCAATCGACTCTGCTTGCAAAATGTTTTCCGTCATGATGCGGTGCGTGCAAAATCAGATAATACTGCAACCCATCATTCTTCTTCCATTACTCGCACGAGCAACTTATTTGGAACAGAGTTTTAGAGCCACTAGTGAAGCACTGCCATACCAGTTAGTTACGGCTTGAGTGTGTGCAAATGTGGATTGTCTAGCGGTCTTTAGAGGAGGTCGGTGTCACCCGAACTCTGGTCCAGTAAAGCGAGCGGTCTGTAGGTTTTACCTAGTCATCGGACAGCAACCCACTTTCCACTGGAAACAAGTGAATTAAAGAAGCTGAATCGAGTGGACTGAATTCAAATTAACTGTTGATCTGGGGGCGATGTTGTGTAATATTCTTGGCCACAACGCGATATGACTGACTCCCCTGTGTTCTGCATGAAACCGGTGGTGATTGTGGTTTACACCAAATTTCACGTCAAGAAACAACACTGGTCATGTACTGACAGATTTTAACCATTTCTCAGCCAAAAAGTGAATGATGATAGTAGTCGCTTTTGGAATGGCGTACGTTGCTTTCTGAACCAGAGACAAGTAGGCAAGAATGTAGGAATATAGAGTGCCAATGAACTGTGTCAGGAGGCCAGCAGATTAAAGGGTGTCAGCCACCAGTCACCCTTATCGACACAATATCCGTTTCTGCCCTGATATGAAAAATCTCAATAGTAGCATGCCTATTTATTAAGGTAGTGTTCATTAGCAGTTAAAGGACTTTGTGCTTGACAGGATTATATTTTGTTATAATGCTACCACCTCGTGCTAACTTTGTATGGCGGTATACAATCGCTGATGGGACGTTGATTCAAGCGTATTTTTTGGGGCTTATAAAACTATCACAGTGCTGTGGCAACTTTATGACATACTGATCAGGTGTTTCACCAGTCACGTCCCCGGGCTCACTTCCTGATTAGGCATAACTGGGATAGTGGTCACACTTCGCATCGCCAACATGGACGGAATAAAATCGTGCAGCTGGACAAAACCTGACCATCGGCCATGACCTAACTAAATGAGTTGAAGCAAACTGTTGAGAGGTGAGCATCGGGGTGATCCGGTGTGGAAAATCCAAGTATTTCGAAAGGTCACAAAAGGCTGCATCCTGTGTTCGGGACTTCGGTTGCAAATCAGCACACTGTGTTCGCTACCATACCCATATAGGTTGCTTAACCTGAGACAGTTCTGGGTGCGTCACTGGCATATCAGAGTGAAATTGACCATATTACATCCGATCTTTCATAAACCCAAACAGCCTTTAGTAACTTGCCCTCTCCTATCAGAACAAACAGTTCACAGATAACTCGCGGAAGCCACTGTATTAAATGAATCGTTCGACTTAAAAAACATTCTTTTAGCGTCTGGGTGTGACCAGTCTGGAACAACCTACCAGAGTGTGTCATAACTGGTCGTCGTTAGTTGAATTCAGGAGATTGCCGTGTGCTTGTTAAGGATTAGTTGGGCTACTGTTTGGCTCACTAATCCCGGACTTTCCCTTCCGCAGTCTTTCTGTTGTGGACCCTCTGCAACTGAGACAAGTTTCAGATTTGCCTTTTCTATCAGAATCATCAAACACAGTCGCAGATGTATACAGTCTTTCTCAGATTCTTGTTATCTGTCAATTTCCCACGAATCCTAAGAATTGGTAGATATATTGCATAGAACGCTAGCACACGTGCATGAATTGACTAGATGATCATGGCAATGGTGGTCGCACATTGTTCTAAATTGATGCGCAACCGGGGTTGGGTGCAAAACAGTAAACTGAAATACAGGGTGATGATTTTGAACGTGGCATAGACACAGCCGATCTCACTCGGAAGTTCAATGCCTTTGGATATCAAACGGTTTAGTTGGACACCTGTAAGGAAATTCGTCAAAAAATTTATCACAAGAGGTACGGCCGACAATGCGTCTAAGGGGGGGCAGATGGCACCTCCCTACCCACGATGTCAACGCCCATGTTGTTCGCAACAAACGAGCAGTAGCCCGAAAAAGAAATTTTAAATACTAGATCACGAGTATAAGTCTGCGCAGAATAGCATCCATAATATCTTCCGAAAGTGATTTTTCAACCCTTCGTCGAAGAACCGTTGTAAGGGTTACGGTTGAATTGTGCAGACTAACGGGATGTCCTTTATGGAATGCTGGCAAGCACGTGACAAATTTCATGGATGGGGAATAGTCTGTCACAGAAGGTTGATCAAAGGGTCATATCTTTGGATATTACTAACACACACCACTTCAATCCGTTTGAAAGACAGTGTAATCCTTAAATCATGGTCTGGGAAGGTATTTTGAAAATGAGAATTGTCGAATCGTTGTTCTTTGTCGGAAGCGTTAAAAGTAGGGTTGAAGTTAGTAGAACTGATAACTGTAAAGGTTAAACTATTCACATCGTCGGTTGTCGCAGCGACATTTGATTCTAGTGTTAGAGGGACCTAAAATACAGAACCGCAGAAATTTTCATAAAGATGATATCGAACAACACTATACTCGCGCCGTGTTTGTTCACCTCGATGAGATGTTTAACAATAGATATATCTGTAACGAAGAGGCGATTTCACAACCACCAAAGCCCTCGAATCTCAACCCGTTTGACTTCTGTAATTAGAGCTACCTTAAACGTTGAGAATGCAACAGAACACCAAGAACTGTGGAACAATTTAAGTAGACTTTCGAAAATCAATTCAGTTGCCTCACAAAAAATGTCTCGCGGTACATTGCCTCATCTGATCTGAGGAAGTTATTTCGTTGTGAGGAAAACCAAGGAAGCCACCATATACATCTCTGAAAACAAACTAACGACAATACTTTATAGTTTTCTCCGGTATAACTTTGTGAAATACTTGGTGTCCCCTCAAAAACTGTTCACTTGATGAACCTAAACGTAAAACTCAACTGCTTTTCTCAAACCGTAAAGTAATCAAGTTTGCGTTCTTATCACCAACACACTCAGTGAGAGTCCATTGTTTAGTATGCTTCAGAAGCACAAGGATGTCATGAAAAAACAACCCATGAATATTTTACAATCCGTCTGCTGGTACATAGACAGACATTAGTTGTTCAGTCAGTTAATACAGTTGTTTATGCATTTAATTCTAATGATAGGGGAGCAGAGCGCGCATCAGCAACCGAGGGACAATCGTCTTCACAGTCGAATAAATGTTAGCCTTGCTGGTTACACGGGGCACAGCCCCAAAACTCTTAGGAGTTGACCTTGTGTGAACGCTGATTCTGAATAATGTGCAATTCGACCCGGAAAGAGACCTATCCTCCATAAAATGCACAGAATATAGTCATCCCAAAAAATACAACTGATCTAGTTATTCTGGATTTACTGTCACCCTAACCACGGAGCGGATTGAGTTCGTTCATCTATGGGGGACCTGGCACAATAATTTTCAGCCTACTCACCGTATCACAATTTGTAAGTTAGCAGAAACAGTCAGGCACAGGTAAACAGTGACCCACATGAGTTTAATAGCAAAATGTCGCTTGAGACTCGTAGTGATATTCAACTCACCTGAACGTAATGCTGCTGATAAGTGATGCATAATCTAGACAAACTGGTGAACACCGCGGGTTGCCCGAATATTGGAAGTTACGAACGGTGGTACAATAGCCTTTGTCACTCCGACAGCAGAATGACCAAACAGGATGAACAAACATACCTAGTACTCTCGTTCGGATTATCTTTAGGACCCATTTAGGTCAGCAGTAAGATTGGATAAAAGTCTCGTTGGATTTTAGCCTTACGCAAGAAGAATGTTAGAGGCCTGATGTTTTTACACATTCTTTGAATGTAAGCGACTTATTTTGAAAGCATGGATATCGACACGGTTGCCATAGCACAGCACCCAAACGACATAAGATAATATGCAAACGGAACTCTAGGGAAAACGAGTCGGACATTGAGCGGAAAACAAATTTATGATTCTAACCATCGACCGTACAATCGAACCGTACATGCCTGCTTTTGTTGAACAGAACAGGATGACAGATCTATTTTTGTGAAACGGTGAAGATAAAGGTAGTTTATTTTGAGTTTGGCAGGATAGACGGAAGTATGCACATGGAACCTCATTCGAGGACATGTTAAAAGCCATCCTTCAGTGATGTGGCTCCAAATGACCTCTTATGAGAATCATGCTAAGTAGGTGACAGTGATTAGACGAGGTTTATCGTGTTTTGGTTAAGGTAAATCACTTTTCAAAATATCTGTTTGTAACAACATTCAAGTGGTGAACATTATTCTTATAGTAGTTGCTGAGGACATTCGACAACGATTCGACAACAGCGCACTTCAGCCGTTTTAAGGACGCCCCAATTCGTCTCTCAATTTGAATCTCAGTTGACTGATTTTAGGATGACAAGCTTCTCGAGAGACGGAAAACACTAATGTGATTCTTCAAAGTATAAATCTTAATAAGACTCGTTTATATCCGTGTGACTGTAGAACAAAACAGGTCGGAATAACCTGTTTGCAAAACAGTCCACTGCACAATATCCGTCAGTATACCGAAATTGAGTATTCGTTGCGGTGTGCCCACCTAGTTGTGACTCGATGCACTCAGCGTACATGTCCAGGGGTGGTTGAACCAAAAACAAACGTCAAACTTTGCAGGTCCTTTTGATGATACTTTCATTAGGCTTGTCTAAACTCAGATAGTCATCGCGAACGGCTCAATAGAATGTCACTGTTAAGCAGTTATTCGAGCGCTCGTGAGCATGTTACAAAAAATTCTCCGGCAGCCTTCACGAAAGTTAGTGTTACCCAGTATTCTGAATTCTCCTGCAACCTACCATTTTACCGTTTGATTGACATTCAACTTTTTCAACACGGCTTTCGGAATGGCGTTAATCGGTTAGTATGACCATCAGAACCGAGTGGTCGACCCGCTAGGCTCTAATATGACAGTCATTTTCCCGTGTGGTTATCGATCAAGCTTGACTGGCGTCTTGGGTCGTTTTGCTACAGCGTCTGACACAGCACTTACGCATGTTTAGAAATAGTTTGTTGATGCATGTGCATGCACTAGTGTCCTATGCAAAACACTGGCTAACTACATACTCAATATAAGGGATGTACAGTACAACCTCACCAATTCAATCAGCCATTCAATGAAAGCATTGTAGGTACATAAGGCCAGATTTGAGTGAATGCGAGAGGTGGACTGGGAATTCTAAACTGGGGTTTCATCGAAGAAAAGTAGTTCAGTATGTTATGGACTACTGGGACGAATCTGTTAATCACATGGCGATAACACACAACCCCAGTACAACAGACTAGCCGCACAATTTAACACAAAACACCACCTTCGGACCCTTCTGTGGTCAGCGTGATTGCTATATCAAAACTTTACCAGAAAATTTTGTCACAAGGAAGTGGATCATTTATCTTCACTCCCCCTTATCAATAAAGTGACGGGACACAATGTACAAAAGGTTGGATGGGTACTTTGGGAAAGTGGTGGTAAGGTGTTTTATTGAAGCAGATACCGCTTTTACCCAATAAATCCGATAGCTAATTAAGTCTTTATGATCTTTGTATTTTCTGAAGTTGGCAATGACCTTATATGTGTTACTATTTCTAGGTGGCATAGTTTCAACTCGAGCGGATTCGGAATACATTGTATGCTTCTTAAGCCGGTTAGTTTCTAATCAGTCACATGGATTAACTATTTTCCAAACGAATGAAAACCTATGCAGTTGTATTGACTTGAGAAAGAATTATCGAAAACAATTGTTCGTCACATCGTTACTTCTGATCTTATGGGATTTTTCCAACAGTTTAATATTATTCTTTATAAACTTGGTCTAAACTCAGTTATTCTCTACAGTTCAACCCATTGTTCGAGTATACAGCATTCACTCTGTATACATTTTGCCTGGATGAAATTACTGCTTAATCGCACCCGCCAAATCGAATAATTCTACAGCCCAATCTAGTCTATTGTTAATGTCGTTCGATTTCTGTAATCAGCCATAACTGACGAGTTGAGTTGTTGATTATCAAACCTTTTATCCAAGAAGAGTTGTCGGTCAGAAAGACATCATCGAATCTTTTCTACCACTCAACCCGACGCAGTCGAGTCATCTATGTCCAATCTCTGTTGGAACAAATTACAATCATCAATATCCAGAAACCGAGGTAGACAACAGAATGAGTTCTTATCCTCATTCTTCTCACTGGAAACTTAAAACAGTCAAGAAATCCGCGAACTATTTGAAGTGATGCGAAATCAGCAGTGAGAGGCTAGCGGACAGAGTATCGAAAAATGTGACAGTCAAATTTGTGTCACGAAGAGGAAGCTGATTTGAAAACTTCCAGTGGACTACTGAATTTGATATTCATGAATCAGTGAGAACAGTTGGATAAAACTCTGTTCATCGGTTGCTGAATAGCTCCGCTTTTTTTAGAAATTCTTCGGAAACCGTAATGTTACCAGAAATCGTTCAACCCTGCTTTGTGTACATACGCACCAAACCTTAGAGGGCGTACCAATTTCACTGAGAAGATACCGTTTTTTACTTCTCGCTGTCACACAGAAACAATAAGAGAAACAAACCGCTCTCTCAGCCGATTGATCAAGAGAGAAAATTCCGAGCATTCTCACTACGATGGCCAACAGGACAGTACAATGTGTGCGATCCCCACAGTGTGTCAATCAACCCACCGGATGGGTGCCACATATTGTATTAATCGTGTGGCGAAAGAAAACGTTCCGACTCAAATTCGTTCCATGTGAATAGACAGCCAAACTTGTATATAATGCACTCCAAGGCGTAAGTGTCATGGGAATGCACTGTCCTTAGAAAACCAACAAAAATATGCATGTTCGGTCATTCACACAGTGAAAATAGACTGAAAAGCCAAAATAGATAGACCCGTGACACATGGGTTGAGAGATACACAAACTACCGAGATAATCCTAAGATTGACTGAATATTCTTCTAACAAAAAGCAGCTGAATCCAGATTCCTAGGTTATGGGTTAACCTTCATGCCACAGAGCGTCTAATTCCTTAGGGCATATTCGGTCACATTCAGACTCAAATTAACTCAACTGCCATGACGCTGAGTATGTTTCAACCATACGGCTACACTTTCGAACACTGACTACCCTTGTCGGAGTTTGAGCAGTCGTCTATAACTAAGAACACAGCATGAAGCCAAAAACGTAGATGAAATTCTACGCTTCTGTACAAGAGTTTGATGGATCAAGCAATCTGGACATGAACGGGAGTTATGATCGTAGAAAAACAGCGAACTGAATTCGAGTCCTAATCATTCGTACAATCTTGCGTTACCTGTGGAAGACCGTTCAAAATTTCCCTTTCCACCTTACCATGTCAGCAACATTGTGGTCAGATAAAACTGAGAATACATATTTAGCTCCAGGTTAGTAGTTCCCATTTCACCAACATACGGTCAGTAGAGCAATATAATGCAACTAACAGTAAACGGTTTGAGAAGTACTTGTGGCTTTAATCGGCGAATCTCACAACGGTGCAACTCATCTCAATAAAGTGATAGTTGTAAAGGTCAGAGCCTGGGTGTCGGTTTCACAAATAATACAATCATAGCCCAACTACTATGTGTACACACGATCACCTGCACAAAGTCGCCAGTTATCTTCACAAATACGCACTGGGAACGTATGACATTATGCTTTCAAACCTATGTCCCGTTAACCTTTTACTATGATGAGCATGTTGGAAAAATACCGTGCTAGGCTTAGAAGTAAAATTATCCAACTATCCTAATTGCAACATCAACTGTTTGAAAATCATACGACTCTGCAAACGTGTCCTAGGCGAACGTCGGCCCTATGTGTGTTGTCGCACAGGAAGTCAGAGCCAACAGACCGAGCTCGTTAACTCGAAGTGCTGCGACACAGGAAGTGTGTTGCAGCGACCACGACACAGCCAAGTGAGACGGCAACCACCAACTAGCAAACGACGGGAGTCAAAACTGTGTGTGGGAGGCTCTTTGTGAGTTGTATCGGAAAATGTGGAGGTGGTGGACAGGCAGTATCATAGGAGCTGAGTGATTCCGAGGAATTCAGTGAGGTGAGGCACAATTCCGGTTCATGTCATTCTGACGTCACCAGGACTCTGGAAAGCGGAAGCCAAAAGAGGAAACACTTCAGCATCATACCGGTGGAATTATGAGCCAAGCAGTCGGGGAGGAGATAACAGCAATAAATCAATAGATCGATCCTTATTCAATAAGCAGAACTCAGTGGTGCACACTAGAACTATAAATCGTGTGTTGATCTTCCACGGAAGCAAGGAGGTTTTATACTTTCGAAAGACTACCCTAAATTTTGTAAACAGAGGGGTGAAACAGACGAAGTCAGCAGTTCGCAACCGAATTGATTATCTAAATTCCCGTCACTAAGCCGAGTTGCTTCTAAGCATATGTAATATATTCCAATTAAAACAATTCAATTATGCAAATTTGACAAGCAGGGCGCAGTCCTAAATTACCGATCTCCGGTTGTTTGTGGCTTAGTCAAGGCTTTATCGATGTTCGCACTGAAAAAAATCCCTGCCACAAGTATAAACTCAAAAATTAGTAGCTTTACGCTTCAATACAAGTAAAAAAGTAAATATCCGGCTTTGTACTAAATATAGTAATAATACTACATCCGCACGATACTTTGTGGTGCTTGTAAGTTTGTGAGATGTAGTACTGACTGTTGTTCTTCCAAACATGAAATTGGTGAACTTCAATGAAGAAACGTTCTGTGATATTTCGGATAACATTCGGAAGCCATGGAGAATTTTAAGCCAAGTGTGCTGAAATAAAAACTTGGGTCAATGATAACCAAAAGACTTGCTTAAACTGAAGAATGCGCAGGTTAATAAATGATGAACATATTTGTATTTCGCTGTAAAGATAACCTCTCCACTACCCGACCAAAATTGAGCATCTAAAACCATAAAGAACGTTTACTGTTGCACACTTGGAAAGAAAGGCAACCTTATGACGAGTATTAAAGATACATTTTGCGTACATCTCTAGGAAGTAAAATTCACCATAACGGTGTAGAACAATATTTCTTTTTATGAAGTAAGCTGTATGAAAGGTGGCTATCGAGAACCTACAGCTGAGTTGTTCGAATTCGTCTGAGTAGAACAACAGATGACACCAAAATTACTTGAACGTTGCGGTTGGACCCACATGGCATGTTCGAGTAGTGTGTTAGAGCTCCATATTTTAGAACTAGGCCACAAGCAATTTAGCGGAGTTTACTGAAACATCTAGGGATTGGTTTAAAGAACCAAATTGCGTAGACTTGCCTGTCATTCCCGAAGCGAGTGAGCTAGCTTGCAGTTTGTTGAATTTTCTGATTATGCACACGACTGATTACCAGCCATTAAAAACAAGCAAACTACTTGAATCAAAATGTTCTTCCATTCGGCATCAAATCACCATGAAGTTCCCTTGTTACTGAAAAACGACGAGGTTTTGAGTTAGAAGCGCAGACTGTCAAGCAGTATATCTTCTACATTTGTTCCTGTCAGAAGAACTATTCATCTACAGTGTCAGTTTTATAAAAACTTCTAGGGGTTCTGGAGAATTGAGTTTTTAGCAATCAGTCGTGTAGCTCACAATGCGATCGTTATTCAGATATGGACAGTTGTAGCTGTCTCCTCACACAACGTTCGCCACTTCTGAGAGCAGTATCCTTCAGTCGTTTTTAGCTGGCGACCTAACTTTTCGATAGCTCTATATCTTGCGATCCAAGGCAATCAAAATGATGACACTGATGAAAATATCGACAAAATAGTGCAAAAGATATTTTTCCTCAAACTTCCAACTTTCAAGGTGTTTCCGGTGAAAATGTTTAAATAAAACTTTTTAAGCTAATGAATGCACATTAACGAGGCGAAAATGCTGTGGAATAAGCATATCTCTTACATTAGTGCTGACTGTTGACAGGCTGGAAAATTTCGCATTCGCAGAAACGGATTTTGGAAAGCGGCAGCAGAATTTCATTCTCAAGACTGTCAACAATTAGTTTACCACGTAACGTACCGTTACGTGTTACGTATGATAGCAAAGTAAACTTTCGCTTTGGATATTTTTTATTAACGGATCGATTGCTTACTCTAGAAATCCGCTGATGCAACTACTAGGTTGTAAAACGTTTGTGCCAAACGGAGTCCTGACCCGGCTCCGACCCAGGACATCATTAGCCTCTGACGGGTATCGTTCAACGTATTGTTGAAGATCCTTTAGATCCCCTGGAAACTGGATTGTACTACTACGAAATGAGATATCCCAGGAGTATTCCTCAACGGTGCCCTCATTATTCTTCGTGCGATGACCCAACATTCTTTCATTCTAAAGTTTGTTTTTGAAAGAGAACAATTATTACCTAAAGTCAGCAAGTAATAAGCGCCGATGGAGCGAATTCGAATTTTCTCGAATCATCCTTCCGCATATCATCTCAGCACACAACACAGGGCGGAGCCGAATGAGTTTTGAGCTGACACATCATATATATAACTGACGTGCCCAAATTAGTTGGTTCGCGTTTTCAGGAGTGATAGCCTATTTTCCCCTGATCGAGTGAGTTCAGTGGACACTAAGTATTGATACGATTTATTCAAATCATGTGACTTGCAGGGATTTCGTTGGAATAGGGGGCTGAGAAACACTGACCTAGAATAATCAGTCCTTGTGGTCCCTATGAGTGATCACTGTAGGAAGAAGCAAAGATGAATTCTAGCCAAACGAACAAAGGTGAGGTCTTGGTATTGATATGTTCGCCGAGCTTGGCATTTAGGTTGCAAACGTTTCATCACCAAGCGAGGTGACTGATGATTTCACCTCGCTTGGTGATGAAACGTTTGCAACCTAAATGCCAAGCTCGGCGAACATATCAATACCAAAACCACCAACCCGAGCTACGAACACCACCACCACTGTTCCCAATCATTAGAAAGTTGAGGTCACTGTGTGTCTTCATATATCCACTAGTTCCAAGTTGTGTTGTTACTCTTTCCATCCCTGTTAAAGTTGAACTTTGGACGTACGATCTAAGCTCACTTGATGTTTGAAACGACGGGTACAACATTTCGGAGATGCGTTCCCCAGAAATGATGGAGAGCATGCTGTTGGAAATCCAAACATACAATGAACAAAACGAGAGTATGACGATGCAATAATTAATACCTCCGCAAATGAGAACCGACATAGGAGAACGCACAAGTATGGTGTCCGAATTATTTACACTGACAGCCTGGAAGATAATATCGGTAAATCTGATGCGCAAAACATGATTCAATGAGTCAGTTCAGAATATGGTCACGGACTACACAACTGAGTACTGCTCACTTCGACGTGAAGACGTGTGATTGGATTGTTGTGGCAAGTTCGATAGGTCCGCTCATCTACCACTCGTAAGAGTGTGGATTAGAAAATATGATTCGTAAAATAACTGCTTTAGTTGAACGAAAGTGGGATAGAAGCTTATATCCGTGTCCCTGTTTTCAAGGGTGAATTGGCTGTATCCTTAACTGTGATTGTCGGTGATAAGTAAATAATCAGTGTTAGCTAGATAACGAGGTGACAACGCGGCAGCAAAATACATTAAAACGTGTGAGTTGTTCTTTTCCTGTTATTCTACAGTAGACATATAACCACAAAAACTATGGATAGCAGTGGTCGTATCGTCTAAAGTGATTACCGTTGTATGTATGGAAGATAGCAGTGAGATGGCGCAACTAGAAATCCTACGCACAATCAAGTTGACAACTGTACGAACGTCTTGGAAGGAGTAGGTTGGTTGTAGTAACTGTGCACAACCAATGTACACTCAAGCAAAAGTTAGTTGCCAGCCAGTGTTTTCACGACCAGATCCATATGATCCGAATGAGGATAGTTTGACGAATTTGATTTTTATCTGAAATAACTTGAAACTCCGTGGCAAGTATTGCGGTAAATGTTGCACTGATGTTTGTTATATGTGAGATTGTGCATTGAAATAACGAGCTCTATAGGGATTACTTGATATACCTTCATTGTCGAATGCTTTCCACAGGATTCAGGCTATTCTTTACTGAGGTGGTTAGCATTGCGGGAGAGAGAGGGTTTAAGAGGAATTACTGTACATGGGTTCTCTGTAGCAGTGTTCATATTTAGTAAACTTAACCGTATGAAGCGAACTCATGTGCAAAATCTACCGGTCAACGGTGTTGCTGAAATGACTAATAATGCAATTCTTACTGCACGCGGGCGTAAACAACACCTACGCAGCGACGGCAACTGTAAGCTGATCTTGATGTCAAACACTTTCCTATGTACACCGAGGATATCGCTGAAGTCCGTGGAAATCAGATGGTTCCTGGAGTTGATTTCACTTGGTGATGACCACGAAGATAAATCTGGACCCCACATTTGTACAACACACCAGATCAGTTGGAAATTGAACCATAGTTGATTAAAGTACTACCAGTGGGGTGATAATCAAAGAAGATATCCCATAACGGTAATCGCTGAGTCCTGGATCTGTAACAAGCTTTGCTATCGATGTTAACATGAAGATTTCGTCCATGAGACCGAAACAGTTGGTGGCCAGCTAAAGAAATGTCCATACTCTGACAGTTCGCTAAATTCCACATAGATTACCGCATTAATTAGCACGATTCATCGCCAGTTTACCCTATTATCTCCCATTCCAAACCCGGTGCCTTGGTCACGTTCAGTCAGTTTGTTGGTTTTAAGTAGGCTAGGATAGAAGCTCAAAGGAATGATGTTCAGGTCGTACTTTTGTGCACACCGCAGACAAGCAAGTTATGCTGGTTTGTGGTAAGAGAGATGGGAACTGAAAACAGGTGTTTTATGCGGTCTGTTAATTTTCCTCCGCCTGTCTGTTTCCGATGACAAGGTGGCATAAACAATTATCCATGAGACTTTGACAGACCAAGAAACACGTGGTAAACCAGGCATGCGCTACAAAAGCCGGGATACTGTTCGCTACGCGACGTTTCCTTCCCAGACACTTGGCCGTGTGGTGAGAAGGAAATTGGTTGTAGTTTGTTCGGGACCGTTGGTGATTGAGGAGTATGCAAATAAAATTGACGCTACGAAATATTTGTTGTTTGTTTGCTCAACACCTTAACGTGCTTGCTCACCCGGACGCACGCATACTGGGCGTTTTGATATCCATTGTTTCAGAGTTAAGCAGCTGCGGTTGCAATGAGAACGTTATTAGGCTTCCGGTGGGATTCCAGAAGACATGGGTCCGTTGATGGTTAGGTGAATGGTGTCCACCGGGTTTCCACAAACTAGTCTCAGGATAGGCTTTTAAATGGGAAACAGTACCGAAGGGAAAGTTCAACTACACTTAGAGCTGTCTATGTTACTTTTTTCAAATGAGGGCTCCTTAAAGTGGCGGCAGAAGTAGGATTCATATAGTATACAATAGAGTTAAACACATGTTGAATAGTTTATTCGTTTCATATCCAGTGGTGCAAATTCTCATGGTTGGGGACAATTTCATTGATAACTTCTCTCTTAAACATGTTCCGAGTACACACTCTCATAAGAAATAAAAAATATCGTCTTCATAGCTTCTGTAGTCAGATAGACTTTTCGGCTGTCAGTCTAACAGAAAACACTCTTAGACAACAACTGCATCTCCGTATTTCTGCACGGGCTCCTGCCCAATAGGTCATGCATGAATAGCATGTTTTTCCCTGTGGGTAGCTTAAAGGTAGTTAAAGACCATGGTTTTATATGGGATTCCATTTTCCTCAAACCTACCAAAGCATCTGACTAGGTAGAGTACTCACGGTGTCACGCCCCCTCCAAATGACCTAGTTTCCTGAAGGTTGGAACAATGAGTTCCTTTCATTCATTTCCTCCATAGAACAAGAGGACGGACATTGCGGTATGCAGGTATTTCGTTTATTCTCCTTGGTCGATTACATAAAATATTTACTTGTATATGTTCAGCGCACCGCAACGAAACAGTGAGACTAACGAGCCTCGCACGGATGCACATCAAGGTGAAGTAAACGGTATAAGTGCCACGGTAACGAGATTGGTTGTGTTAGCACCTCCTACCAACAGAGAGCCGGGGTATGACGCTTGATCAACAACAATTCAGAAACGCCAGGATCTTGATGTTACGGTTGTGCACTAGTACTATAAGCGAGGCGGAAGGATCAATCAACTACCTACTGATATTACGTGTTTCTGTTCCGTTGTTGGCATGCCGACCTGCGTTAAGGTATTGCTTACACTAACGATTGGGGGGTGCGGTCCACCTTGTTCTGCGCATGTTTCGGTCTGTTTCGTCAGCGGACACGCCACCGAAAATGCAGACAAACTGGCAGATGACAGGAGAGACAGATTTATTCGAGAAATGATTAGGACAGTGTAGAATAACCCTGAAGGTAGGAATTAACAAAGGCAATTCGGCTGCGGGATAAGTGTGGTCATTTTCAGGTTTAAACTTTCGACCTAAGTCCTCAATATTGTGATCTACCGTGTAAGGATATGGATGAAGGCCAGTTCATCCGACGCTGACTGTATTAAAGAAGTGACCCCTTGCTCCCTGCAATGAATTTCAACAAATTTGGCGGGCTGATCCTTCGCAAACGGAACACCCCTCAAGAACTGCTCTTCAGACTTCAGGAGAAAAATTGTTCGTATCAAGCCGCGTTTGAAAGCCACAGTCGAGAATGAACAGAATTGTATGTGCCGGCAGCTCCATGTGAATTTTCGATAAACAGACATGTCAAATGTACGATCTGAGTGCCTCGAAATAGGAATAACCAAGAGGTAAGGAGTCATCTTGCTCTTGTGTAACAGTGTGAGCATAAGCAACAAGTGACATGTTCTTGATTATTTCTACATGTCTAACTAAGTGGTATTCCGAAAGACCATGAGTCAGTAAGTAGATAGAATGAATTTTTTAGTCAATATGTTCGTGCACGAAGTAATTCAGGAAAGCATGAACTAGTAGGTGAACAGAACAGTCAATACAAAAATGATATAAATGATATAAACGTCAATTTTGGAAAAGAATTGTTAACATAGTCAGCGAGGCGGACGGACTTACAAAAGTTCCAACCGAATAAATTATGTCTGAAAGTAGGGAGAACAGGAGGGTGGAGTGCAAACGTGCTGAAAACCATAGGAGGTTCCTGGAACGGTGCACTTATTGTTGATGGCTGCAGTGCAACTGACAGTTTCTCCATAAATATAGGTTTAAGTCTGTCGACCGAAATTGCATAACGTCTGCAATCGTTGCCAGCTACGAGAGTCTTCTTGTTCCCTACGAGCACCCGAAAGTGACCGGTGTGTTGTGTGGGAGTTGGCGTGGTTGACACAGGCCATCAGTATGTAAAAAACATGAGTACAGGATGAAGGTTTAATTTTCGCGTGCATGACTGATGATTACTCTCCAGGCTGTATACGGCGTGGCTTCCATGTACGGCGCACCGAACAAACAGCCTAACCTTTGTAGGCACACGGTGCTACGGGTTCAGCTGAGACGAGTTCACCTGATAATCTAAGAACATAACCAAAAACTAGTTCGGCTAGAGTGGCTTTCAGGTTTTCCTTATATGCGTTTTGAAGACCTAAAAGAATTAACGGAAGTGCCTCTTTCCATTAATCATTAGGATTCACACTGACAGCGACTTGTAGCTGACTACGAAAACATTCAGCCACCCCATATGCTTCCGGATGGTAAATCATCTTTAAAAGGGACGCAAAATGTCTTTCAAAATGTAATCCACGATCTGCGGTCACAACTGCTGGACCAACTAGAAAGCGCTGGTTACCGTTTCTGGAGATGACTCAGATAGTCATATGGTTAAGGGTTATCTTGTGAAGGCGATGAGAGGTTCATCAAATCGACAAGTATGCAGTGAAAAAGTGCGCCCGACAAGGGACAATAGCTGAGAGGGCTGTTTTTATGACGGCTGACACTGGAACTTTGGCATCGGAGTCATCGGCGGCAAAAACTGTGAAAATCATGGCTTACCTTCATTGACAATTTTACTTGAAGCGCATAAGCCAGGGTGGGACAAATTGCGCAATATTGTGGTGGATTGCCAGGTCGGGGATGCGAGTTTTCGAACGCTCGGCCGAATACCTCAACATGGGGGAGAGGTACGTTCGAAAACCTGCCGCGATCGGATCAAGGACAACGTGCGCGACCGGATGAGTCATCGCTCGACTAGATCGGACCAACGGGCGAGGCAGGGCAGGCGAAATACGACAGACGGCCAGATCGGAGGCGTGGTTTTTCCAACATTTAGAGGAACATCTCGACACGATGTTGGAATACGGTCAAGGCCAACATTGGGTGGATGGCGGACAGCACGAGCAGCCGGACGAGCCATCGCGCAACGAAATCGGACAAACAGACGAGGAATGGCAAGCGGAAAACCCTCCGATAGAAGGCACCGGTCACACACGTAAACCGGTTAGAAGTGCACACGACGTGTGAACGGAAACCGGGGGGTGCTGCGGGTTGGAATTGCGACTCATAAACGAGAGAGCGCGCGTTGCATGTGACTAGCGATTTGGACAATAAAGATTGTGCTTTGTTGGACGCCTTCTCGCTACAATATGTCGGGCATTGCTCGGAGAAAAGATGCAGGCACTACATGGCGCGGTGTGTGCTGGTAAGCATCGCAAACGACTGTTCCATTTGCAGATAACAGAGGCGCGGACTGATTCGTGGGAGAGCTCTTTTGACGAAGATGCTCGGTCTTTGGTGTGCACGACAGCCATGGCCGCCCAATCAGTGCTACTATGGGCACACGGGCGAGATCAAAGTTGACTCTACCGTATCTTTCCCCATGCCCATTTCACAGGGTTTTCCAAAAAGAATCAGTTTAACGATCAGACATATCTTCTATGCGGAAAACTTAGAAAGCTGACCACAGTGAAGTCAAGGAGTGTCCATAGGAGTGGTACCTACCCAACAATGTTGACACGTATGCATAGATTTTTTAGGGGGTGATTCTGACAATACCTTCGTCACACAGCCATATGTTTCCAGAGTGACCTTTGCAAAATGTCTACTGATTTGTATTCTGCCATTGTTAGAATGCGTTAACGCAGTGATTTATTGTGGCTTTAGAAACAAATGAAGATAAACGTACTAAGTCTTCGGGACGTCGAAAATGAGTTTCGCTTTGGATTTCTTGAGCATTACCCACTGTAAGGTTGAACTTTTCGTGGGGACCTTACTTTTACTAATATCCCTGAAGAGTTGATACAGAAGCTGTTTGTACTTGAGTCCAAATATGGTACAGAGTCACAAGAGAAAGTTGTATTAAATGATATTTCAAACACTTGTTAGAAAAGCTCCTTACGTCACGGTGTCAGACCGAACTGAACCAGTGCTTTACGAATCGTGGTTAATAACTTTCTTAGACCACAACCTGAAAGGTTCTTGAAAGATTGTCTGCTTGGTAGAAGCAGATCATGCAAGGCATTATGACTTTATTTCACACTATTGCTCCGGGAATGAAATCATGTTTATGGAGAGCTGTGCTATATCATATTTTCCGTGACTGAGTCGATGCCAACGGAAAATTAGGGGGAAAGTTGTATTGGCTGAGAATTTGAGTTCTTAGCCTCACACCCGCCTAACAATCATTGAATCACTGTTTGTAAACGTGCACGATTTTACTTGACTAAAAACAGTCGTATATATTTTAAATCAGTTGTTTATTACCAAGATTAGGCCCCACTTGATATATCCCTGTTACTAAATATGAAAAACTAAACAGAAATTCTTGAAAGCAACGTTCAGACTATTCGTACTGAGCCGGCAGAAAAGTAAGCCGATCGATGAAATTGTACATTTTCCTCATTATGGATTGTTACAACAGTATTTTTCTGTAATATACACGAAACTTTTATTGGACAACAGTGGATTGAATTTCATTTGGGACGCCTGTATAGTGAATGAATTCTGCACAGAAATATGAAAGTTAACCAGGGCAACATTATACAGCTACAACCCTATGTAACATAATATTGCTACAGGTTAGTGTGACGCGCTATAACAGTTTTCCTAAGCGAATCGACACGTCCGTTGGGTATGCTACCCGGTGAGAAACTGTGATGTGTTTTAACTCAAAATCATCTACCGTAGCCTCAAAGCAACTGTCATTGCACACTGGGGTGTCTTTGTTTACTGAATGGACCAATAAGCCCCACGGATCTATTAAATTCAGGTCGGGAATGTAGGCAGACTGGCCCAAAACTTCAACCCAAGAGGAAGTGGTCACGGCTTCGTGATATAAGACGTATGAAATGGAACATCTTTCACCAGAGTAATATAGTCTGAAGACAGTTTGAAGAAACAGGTGAGAAAGGAAAATGTCACGGCACTTCACTATCGTCAGGATTACTGCCTAGTAAAGTTAGCCCACGCGTTTCAAGATATATTCCTTTCTTTTATTACCGGAAATGACTTCTGTTGCCTTTGATAAAAAGGAATATATTACGAAAAGACAGTGTAGCAATCTACATTTGCACGATGAAGCAAACGTGCAGGAGACAAACGTTGAATATAAAATGTATCTTCTCAATAAAATCAGTATGAATCCGTTTTTAATTTGCTAATGTGAACAGTCGGATAGTGTGCATGAAAATTACGAAGTAAACTTAAGACATTAACATGCTACTCACACATGTACCTCCTCACTGTTGGCCACGAAAGGTCCCGTGCTAACAACACAAGTAAATTCAAATTTAAACTCCATCCACACACGTCTGTTTTGTATGTCCTTGTTCTATTCAGGAGTGTGCTTTCGGACGATAATGGTAACTGCTGTTCCACTGACCTTACTTCGAAATTACCATAAAGCATCGCAAGTAAGCGCTAACCCCTAGCTGGTTGTAAAAAACGTCATGTAAATCTATATATTTATGCTTTTATAAGTGTGGATCACATTACTCACAAGCACAGATCTAAACAGGTGAACTAAAACACAGTAACAAGATTTGTAACGCTTTTGACGAAAGCTGGGATTACGCCGTCGGGTACCACAATACTGCACACCTTAAGGAAAGTAAGAAGACCAGTTGGTAAAGCCTAGTTATCGTTTGATCAAACGACTTGTCCCGTACGACAGTATAGTTTTCACACTCGAAGCGATAAATGCATTGACAAAAGGGAAGCAAACCATTTGGTCTCTAGTTGAATGTGCATTTCGGTTTGAAAGAATGAAGGACATACCGTGTGATCTGTCACATTCCATTAACCAGTAGACAGTTTTCTCAGCATTCACTAGGTCTTCTGTCTCTGAAGCCCTTCACAGCTGGTCATGTTGATAGCATCTGGTTCCGCCAAAGAATTTGTGTTAACACTGGAATGTAATCTACTTGCACTCAACCGTTTGTAATTAGCATTCGAATGCATTTATATTAAAACTCCACGCGCCGTCTAGAAATTCACTGTCGAGGTAGTGTCAATGTGCCACACAGCTTTCACACTTTGATCTTTACCCAATCCATTAAGACAGAAACTTCTTATCGAAAAATATTTCGACATTTACTTTTTTGGTCGTATTTTAGGATTTGGACTTCTACAGAAGCAATGATTCAACTTCTGGTCATTCCCTGTTGAGTATCTCCAGTAGGGGGGCTGTACACGCTTTCTCTCGCACCATCGCCAATGACGCGTCGGAAGAACTTACTGCGGTTTCTCTCGTCGAAGCTCAGAAGGAACTTTCAGGTGAATTCGGCACGGCACCAATGTGGCTGTTTATGACAGTTTCAATAACCTGGACCTTCATCCGAGTAGCTAGTGGAGCTGATGGTAGGCAATTCTAGCACAGTCTAATATTATCATTCCAGCGACTGTCACGTTTGACCTAGCAACAGCAGTCCTACGACACCCGTGACGGCGAAGTCGAGAGATGTAAGTATTTGAAACCATTGAGGCACAAGTTTAAACAGAAACCTTGAAAACAATAGCTTTTTCATCCCTTCAAATAAACCGGGAGCGTTTAAAAAATGATCGAACTAATGTTATTGACTAATCATTTCGCGGGCCGGTTATTAGATCCAAACGCGGTCGGTCTATCGCACGTCTTCTTGTGAGAGGTCGCAAACACTACACTTTTTAATATTACTAACAGGTTCGTATTTAAGGCAAACGGTTTGTTTTGGACAAGCAACATAAAGCTGATGCCACTCCCATGACTATCCTAACTTCCCGTCTTCATATATTAGCAATAAAACAATGTACAATCCGTCACCTAATAAAACTATATACGCCCACAGTCACAGAGAGAGAGAGAGAGAGTAAACTTATTGACTTCCAAGAAAATGCCTCAGAAAGTTACGAGTTGATTAGACACGATGAAAAACCGTTATCTCTACCGCACCGTAGAATACACAAGACATGATATTCAACAGAAGAAATATCACTTTGAATTTGTTCCTTGTTCCCTCGATTCCATAATATATACCAGTTCCATTGCTCATCTATGCGCTTCCGCACAGGATTGAATCTGCCCTAGTTTCACACTGCCCTGCACGATGTAGACGATCAGTTAAGGACACAAAAGAAACTTGTGTCCAACGAACAAAACCTGATTGATCTTAACGATGGGGACACCTTTTGAGTTCGAACATGATGGCAGGCGGTGGGCGAATTGACTGTGTACCGTCAGTTTGGTTTACTGATTAATTTATTAGACAGAACAGAATCAAGTTTCCCAAGTGTTGAAAAAGAAACTCTCTCGGAGCTCATTGACCTGTGACCTATAAAGCAAGTCTTACAAATGAACCAAGCAATTGAGATGAATTGAAAATATCTGTGGGGTTGTATGCGACCAGCATATATCATTTGAACAACTTCGCATACAACGAACCGGATGAAAAGTCGGACAGCCTTATAAAACGTGTGCTCGTAAGAGAAAGACAGAGAACCTATTCACTAGACAAACAATACACACGAAAAGCGCTCATTAGCGGCGTGGCAAGCAATCCGACCGGACAGAGCGAATAAACTGGCCCCAGGTGAATGAATGCGGTCGGTTCACTTGTTTCTTCTTATGGTACTGTGCTCATATTGCATCCTCACCCATCTATTCACATTTGTATGTGCACGCGGAAAACTCATTAGATTGTCTCCTAAACGAGTCTCCTGTGGCTTGGACGGATGAGTGTGTGTGTGTGTGTGGTAGGAAGAAAGAAACGGGGACTTCAACCTACAATGAAGTCAATAGAAAGTAAGATGCGTAAGGTTTATTCGTTGTTGTTTTTTTCAAAAACGCTTTAATTGTGTGTAAACTTACGGGGACCCATAACAAGAAATCAAAACCCAAATTAATCGAATCCGCAGACATGCTCAGCAAGATAATTAGCAATAACACATATTTAAGGAGGATATCAGTTCTACTCTTTACACAATCACTTGGAAAACCATACTGTGTACAACGTTTTCACGAGGACTTGCTGAAAATCACAGGTTTAAAGGTATAATGGAAAGTAACCTTGCTATCCATCCATCTGTTACACCATCAAAATTTTCAGGCTGAAATCTACTCGTTTGATCACTTCGGCCAAACGGAGTTCACTGAACGTGCCTTTACAGTGACTAGATTGGTTAACTTATGAACGGAATTAAATTTCCGTGCTTCTTCCACGGGAACTGCGATTAATGTCATTGGTCACGATTACCATTGTTCAACGCAGTGTTCGGCTTTGGTGTGTTCACTCGTGAGGTGAAAATCAGCTGTTGCCGATCCGAGAGAAATAGTTGTACAAAAATTCGCAACCGATGTGGATGTTACGGATTGATTGAACGCTTTAAGTCAAACACCATTCATGCTTGATGATGGTTCTGCACTCAAACAGGCTTTACGGATTTTTCAATTCGGGGTGGATGTGCACCAAAATCGAAGTTCACGTTTTCTACAAGGTTTCGTGAATCAATATCTTAATGGGCATATTTGAAACGTTGAAATCGAGAAAGATTGGACCGATGGATTGTCGAGTAAACAGTGGTATTCAACGTTGTGCAAAGAAGTTCACGGTAAACTATTAGTTGCCGAATGAACTTCCCATAGTCGGTTTCCTGATTCCTTCTATGTATATAGTGCACAGGGAACTGTATAACTTCAAGCGTCACAAATATACCTAGCATCTAAAGATGACACTGGTAAAACTCATCCGGGGTTTTTACAGTAACGACCATGCATTTCTTAAAAATATTAATTCGCAACATACAAAGGCGTCTAGTTCATTCTGTCGACAATCCAACAGGCAAGCGCTTTTTTTAAAAAAAAATAATGACATGAAGACCATCGAATGAACAAGGTGAACAATTTTAGCTATATTGTTCGGCAACCACAGTCACAAAAAAAACAGCTACGCATAAAATTTAGTCTACATATTTGGTGTTCCACAATGCACAAAAAGTCGAGGTGATATTGTAATTTAGGTTGGTAGATATCAGATGAGAAATGTCAAATAGTTTGCTCTGTTTCATGCGAAACATTAACTCAAAGCTAAAATATAGATTTGTAAAGCAGAACATGGCACAACCTGTAAACATAAAGCCATCAATTTCTAAAAACTTGCCAATTATTTTGAAGTGAACGGATCCGGACTGTGACGTAATCAGATGATTTATCGCTCCCAGAAAATTGGCTCAATTTTCCCACTTTACTAGAAAAAGTGAAATCGTTTCGTTTTCAGTTGAGCGAGATGGAGCATATGCCAACCAAATGTGGACAAAAACCACGGATATCTAACATAGTGGACTTCTTATATGTGAATACGGTTTTAATGTCAGGGTGTTCTAATACACGTTTCTTAAACTGGTCAGTGGTTAACATGTTGAGGAGGTTCGAACGGTGTATGTTTCATTTTAACCACAGCAAATCATTTACGCAACATGACAGTCACTACGCGAAACCCTTATAATAGGGTTTGTTTATACGGTAGAAATCATTTCGTTCATCAACCACCTCGAACAGGACGGAACCATCTAACAAGCAGTGTGGTTCAACCATTCACCTTTAGGTAGTACGCACACATGTTAGCAGGCGGTGCACGTTTTATACCAAGATACTGCTTGCGACTAGTCCATATCGAAAACGAGCGCCAATCCGGAGTTTCATTTTTGTTGGAGTTTGTGAAGCAAGCGTGTTAACCGTCAATTCACTCGCTTCAGGTAACTAAGCCCAAGTGCTTACCGGTAAACGGAGCACTGCTCAACAAGTGCAGTTACTGAAAAAATTGAAATTTTACTTATTAAAATAACAGTACTATGTTTACGTAGACCGGACTCCGATGATATCAAGAGCACAGAATGAAGGAAGAGGAATACATGTGCAAATGTTTAAGAATCAACAAACATAACAACGCAAGATGAGACTAGAACGCGGAAAGAGAAGTACAATTGAGCTAGGAACACTCACTAACGATATACACGTACTTCAATATGCAGTGACTTGTTACTACTGGCAACGGAGGTTGTAAGCAATTTAAAGACCTTCATTTTGTCCTGATAACTGCTTGAAGACTCAGAATAGTGTTACACACGTCTGGAGTGAACTCGAAACATTCGGTCTGACTATAATTCATTCATAGTGAGAGCAGCTGACTGAATTTAACTGGATAGTAATTGTTGGTAAGAGGATTATTTTACGAATACCATATGTATTCACGAGATATTACAGGCGAGCATGTTACCGTAATTATTTGCTCGTGCTAACCGTGGGATCAGTAAAATGACAGTCAATACGCCCTCCCTGTGTGTACGACGGCTGTAGTTTAAGTTCAGATTCGTACTTGGATGTGGGCTAATGTTGACCAGAAGTACGAGCAAAGTTTGAATCCGGTGCTTCTTTTCGAAAAGAGTTTATCGAAGTGTACTTCTGATTGTGAACGCAGGTGGTAAATGAGAATGGTTTCCAGTTTACAGAATTAACTCTCGTCTACTCACGAGTAATTTTAGAAAACAACTTTGCAAGGTTTCGAGAATTGAACTACATGACAACCCAATAAACTGAAAATAGGAATTTCACTATGGACTACTGAGCAATCAGGTTTTCGAGTACATATATGTATTCTTATTGCTTGCCTGATTGATCGGGCCATAACATAAACGGATTCGATTGTCAGATCGAACATAAACCAAAAATAACGGATGCAACTAAGTTACAACTTTGTTATGAGTCTCGAAACACAGCCACAATATAATGATAAACTCGGCTCGATCGGACACATCTACTGAAGATCCCCATAATCAGGAGTCCGTCGGGTAAATGGTTAACCAAAAATGTTCGGTTTTCAGAATAGTCTAATGTGAGCCGACACGCAGTGGGAATTTTGTTGTCAAGCTGCTTCCTTTGACAGTGTGATACAAAAAAGCGACATACTGACAACCGTAGAACCAACGTTAGGTTGATGAAGAGTGCGAGTTATGGACAACAGACCAGTTATCCGAAAGTCAGATCACTAGGATGAACCAGCTTAGAATTCGAATGGCTTTATGTGTATCGAAACACGGGTGGACAGTTCGCTGACGAAAGACTCGTGAGTGATTGCAAAACTTGGTCAAAAAAATTCTTACTATTGAATGCGTGCACCTTTTTTTCCCAACGAGCATACGTCGTTCTTCAGCTGCTAGAAAAGACTGAAATAAACTTAGAAATTCCACCGCTCGTTTAAACTTCAACTAGCATATGTGTACTTAGAGTAATACGTAAAATCGGCCGGTAAACTGAGGTTGTCTCACGTTGAAAAAGTGGGGATATTAGGATTTCAAATATTAGACTAGTGAGGCTGACTGAAATCGAATTGAGTAATCAAGGTTAACAGCTGACATTAGACAGCTAAACTACTTTATCCAAACGTGTGCCCGTCACCATACGTCCAGCGTACCGGCTTATACGACAGCGTATGTGATGGATGTACTTCACCCCAAGCAATCTGAGGATCTTCTGTTCGAAATGTCCACTAATTTCGTTGGGTGATCCGTTCTTGTATGCGGGAGTAAAACAATCGATATTCGATCGTTTACTCGGGCACAAGCAGCGTATGTTTGAGGACGTATCAAGATTGTGCTTGTTGCTTCGCGATGTATTCCGTTTTATGCGGGCGATCATGCCGTCGGGTTAACCAGTCTATCACGTGCCTAGTGGCAACAGATGACCTCAAATAAAGCACTCAACTCCAACCATTTTTGAATTGGGGTGAAAATTTGAGATCATTCTAATGACTGGCTGTTCTGTGTTGCTGGCTTAAGTGGATGCAACAAAAGTGTATTTTTAATACAGAGGTGTCATCATGAGATTCGAACAAGTTACCAGATGCAGCAACGACTCTTCCATATTTTGGACGCCATAATAATTCAATAAAATCACCCCAGGACTGACCATTTAAATTGTTCGAAACAACAGGATGTTGCTTTATCATAAAACGAAACAGTATAAGCCCCTGATAGGAAGAGAGGATATGTGTGCTGTGTTCACTTGGTGCTGGCGTGAGAAAACTTGAATAGGCTAAACGCAGCTCAATTTAGCAATGGAATTACTTGCAACATTAAGTCAATCCAAAGCAACTGTGGTTTACAGCGGTTAGTTTGTTAGCAAAGTTAGCTCACCATATTGAGAAGGGGGATGCCAAATTTAGTTCGACAAACCTCCGCTGTAGTAACGAAGGAAAGGACGATGGTATCGAAGCCACCGAGTCGTTTATTGTAGTAGCAGTGTACCAGCAATTCGTGACAACATAGCTGTTCAATGACAACATGACAACAACACCCGGTTCCTGGTAGCGCACCATCGTTCTCAGCCGTTTGTTGTTGCGTTCACGCAGACAATACTGCTCGGAATATGAACAGCAGCTTAGATGGAAGATAAATTCGTAAATTTGCAGCAGTCCGACTAGATTGCCCATTGATCGAGCTGCTCTGAGCTGTCGAACGTTTACCTAAGCCTTAGCCTTCAAGTCCGATTGACTGAAATGAGTGTAATGTGATGAATACGGCAGCTAACCTACAAAGCGACTGATAACAGGACTGGGCATAAGCTCGAAAACCTAGTGCACATACGCAGGCCATAAATCCGTGCGTGCACGCACGCATGTGCGTGTGTGCATACACACACACACACACACACACACACACACACACACACTTGTAAACATGCTCAGGTCTAACTAGGGAAACTGATCAGGTTGTATTACAGCAGAGATCCTCCCTCCCTGCCCACACTTTCCACTCGGTCAGGGACGCTTCCGTTTTGTGGTCAATGCGCGAAAACACCCGTTTATTTAGAGTGACACACAACAGTTAGGAGGAAATGAACTAGCAGCTCGTGCTGAGAAGGTTTTGTCCTAGGAAAAGTAGAATCGTTGTGAATGTGAGCGAGCGACAACTGTTCGAACTAAGTAGTGCAACGCGGTGAATTATTAGTGAAAAAACTTGTGCAAAGTTTGTTTCTAATCAAAGATGAATCGAATACAACTCAGTTAATCGCAGACTCCGCTGTCAGGTAGACATTTTAGCCATCTCTAATCGAAAACAAGCGTCACATACGTGGTTTGTCAGAGGCTTAGTTAATCGATAGAGTACATTCTTAAGAAGCTCGGAGTTTACACTATGGATCACATTCTGGAGAGGCAACCTTATTAACCTCTTCTTCACTGACTTCACACTAGAAAAAGCCGAATTATCCAACTGATTGTAAATGATGTGTTAAATAAAGTATGAACTGAAATCCAAAGTATGAACGCATTGCTGTTAATATGTAACAGAAGTCAAACGAGACCTTAATGAAGTTTCAAAAGGGGTTGGTTTAAAGTCGATACAAATGAAAAGTCTGCAACCAAATGGAAGCACTGTTAACTTAACGTCAGATGCCCCATTTTCACTCGTTAATGTTCCCGCTGGGGTCTTATTTGCGTAAAGCACACGACTGAAAACCGTAGGCTAGTGAAACAAAAGTGATAAACAGAAAAATAAAACAGGAGCTTAGTTAGGGGAGAAGTTATCAAAGTTCTGTTCCATCAACCGCTATAGGTACAAAAATGGATAGTTTCCTGTTGACAATGCTTCAAAAGACAGGTACACAGAAGTTAGCTTCAGCCGAAAGATTTTTTATGGTACTGAAGAGTCTGTAACCTTCCTACTCCCTTGTTACACACTGATACGTTCATTGTGCATATAAACTACTTGCTTATTGTTTGAGTCAATACACAATTCGTCCTCGTGCGCTTCACCTTCTTGTTTCATGCGATCGTTGTCCTCGGGAGCTAACTGTGGCAGCACTCTTTTTAGCACACTGGAGGAACCGAACTCACTGGAATTTCAATACTGTGAATATGCCCGGTTTAGTCATGAGAAGAAATGCGTAGCAAACAAGCTCGTTTTCGGTGTTTCATCATCAGGCTAAATACAACACATTTATATGGGTTAGATGGGGGTGGTAGATAACATATCACTAGAGCGAAAGATGTCAGTCAACAGTTTTTTGTCTGGTTTGAGTCATGAGACTTAGTTACGTAACATTGGCCACGTGAGTTGTACGAAGTCTGCGAGCGATGCGTCACATCTACGCAGTCATTCTATCCTGGGTTTGCGTACACGGCCATGGAAGATTCAACGTTTTGATTAGTCGTTTTTGAGCGCACAATGGTGGTGAGTATAGGCGAATTGCGATGGCCTCTGCAATTGAAAGTATACGACCTTTGACCTGTTTTGATTGTATCCCACATATTCGGTAGATTGGCCTGAACGATTCGGTCTGATTGATCAGATGATTTGACTCGATCAAATGCGTGGCGACCGCAGACGAACAGGGCCTCGTCGATCCTCGCGTCAACCACACCGGTTGGTGCTCCCGAATGCGTTCGGATAATCGCCGTGTTGTGCGGCCTATGTAGCTTGTTCCACAGGAACAAACGAAACGGTAAACACAAAAAGAGGCGGCATGAACAGGCAATATATTTTTCAACTGGGAGCGCAATACTGGTGTGGAGACAAACTGAACGCGTAGTTGAGCTGCGAAAAACGCCTTATTGATTGCTACACTAAGCTTCTTGGTTACGGTTTCAGCGACACCATCACCCTTGAAGGGCAAGGAAATATAAACAGACTTTTTGTCTGCAGTTTGTGGTTTATCTATCTTCGCGCTTGTTAACATATTTTTATGAATAAATTGCTCCGGATAGCCATTTTCAACGAGTGTATTAAATATAAACTGTCTTTCCTCTTCGATGCTGTCGCTCGAACATATTTTCGTGGCCCTATCTATCAGACATCGAATTAGGTTTTTCTTTTGTTTTAGTGGTACAAAACTGTTGAAGTTTGTATACTGACCCGTCCAGGTTGCCTTACGATACACCTTCCGTTGTATCGTGCCATCCTCGCGACGGGACATGAACACGTCTAGGAACGCTATACCTGTGGATGATTCGGGTTCTAGGGTGAAACGAAGATTCTTATGCACAGAGTTGAAATGAGTCAGTACCTCACTAAGGCTTTTAGATTCATCCGCCACACAGATGATATCGTCTACATAACGCTTGTAAAGGGTGACCGATTTTATTTGATCTGCTAATGAGCTACACTCTAACTTTGCCATAAAGATATCAGCCAACAATGGGCCTAGTGGCGACCCCATTGCTACTCCGTCCTTTTGACGGTATAACTTGCCAGAGAACTTAAACTGAACGTTGTGTGTGCAGCGATATAGTAACTGCTTTAATTCTTCTACTGGTATTCCCACATTGATATTATTACTTTCAATATACTGTCCGAGAAACTCAATCGTTTCATTGAGTGGGATATTAGTGAAGAGAGATGTGACGTCAAATGAGAATAAACGCTTGCCTAGTACGTTCAGCTGCTTTAATGTTTCAACAAATTCAAAGGCATCTCTCAAGCTGTAAATGGCTAGTTTTTTCCTAACTGGCTCTAACAGCGTGGCAAGCCATTTTGCCATTGCGTGGTACGGAGAATTGCGTATATCTAAAATCGGTCGTAGTGGTACACCGTTTTTATGTACCTTGGGTAACCCATAGAGTGTAGGAATTACAGTGCCTACTGGTCTAATTCTTTCAAAAGCTGCAGCATCTATCAGGTCTTTCTGCTTCATACATCTAAGTGCTTTTGTTAGTGACTTCTCAATAACTGTTGTTTTGTCCTTCTCATTTTGTATGCTAACAAATTTGGTTTTATCTCCCAATAGTGCATTCATTTTACTCAAATAATCGGCTTTATCTAAGATGACGATCCCGGCGCCTTTATCAGGTCTTGAGATTATTATATTCTCATTCTGTCTTAGAGATTTCAGTGAAGCTAAATGCTCTCTCGTTAGTAGGTTTTTAGGCATTGATTTTCGGGTCAGATACTGATAGCAAGACTGAACTAGGGTTACTTTGAGCATCTCAACATTAACAGCTGATGATGGTTGAAGAGCACTCAATTGATCATAAAGGTTTTCAAATTGGGTTTTTAAGTCTAACTGTCTAATTCTATTCTTAGGACAACAGAATTTCGGTCCTAGCGATAATACCTCGAGAGCAACTGGAATTTCTCTGTTATAAAAGGGAAACCTTCCCTCAACACGTAGCAAACTTGGTGTGATGGAATCTATCTTGAAGAGTTACTGTGAGCTATTGTAATGGCCTTACAGTATTTTTGATTTATTTCCTTATTCCACTATAGTACCGTCTATTGCTGGGATGTAACGTCGGCTTTACCGGTAAGCAAGTGAAAATAGTTAGGTTGCATTTTGTTCAAGGCGGCAGTACTCCTCTACACATAATCCGACTACTTCGTATTTCCTCAGCTACAAGCTAGCCTCAAACCAATCTTATACGCTTTGCTGGCCCAGTCCTAACTCGTATGACGGAATTCATATTGATTTTCCATCTCATCTTACATAATGCCCTCTGGCGGTCTTCATTCCTTCATCATCAGGCCGACGCGCACACGCGGCCGTGTTGTTTCCGCCTGCTGTCAGTCATAACTCGGGGAGCGACCTTTCAAGCACACGTGCCAGGCCATAGCAACAAATCAGCGCGGTCTGGTTATACTGGCCGTTCCTGCTGCTTGCTCGATTGGCGCAAGGCTAACGATTGTCAGGTTTTCAAGCCCATTGCTCCCCATACACTTGCATAGATCATTTATGAGAAAATTAGCAGAATTCATTTCAATACCTACATCGTTTGTCTAATTAAAGTGAACAATGAGCTGCTCTAGAAATTAAAGTGATATTTCCCAATCATCAGTGTAGTGAACAGTCCTTATTGGGGACATGAATCAAGGCGACCTTTGCGATTGACGGCGTTCTGTCGCTAACCGACCCATATCACATGCAGGCGCGTTGACAGTCTGGGCTCGCTGCCGTCTGTCGCAAACACCGTGCCCTCCCGTTTGAACCTGGAATCGGTTAGAACCCTTGAGTTCACCGGGAGTTAAACCAAAAATGTATGCAGATTATAGCCTAACCCATCACCGTGACAGCTGAACACAGTTTGTCTGGACAGGTATTTACCGGGACATAGGGGTTATAAAACAAGAGATATCACTTAATCCGACCGAACCAAAATGAGCTGACGAGGAAACCGTGGTCACAATAAGGTACTTGTATAAAGTGGTCGTCTACAGGTAGTCGATCGCATATTCATGAATACCGGTAAAGATTGAAAACCTATAGGAGTTTGCCGGTCAACCCTTAGCACCATTTTAAACGCGTTCTTGAAAATGTGCGCTACCGAATGAATGAAACTCATACGACCCTCTAATATACTGCAGGAATAACGAGAGTATCGGAAAACACAAGAGGGAGATATACGGGTACTTGTCTGTGTCATTAGTACAAATGGATTTTCATTAATCGAACAGTATTCATATGGTAAACAATGAAGCGTTTTGAGACTGAACAGATTGCTATACTGCCGTAACATAATACCGGTGTAAAAGTGATAAGACACTTACTTATCACCTTGGGAAACTATTGTATTGTCTTATATAAAATATACAAAGTTGACGGCAACATCACCTTCCAATGAAATCCTAAGGAAAATATGATTCGCCGTAGTTGTTACCTAGTTCTTTGTTATGCTTAAATCACGATATGTGAGGGCGATGGTATGAGGTACTACATGGCGAACTACAAAGTGAACTAACGAAGTCTGTGCATCAGCCATGAGGATCATTTAATAGAATGGGCATAGGACAGAAAATACCTTATTTTATCGGCGAAAATAATTGAGTAACCTTCTCCTTGGTTCACGGTTGCACCGTTCGCCGTGTGTGAACATACTACAAGAGAAACTGTAGCCCATCGCAGGGACCTGGTAGGTGAGCTGAACGCTCTGAGGAGTAATTTAACCAATCTGAATCAACTCAATCGACTGTGAGCAATGGAATCAGTGAGAATGCTTACGACATTCCTAACGGCTCTCCGTCGGAAACCAAAGTGACCTTGCAGATCAAATTATTTAGGCACAAAAACCCTCAAATTCAGACCTCCCCTCTTCAGTTCCATTCAAACATAGCGGTGGCAGACTGTCGCATGAACTATGGAAGAGTGAAGGGAGACTTCGTGGTCACACCTCATTGAAAAACAGTTGCAAGATCACAAGTACCGGCGGAGTGTAGCACAACACACTCTCACTTGTACCGCAACCATCGCACTCATTCATAAAGCAGAGGCTTCTGAAACACAGAAACAATCAAACGCAAAAGGAACACCAATGAATGGTAAGAGAACTTAGTTGCATATGGACTTAACATTACACAAAATTGATCACAGCCGTCGCATTATGAACGATGTTCAACTTATATAAAGTCAAAATTCTCTACTACTCCCTAGCAGTCACAACACTACCCAACAAGTTAATGATTTTTGTGGACCCATGTTGAAGAGAAGTTTTATTCGTGGAGGTCATCGGTTGCAGCTAACAGGACAGTTACGGTCTCCTTCCGAGGCGATTGGGTAACCTGAGCAGTACTCACAAGCAAATGTGGTCAGGCATGATGTTTCAGTCATGCCTAATGGCACAGTTGTAAAAACAGTTGCCTCATGAGAGCGTGGTCGAAGGTTTAGACACACCCGTTGCGTTACCGACTAGCTCTAAACAGAGCTCAGCTCAAGCTTATAGCTTCTTTTCGAAAGCGGCTGACTAAGATGTCTGTTAGAATGCGGCGGCTTCGATCAATTGTGAGTGACGAAGAATTTGTACAAAAAGAAACACTTCCAACTTCTAACGGGAATTCGGAAGTTTGAGCAAAACATTTGGCACACGGAGAGTGCTAGATGCAAATATTTCGAATTAACTCATCTGTACCAGAGTTACAATAACATAAGTCGATTTTGTACCGAAAAATAGGGGGTGAACAGTAAATCGGTGAGATAGGAAAGGCAAGCCCGGGACAAAGTCATGTCCACGAACAAATCTTTCCGATTACACGAGGTCAGCTTCAGTCACTGGATGGTAACCACCTCGGTAAACCGCAAGATGCTTGGATTAAAATGAATTAGCAGAATGCTAAATGCACAGGCAGCGTCGATAACGTGGGCGGTGTTCAGGACGTGTCTAGCGGCTGAAGACTCGTTGTTTGCGTGTTTTAACGGCATTGTCGTTCTTCTAACTTAGTCGAGAGCACACCCACCACCTTTTCAAGCTACGACAGAAACGAAAGCGCCGACACAGAGTTTGTCGGGCGGCGGTCGTGACAAGTTCGCACGTAAAGTTTCCTTTCCCATCCTCAGAGCTATCTCCTTGGCAAGTGTGGTGCAGTGAAGTGCACGCGCGTCCTAAGTACAGCATGCACACATATGACCAGCTATCGCAAGTGACATCTACTTCAAGCTACGTTCGAAAAGGCAGTTTCACACCCACCGTTCTCAAGGACGTAATGAACAACACACCGAAGAGCACTCGGAGGCTCTGATGGTGTTGACTGTGCTTTTGCAGGTAACATCATGAGTGGTATTGAGTTTGAAGCCCGGTCTACTTGGCTCTTTTGTAGGCTACAGACAAACCGGCCTGACCGGGTTACCCTACAACAGTAGGTTGGCTCTGATCACATCATTGTTGTAACAGCCAGATCCCTTGATACTTGTCTGGTTTGTCTAATCAGGTCAGGGTTACCTAATTAGCTCGTAAACTTGCTGATAAGGTGCTTACAAGGATATGAAAGGCACGTAACGCACTCGCGAAGGTTCGTTCACTGTGCTATTGCAGACATCCAATTGCTGATTAGGTGGAAAGTTTGCAGTGCATGCGCATTCAATTACAGTTTAACAATGGTAGGAAGAATGCGTATAGATCCACAGTGATCGAAGATTACTGTCTGTGCTAGTTAGGCTGTAAAAAAGTGGGTTAATTTTGCAATAGTCTTATGGCGCTTAACTGGGAAACTTCCAGATTCATAACGGATAATCGAGAAGACAAAAATGCCGTCCATACCGGCTGGACTGTACGTTCTGTCTAACAACGAAGCGTCTGCTATACCGAACGTTGTTCAGTGCGGCTGCTAATGGCTGGAAGAAGTCACAAGGTTGTCAACTGATTACGGGTTATGAAGGTCTCGGGAGCAAGGTTAGGAATTGCGCGACTATCCACTTCGTTTGTGGAAACGCATTCAGGCCCGGTAATACGTAGCAGTGAATGACGAGCCCGTACTCATAATCTCGTTGATTATTCTTCACGTATTCATCCAGGTTTATATTTATTTATCTGGCTTTCGTGAGTCTCGTTTAATTATCCGTCTGGGATTTCATATAGTGGCAGGATCAACGGTAGCCCGAGCCGTAGAATTCCTGAGGATGGTTTCAGACTGGAAATACATGTATGTGTAACGTTACTACGCTATGCATTTATGAAAAACCCCAGATAAACATTCACAGTTCATTTTTAAAGCAAGCTGGAGGCCACAAAAGTCAAATACAAGATTTATTTAGCACAACCGTCAATTCGCTTTGAATGACTGATTGTGAAAGCAACTTCGTTGGCTGGAAAAAAGTTAGGCGTAACGACTGTATATTGCATCATTGGTAGAGTGATACTGGCGGAAACAGGTCCTCAACCATACCTCAGATCAAGTAGGGACAAGACACGAATGCTGAAATGTGGGACCGAATAGGGAACTGGAAATACGTGCAACTTAACCACTCAGGACTTAAGGCAATTCACTTTAGGATGCTATACCTTGCCGTCCTTACTTATCTTGCCGAAAGTGAATAGTTCTCATACAGTTCAAGCTCACGAGAAATAACTCCCTCCTGTGGTAAATGGGCAACCAATAACACGTCTGAAACACTCACGCAAGCAAACCACACGTACACGCCCAGCATTTCAGCAGGTTCACTTTACTCACACATGCACAAAGTACACAAACGCATCACTGTGGAAACAGACATGATATTGGGTGTCTAAAATTGTTCAAATGCGCGATTTTATATGCTAGCAGCCTAAACCACTTCCACAAATGAATCATGAAAAGAGTGGGTTTAGCAAAGTATCCGGTTCATCCCGTGAGAGAACAATGAACGCATTGAAGATAAAAGATGCGTCCTAGTGATGAAAAAAACAATGAAAAAAATAGGGCGACAGAGTAGACACGTGCAAACAGGAGGTGAACGCGTGTATGTGTATCCCGATGATAAGGTGGATAAAATAAACGCGTTTCACAACTACGGTAACTCATACAAACCCTAAAACCGAAGCGGTTTCAGCCTGAACACAAAATTTCAAACCTAGGTGATTACCTAGTACACTCATTCACACAAACGAAATGTTTATCTCGGTGCAATCAGCAGCGCCATTGTCCATGTCCAAAACCAAAAACTCATGTGACCAATGGACAAGTGCAATGAAATCGACACGTGGAGAACGAATTTGGTCCTGTGTATCCAAACCAACGATAGATAACAATCAAAGTTAGCTAATCTTTCTCAAATTCCACAGACAAAGCCTGTTCACTTGACTTCAAGTAATCACACACATACACACACAAAAACACGCATAAACATATGCACTCATAGGTTGTCAACTCTAAAGCTGATTGTGTACTGGGATTGACTGGAGGGTAGGATGGATGATCGCAGAGGTAGGTATTAAGAAACGCAGAATCTGACAATCTGCAACAATTGGGAAAAAACTGTCCGAAAGATGACATCTCTTTTAGGGACAAAAATCCAGTCACTTCTTTCAGCAAGTAAGAAGGCCATGTATTCAGGTATGTGAAACATACAAGAGTTAATGCGCAGGTAATAGAGCTTATTAGTGTCATGAGTTTAGAGGATCGATCCGAGGGAGGGGAAACAAAATATGTGTACATGAGTGAGTTGAGTACACACGTTTAATTATGAAAGTCTTAGAGTCGTTGACAATCTAACAGAATGGATGAAGCTAATGTATTTTTAGGTTACAGTGCAATACTTTGCACGCACAAAAGAAGCGCAGAGGTTGCAGATCACTTCAATGTACTTCACGTGTGATCGAGGATTATATGGCATTTGTCTAGCAAAGACACATACACACATGGTAATCATATAAATTGGTGACAGTCCACTTATAACTCACAAGTTTACAGACCCAGCGAACCCAACAGGAACATGGAAGTATCTGAGATGGGCCGAATGCAAGTCGCCACTTAGACTAATAAACCGTCGGTGGAAAGAACTAAAGCAAATGACATTAACAAGTTCGAGTTCCTAACTACAGTGGAATAAATAGGTTGGTCCTGGAGTCAACTGGTTGCAAGAGTGAGTGATACAATCCGTTTGGCCAACTGAGTCAGTCTAACTAGTTATTCACAAGAGTTAACGGGAGCGGTCACGGAAAATAGAAACACTGATTCCATTCACAACATTCGTTCTTCATGTCTACCATCGCCTCTGTAACTAAAACTTTTCATGATTAATTAGCCTGGCATTTTTTCGAACCAATAATAGGGTATATGCTCAATCTCTGCGCGATGGCTTCGCAGCGTATGATGTTCATTGATCGGTTTTCGGTCCTCGGACAGTTTGACCAACATGATCAGGTGTGTGGGACATTTTCCTAACATGTTAGTTACGATTTAAAAGCACTGAGATCGAAAGCAATGTCGTGTTTCAGTTACGACCGTACAAATCATATCCAGTGCACTTTTCTATCGGAATACCATCCATTGTGTTGGCATTGAGTCTGTCCTGCTTAACAAGTCACTGTACCGTAATCAACGTTGTTGTCACAAAGGCTATTAATGTTCACCAGCCAACGAGAGAAAGTAAACGACTGACAAGGCCGATGTCAAAATCTCAGCAGTCGGAAGGCATGATCACCCACCGTCCACTGTGCGTGCTATTAAGTATATGCAAGTTCTTTGAGAATATAGATTCAAACGGTATATTGTCAAACAAACAAAGCAAACACTTAGCCAGTAAAATAACCAAGTGGATAAAGTCGATTAGAACGTTGATACGGTGTTCATATCAAAGCACGATTTCTCTGTTTCCACTCAACCGATAGAGACAGTAGCATAGTACCCCTACTCTCTTATGGAACAAATACATCTATCGGATGAACAATTCGCGTTGGTTTCGAGTTTGACCACGTGAGTACCTCCACCTGAAAATAGCACTGAGCAAAGTGTGAAGATTACGGCACTAGGATTATAGGATCCGGAAAGAGATTAGATATTTTGAAGACCAACTAAAGTATCCACAGAGGGCCTTAAGCAACTCACTTTAATTTAGAAACAGAAAAAACTTCAGGCTGGTGTTACTCCAAACCACAAAACACGCATACATACAAACATTTAGACTAATAGGCAAAATCCCCCAAAAACTCGAAAGCACGGCACAAGACCATTAAGTAGTCACTGACAGTGGCCATGAAATCGGTCGCCCGACAGTCAAGCATCGAATTCTACGTAGTCGTGATAGAAACTTCTCATCAAATTCCTCTGAAGTTAATCGGCTAGCAGAAGCCCCCAAGTTTTACAGGACTAGAAACTTGAGAAGCGCATTTATATGATTCTTTACCGAGTTCACACATTGACTGTCGCATGCATTCATATCATATTCGATTTATTCTTTTTTTGCTATTCAGGCCCAAATAGGCAACCGAACAAATACAATACTGTTGTGACAGAAACGACAGAAAGAGATCATTTCGTTAAGACAAACAGGAAATTTACTGAATTGTTGTGATACCATTCCCGATACACACATTTCAAATTCTGTGAGGTTCATACCAGGTAGTATTATTAAAAAACCAAGTTTACCACTTATCCGCTCAAAACATGAGAAAAAGGCTAGAGATTGGTCTGTTGCGCTGTTCGAAGCCTAACAGGTTTCGCCCCTGCTTTGCCAATATTTAAAGAGGAGTTGGTGTTATGTGCCAAACAGAAGCTGTGCATGATGTATTCAAAGAGCCTACGATTTTAATCACAGAAAAGAATGATGCTCCTTATTCATTATCAATACTGTCAAGTCTGTGCTTGGCGGTGTCCAAAAAGTTCCCCGTGAAGTCACGGAACAAACGGATCCTTGCACTACCTCGCACGAGTTCTAATCAAAAGAGTATACAAAAGAGTAGAATATACTATCCATACAGCGTGGTTCATCCAAACAAAAGTGCTTGAACATCGTTCAGTCAGTGATTGCTCTGATCCATAATCTCGTGATTGGAGTGACCGGAGTTCAAATCCCGGCCGTGGCAAGGATATGCACTAGCGACGAGCTCTAATGAGAGCGAAACTCGAGTCTGGTGCTTCTTTTCGAAAGAGACTGGCTGGAAAGTCTATCTGAATGCAGAGACTGCGATCAAATGTGAGTGACGGTCAAATTGATAATACTGTTTTGTGTCTGCGTAGTCCAGTTATTCGTTGCTCTTTGTGAACATCGCTCATCTACGTCCGATCACACTAAGCGGAAGTGAACAAACAGACGATCATAGCATAAGATGTTCAGCTAGGATTCACTTTGTACATTTCTCTATAGAGAAAATAAGTGTGTAAGGATGGCTAATTTGTCCAAACTAATGAATTGTTCGCTATAACCGCGTTCATCACAATAGAAAATCTCCGCTTTATAGTGACGAAATATTCCAGGGCCAGAAAATTCTGTCGTTACGGTGATGTTTTCGTCAAAATGGAGGTAACATGCAACGTATGAAATACGCTCATGAATCGTATCCCATTACTATCTTATCTTTCTGCTAATATAAAAATAGTTTTCATGTGACCTGTACCAAGTGTTTCTTTCTACACAGATCAATCGGTTGACTGTTCATACAGCGTGCACAGAGATGTGGACGAGAGCTATGCTTGAGGCTAATAATCTCTCATCATCATCATCATCATCATCATCATCATCATC
>QNGE01000049.1:174724-254524 GCA_008508345.1 Paragonimus westermani | reverse complement strand
CCACCCCGAGCCTCTGACTCAAAAGTCTGACCTGCGAGACAACAGGATATAGGGTTTTCTTGGGGGACCCTACCCGGAGCCAATGACTCAAGAGTCTGACTCACTTGGCAGTGAGGGGCTTGCCTAGCCCGAGGGCGCAGTGAACAAGACAGTAATGTCTGATACTGAGCACTGCTGCGCGCAGCGGATATACTCGGAGCTACATCGGGCTTTTGAGAGATATTCGGTGTTTTTCGACCGTATTGGATAATACGCCAGCGGTCACGGTCAACCGTTGGGCGATCGGAGTGCTCTTTGTTTGAGGGTACCTTTTCTAAACCCTTCTTCCTGATATGGAAGACAGCAGTGTCGCAACTACAAAAATAGTTCTGCTGTATGCCCATTGAATCTTGGCTCACTGCCTAAGCACTCCTACGCGGTAAGTAGTGCGACATACAATCCTGTGAGTGTAACTGCTTTTCTTCTGACTGCTCCCCTTTGGCCTGTCTGACAAGGTTGCACCTGGAAGGACCGGAGTTATAGTCAGCATAGCCCGCCGGATCAAAACACTACACAATCCCGACCACTTCGTCAAGGTAGCAGTATTGGTCGGGTGGTAATCTCTGTTGAAGATCTCATCTGCCTTCAATGCGAGTGTCTTCGTCAGATATGAGAGTGCCAGTGTTTGATGTGCCTGTGAGCAAACACGACAATCTCGAGTGCAACATACTGCGAAAGAGCAAACCATGTTGCACATAACGTAATTTGAACCCGTTTAACAAACTACTGGAATCCTAATCCATAAAAGCAACAAAAGAATACTCCAAGTATATTCACGCTGGGGGAGCTAACGGTTTTTGCTATTTGCACTATGTTGCCCGTAACACAAGCAATATCATAAACGTGATTAACGTTACATTGATTGAAACGTTTCGCTTAAAATTACCCAGTTACTGGGAACCGTTTGTGGAACAACTTCAATGGTTACCGTTTAGGGTGCGAGCTGTAATTACGACAGGCTTCAAAAGCAAAAGCTAAGCTAGGTATCGGTAACAACTATATGAACGTCAATGACACGGGCACCGTGTAGCCTGCTAAATTGACCGCAATGCATGCAGATTAGACAATTAATGAAGTTTAATGGTCAGACTACTCACAACGGAAGTAGTAACTCAAAAATGAAAGAAATAATAAGGTCATTGGAAGGTTTCAAATCGGTGAATTGTGTTCGCCGTTTTACAAACTCGATGGAATTTGCGAACGGTGCAGTGCTTAACAATGTAACGAATGAACACAAACCACAAATCCGGTTGACGAACTACAACGAATTTTCACTAATAAGTGCCCAATATTTGGGCACCCAACGCCATTATTACAAAATTATTAAGGGTGCAGCTGACAGATGGTTATCAGAAGGATGTACAGAGGAATGTACTGATGACAGGGTACAGATCACTAGCACTAAGAAAGTCAGGACGCTGAATAGACTTTAATTATCAAAAATGAGTTATAGGTTAGTAGCTCAGATTATATCCACACTGTGATATGCCTCTTTAGTGTTTGTAGACAGGCGTTTTGGGTGAGCGACGTCAGATTTTTCTTAACTGCCGAGTAATATCTGGGGAGCGTTCAAACACAGTTGGTGAACAAAAACGGAGTTATTGGGGTAAACCACGGAAAGTACACTCAAATGAAAGTAGAGATATGTGCAAACCATTACACCGGTAAAGTTGAACAAAAGTACACTTTTCAGCTCACGAATGGACTCAACGTTGTCAGGACGTCCAAGAATGATCCAAATTATATAAGATAGGTTAAGTTCGAACTTTAGAAGGAAATTTCGGTGGAATGTGGAAATATCGTAACTAACAATCTGGATGTGAACTAATGAATGCAGGATTGTCAAAACAGTTTGCAGGGTATTCCAAAAGCGAACCAACTGAAATAAATGAAAATGCGAAATCATCTTATCGTGATGAAACAGACAATACCTGGTACTCCAAAAGTATCAACCAGAGATTAAACAGTAACATGGGTTTTACAAGTGCACATCGGCAGGAAAGTAACCAGGATAAAACAGCAACAGTTTCCTATAGAGATAAATTGCATATGGTTTACGGTCGATTTTGCGATCGGCTTACTAAGAAGTAAGATGAACAAAAAAAAGTGTGCTAAACCAAGCTTGACAGTCCTTGGATTGCAGCAGCAGCAGTAGAACGGGTTGCTGTTAAATTCAGAAATGTCATCGAATGAAAAAGCACATCATTTTCTGGTTAGTTCCATCACGTGATCGTCCAAAAACAATCACACAGTCATTGCTTGAGAATGCTAATTTTTCCAGCCAATCAAAAGAAGTAGGAAGGCACGCTACAAGACGAATGAAAGCTGTGTGGTAAAACGCAACAAGAATATAAATGTTTCAAGCCAATATAAAAATGTACTCATGACAAACCAGAGAAAACTATGAATATCACAGTAAAGATGGTACGTGCAAAATTGCTGCATTGCGTGGTTTGCCGTCAAACAAACACTTCCATGAGAAATCAAGCATTCAGGCAGCGGAGAATGTATAGTTGTGATATGTAGACAGAAATTTTAAGCAGTAGAAGGGGTCAGATTTGTATCAACACCCAACATTAATATGAAAATGCATCAAGCCTACGTGCTCCGCATAAACAGGTATAACATTAATCAAAAATTTCATTAAAGCGAATTAACATGTTAATCTTGAAAAAGGCAGTTGACAGGTTCCCGGTCTGTTGTTAGCCAGTAATTCTAGATGAGACCCAACCGTGGAAAGTCAGGGCTTCGGCTGGATTCGAACCAGCGACAGACACAGCATGCCTCAACGCGGCAAGCGCTCTACCAGCTGAGCTACGAAGCCATACCAGGAGCTCAGCTGGTAGAGCGCTTGCCGCGTTGAGGCATGCTGTGTCGGTCGCTGGTTCAAATCCAGCCGAAGCCCTGACTTTTCACATTTGGTCTCATCTAAAATCATAAATCTGCCATACTACTCATTAGTCAGTAACTCGTTTATTCCGCTTTCTTCGTAAAGTCTAGTATCAAGCTTCCTGAAAACCACTTTGTTTGCTCTTCAGAGCTAAATTTATTCCTAAACATAGGGATCTCGTCTATCTTCTATTTAATAAACGTACAATAGGGGAACGGGTGATGACCACGGTGATCAATGAGGTACTCTTGTTCCATGAATTGTACGAAAATCACAGGCCGTTTGAATTCGGCGTGTAAACGCGTTGCCATGATACCAATGGCCCTGAGTTTTTCACTTAGCTACAACTGACACACTCAAGTCACATTAAGCGGGTTTGCTAAGATTCAGTCAATTGGGTGCCTTTTATCAGTTTATCGTACCACGAGGAAACGAACAACCCCGACTCTAATGACCTTGTGTAGTGGGTCAGAATGCAGCGCAGAACGGTGAATTGAGCATATCACTGCAGTTGGAACTTCTGGGTAAGCATCGGAACCATAAAATCGAGAAAACCAGCATCATTTCGGTCCAAGTCGCGTGTATCAGCAAACACTGTTTTGTCAAACATTGATCGAAATAAAAAAACAATTAACAGAACAGGACAAGCTAGGACGAAACCTTACCTATACTGGCAAATGTGATAAAAATGGGAGGAAATAGCCGATCGGACAGTAAACCATGCCAAACGTATGTAAAGAGAGAATGCAATAAACAGGTAACGTTTGGATACCTACCGTTTTTGATAAACACTGTTTATGGCGACAACAACCACCCGATCAAGCCACTTAGAAAATCACAATCGAGCAAGCGATACACAAGATGACAAGTTATCTCTGAGTTGGAATATGGTTGAAGCCGAATGAGCATCCACAATTTTAGAACAACTTGTGAGCAGTCGGTAATTTTTTTCATTGGTAGCGCTTCATTCTCAACACAGAGCCTTCTTCAGGGCAGACTTCACAGAATACCGTGAGCATGTGTTAGTTCCAGCCAAATTTAACTACTCAAACCAACGTGTATAAAATGGCGAGGTGAATTTTGTTTCAGTACATGTTTAAAGTGCTCACTTTCATTTTGCTTATATGAAAGCATTCACTTGGGACAGAGCGCTGTGAACTTCAATGGGGTGTACGTAGTTATGCGACTACACCCTGCACATAGTGGTCAATTTCGGTTCATTCAACGTCCTCAGTCTGCCACAATGGACTTGATGGTTAGGATGGCTTCAGAGGTAAGAGGCTAAAAATAGCCCCTTGCCCATCGACTCAGACGGTAGCACCGTAATGGAGTCGTACTTTAATCGAGCGATGTCGAACAGCTCCACCTCACTTAAACGAAACGGAATCGTTAAGTCTGAGGTGATCTCACACCGAAAATCGCATTTTGTTGTAACAACGACGAATACCGACAACTTGAAGAGTAATTAAAAAAACTGCAACCACCCCTGAAGACTCTACAGTGATTAAACATTTTCAAATACTACCATCAATGTTAAATGTCCACGGCACTGTTCTACACTGCCGGTAGATTCCTTGCACACAAGCGTTAATCAAGGTTATTGGTTTCTTCGGGATGCGATAAGCTTTAAAAAAATTCACTTAGTTGGCTAGTTCGCCGTAAACTCCAGCGATTCGGCACATGTTCTGAGCAACTACAGACACTCCACTTGTGTACATCGGCTCTAGCTAAGAGAGGAACGTTGGGGACTGGTTGGAGAGAAGGGACTCACTGATTTCACGCATGACCAACGGTATGTGCCTAACGAGGATTTCAGCACAATGGGCGAAGACGAACAAACCCTCCTATCACATTGCATTGCAGACTTATACTGATCAGTTCTTACAGCAGACTGTTCACGGGGGAATCGTTTCCGAGTGGCCTACATCTTGAGGAACAGATCAACCCAGTACCGATGGCAAAGATTCACTTTGCCTCAGTAAACAACTCACCGGGCACACCTACTTGTTGAAACGTCAAACGGAGGCTTTGGTGAAGCTGGGTTAGCGCGAAAACTGTTTATTGATTGTACGCAATTATAACTGCTGCTTAAATTATTGGTCGATGCACTAGTTGTACTAAAAGGATGATATTTGTGTATTCTAATGTATAAAACACTACCTGGAGAAGGTCCCCGTCGCCGAACGTTTATCAGGATCACCTGTCCTCCAATACCATATAGTTCATCAGCTAACTGAATCCTTTGGCATGGGTAAATAACCAAAAGTGCGACAAACAGATTTTTAAACCACTTCTCAGGAGAACCAAAACGTATATTCAATAAATGTCCCGAAAAATGGGTGTTTATCGGCTGAGGAGTGTTTGGGTCGGTCAGCCACAAACGTCTGATCACAGCATAATTACTGACTTGAAACAGTGTCTAAAACGTTAAAACAACTAACAGCGATTCATCCAGTAGTCGTTGGGCCAAAACAACGTTTTACTGTATTCCTCCTTGCCTCATCTAATTTCATTGCTTTGTGGTTCTTAACATTTATCCGATTCAAATTTGCGGTGCTATATACTTACGTGAGGTTGCTTGTTCAAAAAGTGGTACGGATCCAAATACTTTGAAAGAAACACATTCTAATCGCGCCATATTCGTCATCGAAATGTGCTGGTTCACAGGCATGCCCCATTACGCTGTAGGATGGGGGTACTCATGCGTAATAAATAGGACCATTTGTCTGATGACCCCACTCAACGATGAAGTTTATTTCAGTCGGTTCCAAAGACGGGATCCAGATTCGGTCTCCGTCTTTCGAACCAACCAGAAATCTCCTTCATTCGTTTTTTCGTATGACTGTTTTGGATGTACCGTTCACGTAGGCCTTTCGAAAACACTTGTGCATGACTCGGACAAGTCCCCGTAACAGAGGCAGCTCGGTGTTCTGGTAGTGTGATGAACGTATTTACTCCTTTAGTCTGGGGTGGTTTGATATTTTTCGCTTACTTCATCGACACTTCCGTCTTAAGGTTCGACTGACTATGGGTGTAATTCCACACTTCAGTGAATATTTTGGATTCTGAACAAGAAGACTACTGTGATCTGACTCGATAGTCCGTGAAGTGTAAAAATGACAGACATACGGAAAGCCGTTTGTAAACGACCCAAACAATAATCCATTGGGTAGATAGTCTTATTTTAATCGTGGAACATCCATAAAAATTTACAAGGGCACTCACAAATTTCGTGAGGGAACATGAGTTCCTACGGTTACGCACTGTCATCGAGTAGGACAACATTCTATTTTAGCTGATAGGCCATATAAAGAGGCCTTATGAGCAAATTACACATGTAGGCAATCCACAACGTGAGATGAGCTCCTTCAATAAAGAAGTCCAGAGGCTCTTTCTGTGAAACACAAAGTTATCTTATGCAACCCAATAATCTCCGAAGTAACCGTAAAGTGGTACCGCCAGGTGGTGTCAGCAACCACTTAGCAAGGTAGTGGACAGCTGGTTCGATTCAACGGGGTCTCATCGGCATCACAGCTTTCAAAACAAACTCACTTCCAGGATGCTAGTGCAGACTCTCACACACAACGAGGATTGTCACTAGGATTACAGGACAATATGTCGGGCGCTTTCTATGGCTGTTTCACTTAGTCCTAAGGGCGAATTTGGGCAAACACTCATGAGTGGCTCGCAAACGAGCAAGTATCAAGGCTCCAGAAACTGACGAGCAACAGCTAAGTGCCATAGTGCATACCCCAATCGGTAGGGTAAAATTCAAACAAAATGCTCCTTTGATGGCCAGAAACTGCATCGATTGCCGCACGAACAAGCAGCTGCATGCCCAACACGGTTAATGCTATACTGACGGTTTCAGAGTATTGTTCATACTGAGCTTTCGGCAGCGCAGCTAGAAGAGGCGTGGTATGTAAATTGACTTATCCCTCACTTTGCTAATCATCACGGGTAATCAGCGCATCATATCCTATGGTATTTGTTTGATAAAAGGGATATGACACATTTGTGATCAAATATTACGCGCATGTGCCGGTTCTTTCTATAATGCCGGTGAATGGTACTCTACCAAAACATTCCAATTCTGGACTCCGTTTTAGCTTCGGTGACTCTGCAATATCGATCGGATGCACATAAAGCAGATACAAAAAATAATTAATTACACCGTTCACAGTAGTCGACCCTCATTCAACACACTCTCACTTCAACGTCAGCGTTCGTATGCACCTACGATAAATGTAACATGACTCGCACCACCGGAATCTCGGATACCGCGTGAGGCGCACGTTAACCATATTTATTCAAACTTTACATTTAGGGAGCACATCGATCAGTATGTAACAGCGACAACAGTCGCTGGCTTAGTTTCAAGGTGTCAACGGTGTTTTTTTTTATCCCAGATAAATTTGTTGGCATCAGACTTCTCATTGGTCTGGAAGCCGAACTAGGTGTTTCCCTAAAAACAACAATTTCTCCAACTAACTCGCCTACCGTGCAAACAACCAACGGAATTCGAATCCTATCGTATGATACACGCTCATTTACATTCGACATAGGCTCGTCACGGTAATTTTGCTGGATATTCACAATGTTCAGAATGAAGTCATCGGCGCTAATTCCTTCAGTCTTCGGGCTCAGAGTGGATTCTCAACAAAAGAAACTTTTGGAGTATACAGCACTGCTACTAGTGGACGGAGCATAATTGACATTTGTTCACTCCTGCCTATGTTCCTACATCGTTTAAAAGGTCCTTGCAACATCTTCGTACGACCCGACCACAGTTAAACATCAAGTATCTCACCACATCGTCATTGCAGGCCGCTATAGCGTAATGAATACTTCTCATGAAGCTTAAAGTTATTAAGGGTGAATCTGATCACATACTACAACTTGATATTATCCAGGAATCCAACAGTTATTGGTCCGCACCATTACAGATGGTTTCCAAAACCGGTGATTGCTATCTGTGTAGCAACTTTCGCACGTTCAACCATGTTACAATCCTAAAACATGATTTTATGTTCTCTATAACCATGAATTTTCCTGTGACTCGGTAAACTAAAACTGTTTCCTTCCAAAACCGACTTAGTATGAGCATACCACTAGCTCCAAAAACGGCCCTTTTTGATCTTTTCGAGTACCCCAGAATGTCGTTTGGCCTACTCAAAGTTGCTCAAACAGTTTAACTTACCTCTGTTTTTGATTGTTTATGTCTGCCTTGATGATGCACTGATTGCCAACTGACATCATTTCGAACAAAAAACATCGTTGTTTATCACCCGAACGTTATTCTCAATTTGGAATTACCACCAAATCTCTCTAAATGTGTCCCCTATCTCAATGTACTAGAATCTTTGAGAAATTTTATTGATTCCAGGAGTGTCCGACCACTTGCCAAACTTCTCAGTCCTCAATTCCATTAGGAAAAATTTCACCGTCTTAATGTTCGGATTAACGACTATCACCGTTTTATCCAACACTATTCACACATTCGCAGCCATTAACCGATTTCCTATGAGGATCAAAGGAAGGAGTTATCTACAATCCTTAAGAGCTACAGGCCTTCAGCGTAGTCATGTGGGCGTTCAATGAAACCATTACTTTGTTGCATTTCAACGTCCACACGAACACTCGACTGCCGTTCTCGACCGATGCTTCAGGAAACGCAATTGGCGGATTTCTCTCCTGTCCAAGCCATCTACAGTACACTTGGCAGCTTGTTCGCCAATTCAGTATTTCCGACATTTGTCGAAAGGTCGTGTTTTCACAGTTCCAACTGATCGCAAGCCGCTCGTCCACGCGCCCAACTTCCAACTGGACAAACAATTCCTCATGAAATCTGTCACGGTGATTTCATCGCATGAGATCCGGCGGGCGTTTGTTAGATTTCACAAATGATCAGCGGTACCGCGGATATTCTCTCAACACAACACAAAGGTGCGTGGAGAGAATGGAAAAAGAGTGACTCAACGACGAGCAGTTACCTAGCATTGAATTCTCATTTTACCGATTCTTCAAGGCTCTACTTCATTCACATCCCAATATTTTGTAGGACATGTCTATACCTAATACTCGACCATTTGTCCCACCGGCTTGTCGTAGACACTAGTTTGATTTCCCAAATTCGCTACCCTACGCGTACCATCAACATCGAAGACAGCAAAACATCGGCGGTTGAGGCTGATACCTAACTGTCGTACAGCCACGAAGAAAAGGACGAGCCCTAGTCAAAGAATATTAGAGCTAACTACGTCCACACTCAACCATTTAACACAGAGGTGACTACACATGGACAAAAATCAGCCGAACTATAGGTAGAGATAAGGTGTAACCAGCAAGAAAGCTTCCTCACGACTTTCACTGCCATATGCAATGAAGGAAGCTCAACCCACAGAAAACTTAGTCAGACGACGGTAACATTCACACAACTAAGCCCGACTAGCCATGGTCTCACCTGAAGTCTTCAACCGCCGACTCTGTGAGTCGCGAAAGCTCTAACCTGAAAGATGAACCCGGCCAACAGTGGCTAATCAGTTAGTGAGTGACCACATATCTCTAAATCAAGTCACTGTCTGCACACCGAGTATCTTACGAGAGTTGGCCGTGACATCGGCAGACAGTACACAGTATGGTAGGCAACTAACTGGCATCCTTAGTACACGGTTTAATCATTGAGGCATGTGCCAATTTAACGCAGTGGTTGAGTTTGTGGACTGCATCGACCAGGAGGAATATGCTGGCTGGGATTCGATTATTAATCAGTTGTAAGATATCCGCACCAAATGTAGTACGAATGAAGTTGAATAGTTTGGGCATCGTGTTTAACATGTTATTGATAAACAGATTGAGAATAACACAACGTTTGTGTTATTCTCAATCTGTTTATCAATGCTGACTGGGACTTTGGTCCCACCGGGTACAACCACGCCAGCCAGATCAGAGAAGCAACCAGACGAAAAGTAGACACACTTATAGAGTTATGTGTAGCACCACCCATCGCGTAAGCGTCCTTTGATAGCGAGGGACGGTCCTACGGCACACACGAGAACCATTTATACAGTTGCAGCACTGCTGTTTTCCGAATGAGATGTTAGAAAATGTACTCTCGAACACGAAGCACTTCGATCGTCCCACAGCTGACCGTGACCGCCGGCTTATTATGCAATATGATCGAAGGAATTCCGGTGTAACTCACAATTCTGACGCGGATTCGAGCAAATCCACTGTGCACCTCAATGACAAGTATCAATGTCCTACTCACTGTGCTCCCAGACTAGACATAAACCACAATGTCAAGCGTCAGACCATAGTCAGTGACACCGAGCGGGGTTCCATCTGTTGCCTTGCAGGCCAGAATTCGAATCAAAAGCTGGGGATAAACCGTCGGGAAGTATCATAAAATGCTATTCGCCCAGTGGTGACATTCATCCGTCACAATTCTCTCCTTCTGTTTCGAACCCCACTGTTTCCGCCTTCCCGCATCCTCCGATGACGTCGTTTTTTGAGGCCAACAAAACCGGTAAACATTGGTGCCCTCGATGTCCACACTCGCCGCCAAGATGCTTCGGCAGGTACTCTCAAGTCCGGAGCTTGATGTGTACTATGGTTTGGAGACAAGAATTAATGATTCCAGCAGCGTCATTCACCTCAGCTTACCTCTAGATAACTGCCGATCGAAACTCAGCATTTAGGATCTCTCAGGAGGCCAAAGCTAAACCTCGTGGTCAAGCCGGAAAGAAAGTCGCACTCAGTTCTAGAAAATAACAATGCTTGCTCAAGCGGATTCCAGTGAACAGTACTCTGCGTACCATCAGACTCAGCACATCGGTAGTCTGTCAACACGTATCAGATAAACGTTGTGTATCCACTATACCGGCGTACACTCTAACGGACAGCTGTTCGGATGCAACCAATAATACGTGCTACGGCACCCTCGCCGGCCTTCTGAAGCAGACTCAACAGACAGTAGCACACTAGTGAGTGATTTAGATGCTCAACTTGATCGTCGTTTAGGTGACGAACAGTTGCGGATGTTTGGTGGACAATGTTGTGAAGAGGTGCGTACAGAAGCCGTGCAACTGCCACAGAATCGAATTCCCGTCACGTTTTATTTATTTCTGTTAACTAACGATGCTTCACATTTGTACAACAACGTTTCTGCACGTTGTTCGAATTGAACGAAGTGACCTTGCAATACAATACAAAACGTGTGAACATTGACCTGCTCTTCTCTCTGTTTGCACAATGACCCTACGATACTGCACGGACTGTTCATCCAATGGTTTTTAGCTCTGTTATACTGCGTACATCGTCGCAGCTTCGATAGTCCACAGTAATTTTGAAATACCCTTACTTCCGGACTATTGGTAACTTGGAATGTTGTGGTGGTCATCCTGATCACCTTCTGTCAGCCTAGTAAAGTACGCCTGCATTCACCTACACCATTAAGTAACTCGTTCTTGACTATTACAGGCCTGTGAACGGGTGTCGCTCGGTTCCACCCAGCTCTAAATCCGGTGACATCCGTCAATAGCATGAATATAAGCTGATCAAAAGCCTGTGTAAAGATCACAGGTATCATTTGGCCGAACAACCGAAAGAGATGGACCAATACCTTTTGTCTGAAAATAGCATATACCATGGTTCTTAGTTGTGCTGTTTACCGAGTCTGTGTAGCGAGGTCATGTGTAAAAGATGGTTCATTTATCACCAACCAATCGCGTTAACTTAACTGATGGGGCGGAAACTCCGTGGGACGGTTTAGTCGGCCTCAATCAAACCACACAGACGACGGGACATGAAGCGTCAGCTACAGCATTCCAGACGGCGCGCACCGGAAGCAGAAGTGGTCCTAGAGCCTACGCTACTGAAGAGTAACAAGGCTCCAGGAATAAGCTCTACTCTCTCCTCTTTCAAAGGGGGTAGAAGGGAATTTGATATCAGAAGTGACGAAACTCAGCAAAACGGTTTGCAAGATGGAATAGGCATCTCATAATTGACACTTATCAAAGATAACCCCTTTTTACAAAAAAGGAGTCCTGTGGTCTAGGTGGGTACATAGGCAACAGACTAGTACCCCATGCGTTCAAGTTACTCACTGGTACCGTTTTGCGTCGGTTCAGTATATACAGGAGTCAGAGGCACGAAGAACAAAGATGTTAACCATATCGAGGGGGGCATTGGCCACATCGTACTTTCCGAAGTATCTTGGAGTGCCAGCACTTACAGACAGCCTTTGATTCGGATGCTCACTGCCTTCTCCGCAATGTGCCTCGCTAGCGATGAGAATAACTATCTAGGCCACACTGTCATATTCTGAAGACAAACCGTTTATACACATCGATCATTTGTCCCAGGCGGTAGTTCAAATTTCGTCACAACAGCAAGTCAACTTACCCAATGCTCGTTTGCCTTGAAGGTGAATGTGTTGATGGTGCAGATGGCAGGTGACAGAAAACTGATGAGCACCACCGCAGATTCATTGTCAAGCTGTATTATTGTTCGAAGGATTGCACGCTGAACCCTAGAAGTCCGTTTACCATACTCGCCAGTTCTCTCAGATCACGTGTACCGGTATTTAGTTGATAAATAACTACACGTCTACTGTTAAAGACTTTACGTTGTTGGGCCTTGTTACAACAGTATAAATCGGCTCCTTAGGAGTCAACTGGTGCGTAACCGGTAAATGTAGAGAAACATCGACCGATTACAACGGCAAAATAACGTTTGCTTCGTCAAATGAGCGTCGTTTTGTCATGACAACTGCAGCTGACTGAAGGCAAAACATTAAAATCAACGGCGGGAAATCCACTGAATTGAAATGAATAGCTTCGATCCGTTCATTAAGTGTTCAGTCCCATCACGAGCTGTCCCGCTTCCAAAATTTGAACCGTTCACTAAAGCTACTTCTTCTTACCACTCACTGCGCAGGATTTCACGCAGCGATGGCCCCAATACCCTGTAATACCCACCTACCGCTTGAACCACTGGAATGACCCAATAATAAAGCTACCAGCCCTAAAAACTTTCACGGACGTCGTGTAATAAAAGTTGAAAACCAAACCATAGATCTTGCTCGGGAAATACAGGGCCTGCTGCTTGATAACAAAGGTTCCAAAAACACAAGACCTATACGAACAGTGTCATAAATAATCAACGAACGCACTTATGTGGAAAAACACGATGACTGATGTGAATACGACTTTAGGGGACGAACTGTTTCAATGAAACCTGATGAGCGGTGTACGGCACTAGAACCTGCACACCATAAACGTGCCGGGAACATTGTGTAGAGGCCGTCAATTTCTTCTGCTTCCCGCAAGTTCCTGACATCCACTGGTGAGGATAACCTGGAAAGGGCACCTATTTTTAACATGTTCGGATTTCTCAGACAGAACTGCTTGCGGTTAGCTCTTCCTGTCACTTACAACTCAATGGACTGTTTACAAGATGTAGGAACCTTCAAGTTAACAAAAGGGATTGAAAACTAAGTCGCATTTCCTCCTCCTCTATTTCTCAACTGCAGCTTTTCTCCTTTTTAGGTTCATGGTTATGCGACAGTTAAATATTAATGAGAATGTGATATCGGCAGACTCAAAAGCGTTGCAGTTCAACACAACTTGGAATGAACGGCAGTTACAACAATTGTGTACGTATACCACATATTTCATAAAGCACACAAAATGAAGGGCGCCACTGTCCAGAAACTTGTACAAAATCAACCACGAATGAACCAATAAACTGACATTGCGGACTAGGGAAACCAATGCTCGCTCCAAACGTTCCCGTGTGATTAGATGACCAACGGCACTCATTCAGGCATACGCACAAGATCATTACCAGCAAAAGTGCAACCAGTGTGCAGCTCTCAACGTACTAATCACCACACACAAACATAAGCGTATGGGGATCCGAAGGAAACTGAGTGCTCCACACGAAAATAAACTGTCTACGTTACTCCCGAGTGAGAGGTATTAGAATATCAAACCAACACTCCATCCAATGATGATATGCATCAAACCAAATGGGAAACTGGAGCCTGGTGATGACAGGAAGAAATTTCAAAAGAGTTAGGTCAAGTTCATGAAAAATTCGATACACTGTGACAGCTTAACAAAAATGATAGCACAGAAACGTGATATCGCATCAGTTTTTCTTAAGCTTTGGATTCCTTCTCGTCGTTTCCTTTGACCGGATGGGAGATTTCCAATAATAAAGCAACTGAGCCACCAGAGCGTAATTACACAAGGTAGACAGGATGTACGTGAGGATGATCAAATTGTCCCCCGTTTCCTGGATAGATGTGAATATGCGAGCGGTTGATCCCAGAGCGAATAGCAAGAGGGTTACAGCTGAAAGCTGACCCGTACTTCCGTTGCGCCAATTGACAATTATTTGCAGGAACTACAGAAAACGGTCAAAACTGTGCAAATACATTGGAGTGTACTAGACAAATACAGATGAAAACATTTCAAGACAGAAGTTAAACAGTGCGCCGTTAAGAGGATTTTGGATTGAAGCAACGAAAGTACACGAAGCACAAGAGGTGTGCTAAATGAAGGGTGGCGTGAATATTAAAGCCATGCTTTCAGCATTCACACACCAGGGAGTCTACTGTGGACCAACTACAAAAAGCTGGATAAGGCTAGCCTTCATAAACCCCAGGTAGCAGTATATAATGTTGTGACCTCAAAAGATGCCTGGCTTGGTTTACTGCTGTACATTTGTTATAAAATGCGTGAAAATATACAACCACACACACTATGTTCCACGGCTAACATATGTTCAAAATCACTGCCGATTGTACAGTGTCAGTTACTTTGTTAGAATGTTTCATATAAAACCTGTACACGTCATACACTGTCGGTCAGAGCTTCTGATTTTATTGACGCCAATAAGTAACCTTAACTTCGACGTACGATTAGTTCATCTCGATTCGTGTCACACTGCTCATCACGAAAGGATAATGTATGACAAAAGAAGCCAGCGCTAGAATCGGGGGGTAGTATACTTGGTAATCCGCATTATTGTTGACCCATTCACCTCAACCGACTATGAAAAAACCGCAATCACAGACACAGCTCTCACAGATTCATTAAAAATGGCACGTAATCTCATCCAAGGTCAAACCTGCGTTGGTGTAACCCGATTAAGATGTTTGTTTGATTGTGTGCAATCGACCCGTCATGAACGAAGCACTTCGTGCTCGAATACTCACGCCTGCTTTAACAGGCATAGGGTGTATGCACAAGGTGCCCTACCGATTTGCTTGTTAAACAATAGGTGTTTCCCGTTCATGACGTCAAAACTAGGGTTTCGCGAAAATAAGCATATGTTGCGCACATCAATTCCGTCCGGTAAATCGGTTAGTAATACATACCTAGCTCAGACAACAGTCAATTAATTGTGACGGTCATCTATCTGGCTTAATTTAAGAAAACTTTTTGACCGTAGCTAAAAGGCCGTCCCAAATAAACGAGTGTTATTGTGGTGGATACTCAGGCCGGAGGTGTGGGTATTCCAACACTCGGCGGAGTACCTTGACGCAGGGGAGGAGGCGCGTCCAAAACCCCACAACGAGCGGATCGGGGACGGCGGGGCCGACCGGATGAGCCATTGCTCGTCTGGATCGGACCAACGGGCGAGACATGGCAGGAGAAATAGAAGGGACGACGAAATCTGAGGCGCGATTATTCCAACATTCGCAGGAATATCGCGAAGCGGTCGTGGACTACGCTCAGAGGCCAGTGGAGATAGATGGAGGAGAACAAGAGCAACCGGACGAGTCATCGCTCAACGAAATCGGAACAACAGGCGAAGAATGGCAGGCAGAAAATCCCCCGATAGACGGCACCGATCACGCACATAAACCAGGCAGAAGTGCACACGATGCGTGAGCGGAAACCTGGGGGTGTCGTGGTCCGGAATGATGACTAATAAACGCGAGCGCGTGTGTGGCATGAGGACTAGCGTATTGGACAATAAAGATTGTGCTTTATTGGACGCCCTCTCGCTACATTATCACATACCGGCACGGATTTGTTTCTTGGCACACCTGGTCTCCAAATTGTCTAACTGTCACTTGTTTAATAACGCTATCCTGACAATACTAGTAGTAGTGTATCATTAAAATAACAGTAAAATAACTCCCCAGCTAATGCGACACGGGCTGTTTGCTACTACATAACACGCGAGGTCAGGTGTAGACTAAGCACTACTAAGCTGCCCAAGTCCAGTCAGGAGCAGTCGCGACGACCGGGTTTCAGCCTGCGAACATGTGACCGGTAGCAAGGTGTTATTATCACGGGGACAATGTCAGCCAAGATAAATATGAAAAACAGAGCGACAGAGGAAGAGGATATGGATTAAGAAAAATATGAATAATCGTCAACTATGAGCTCAGAGAGGACTCACTTTAGAGGACAGCATGATTGGGACGTTCAATGTTTGCAAAGTGTACAGGATGGATGTCGGAACGACGGGAGACAAAGTCACAGCAAGCGCACCACCATACAGGGCCACAAATGCCAAACCGGCTATTTGCGACACTTCCAAAGCTATTACCATCCAACCAATGAGGAATGTTTGAAACGCCAGAAAAGTTGCCTCACCATATGAACTATACAAGACGAAAAACAACAAATACTGTGCAATTGTCAGAAGCAAGCACAAGATGTGCAACAACTACACCTCTCCATACATAACTTGTCAAAAAAGCACGGATAAACAAACGGTTCCTGACGAAGAGAGGAGCCCGTCAAAAACTCAAAGGATAGTTAAAAGGATGCCGAAAAACTCGGCATGACCATTTGCAGAGTAGAGTATAGGCAATCATTTGGACAAAACGCTCTTCGAAGTAGGAAGCAGAAGAAGTCAAACCATTTGATAAAGTTTAGTCCATTAATAAACTAACGAAGTTAAATAGCAAACAACACACACTAATCTCGATATCTCTTCCGGGCTACTTGCGGTTTAGGCATTAGTAACCACACTGACTGGAGTTTCACCGCACACCCAGCGTTGATGCACACATTATTAACGTGTAAAACGCTAGTGGGGTTCATCCTGTCATATTAAATACACTGACTGGTTACATCTAGTACTCTTGGTATATAACACTTCTTAAAAAACTTCAGCAAGCGACGTATCTCAACATCGCTAGATCCTTCACTGAAGAATTTTTATCCCATTTTTGTGCACGCCTAACACACAGCAAGCCTCCGAATTCGAGCATGTTTAACATTAAAGACAAGGGCATTTGGTACAGCCTTCAAAGGCAGCAAATGCAGTGGACACAATTGGAGTCCAATAGGGGGTTCCTGAGATTTAGACAATTACGTCAAATCTAACATTATCCACACTTGATCGTTTATATGAATGGGAAGCCTGCAACCAAAATTTGATGGTGTTCCATTTGAAATAATAATCTAAATCCCCGAACTCCTATTACACCCTTAAATCACGCTCAGCTGGTTCAGTGAACTTAGTGACTTCAACCCGACTGAGAAGCCCAGATCACCGGGTTGTTGAATGGTCTAAACAGAGTGCTCCTGCTTATCCTCCTTTCGAAGTGATCGAGCAAGCCGGACATTAATCCCACAGGTTGGGGCTGAGTGTCTAGATATGATCATTCGATCATGCCTAATGTGAGGTGGCTGGCGTGGTGGTTAATATGCTGGTTTCACAAGCACGAGGGCCGAAATGCAAACTTCGGTCTGGACGAGGATATGCACTACTGATTGGCTCTAATAAGGACGACCGGAGTTGTCACACTTTCTCAATGAAGTCCTGCCGCTTAATTAATTGGTCGGGATAGAGGTACTCGTTCGAAGAAATGGACAGAGGTACATCAGTACAACAGTTCGGCATCGCAATTCATCAGCGTCACGCTGTCCTCGTGATGTGTAATGTGTATAGTTGGACAAATCGAAACAAGATTGTTTGCTGCACTTGCCTTTGTACCATAGTGAACGTTTGTTTTGATGATATACTTATATTAGCTCGCAGTTGCCTGCCAATGATCGCTAGCTATTCTGATGATTGGCAACACAGTCCAAATGTCAGTGGGATGCATCAAAGTGCACAGTTTTTAATAACATGTCTAACGGGTGTCATATATCCATGACTTACAGTCTGGGGTCGCCGAAACCAAAGGTCTGTTCACGCAAACGTCCCAGTAAAATGAAGGTACCTTAAATGTTACACGTTTGCGCCTGGCTAGATATGGAATTCTCAAACCGATGAATTGGAAGATGACAGTACATTAAGCTAACTACAAAATTACCCAGGTTATAGCTTAGGGATAAGTTTTACTGAACTTTGAAGCATACAATCCACTAGCTTCTCACTAGAAAATTGGAAGTGACACTGGACTGAACAAAGACGTCAAAATTAGGGGCTCACTCACTAACCAACCGTTTTACAATACAACCGCCTATGCAATCTGTGGGAACAGTGAAGTAGTCAAAGGAGACTGCGCTTTAATTTAAGGTGACCATATCAACACACTGATCTGTTCTGTGCAGTACTTCCCGGTAAACGAGAAACGTGCGAAATATGCTGACTTGAAGTGCTGCAAAACAAAAACGGTTTCTCAAATAACAGGACTTCTGCTCAAAAAAGAGTGTCTGGTGAATTTCGCGGAATGCCGCACGCAACATAGAATGATGACGTACAACAATCCTGACACAGCAATTCATACTGTCCTTCAATGCGGGCACAAAATGTCTTGCTTTGGAGAATCAGAATCACCAAGGAGAGCGCTTACTTCGGTAGTCACAATCCTATTAAGAACTGCATTTAAGGAAATCTAGTCATGGTGTCTGATAGACTTTTCCCGACACTATCATCTGTACGTTCATAATACAATGGTCAACCAGTGTTCATTCTGTACCCGAACGCACGCACGAAATCAAATAAGCCGAATCTTGATTAATCCACATACTATTGACGACACGTAGGAATTTTTGTGAATACGATCCAAAACTCACACCTTTAACTCCGGTGGACACTTTTAGCAAGACCATGCTGTACTAATTTGTAGTACACCCAAGAAATTCATAGGAATAACTTTTGAAATACCCCATTAATAGATTCAGCCCGAAGTAATTTTCTGTGCAAACGGAACAGTGAAGAGGCGGCAACCTTTGGTATACAATCACAGTTTTCACTGTTGCTTCACGGTATCCATGAACCTTACTGACAACTGATGCTTAGTTCAATTACCACCGTAAGGAAAACCCCGCGGTGGCCCGGTTGACACGGCAAGATGGTGAAGCTCGACATAAGCAATAACAAGAACCCGCATTCATCATTGGCAATAACGAGACTCATAGTTCCCCCATCACTGCTGTCCTATGAAGGAGACCAGTTCGGACTTTGTGGCAATACAGAATGTATTCGGAGTACGTCAGCATCGGTACACGCTCAACCGCATACTCGCACAAGGCTGTAGTGTGTGACCCACTGAGAATAAACCGTTTAACGACCCCGACCGCACCATTGGTGTCGTTGATGCGCCAAAATTCATCTATGATCAAACAAGTCTCGTGAACTCTTCGTTGACACAGTCCACACCAATGTGTTCAATTATAGTAACGTAAGTTGGGTGTGTAAAAGGCTGCCAGACGTTAACTTCCAGAAGAAGTTGTATACTATTTTTACGCGTTATCTTAGAAAGCTCTGCTACCAACAGGGAGCTGAACTCAGTGATGTATTCGATGTATCTCGCTGATGTACACGTGGAAATGTAAACCTTTTCAATTGACGCGATGCTACATAGGCCCCTTTCGAATGTAGCATAAAGCATGTGACCAAGTGGTCCATCGCCCAATCATTGTTACCCTGCTCTTCGACAATTCATCGAGGTTCACATGAAAGATTATGCATTGATTCCAAAACTACGAAAACAACTGGCTAAGAAACTGAAGACTGACTTTCTTCCCCTTGTGAGGAACCGGCATTTTGATCTTCCCACCGAATTTTTCATAATGCCATCGTCTGAATTCCAAACTGAGCCCTGATGAGGTTAGGCGAGTGAATTAGTGTTTGTCCAAACTCGAATCTCATTGTAGGTTGAATGGAGCAAAAGTGAAAGCTGGCAACATTTTGGCTCTCACCCGAATTCAAGGGCACTATACAAATCGCCGTCAACTTAGTGAACAGACCCGACGGACCCACCATAACGGGCTTGCCACGTTATTATGGGTATAACCACCACAGCCAGTAGAGCGTGTTCAGATAGTCAAAATCGACTGGTTTGTCAACAGGTTATTTATTAATTAACGGTTTTAGTCACATGAAGGAAGAAAGACAGGGATAAGAGACTGAAAGTGAAGCGAGAGGAAGCTCGATTTGCGTTTTGACTATACGCGAAAGAGATTGTCACGCTGGTCGACGATCAAGTAATAACTGCCGGACTTCCGAAGCCAGAGCAGGTAACTCAAGCTGAGGACAACAATGGGACTACTTTTTAACTCAAGCGAACAGTTTCAACATGGGTAGCAATGATGGATTGTTTGGTTTCAAACAAAAGCTTGAACAGTTTCGAACCAGGGAAACTAGCTGAAATGCACAGCAGCAACTATAACAGTGACACTGAATTCAGTGAACAAATATATCATTATTGATGTGGAATCTGGGATTTGGATAACTTCGAGTTGAATGTCACTCATAACCGATTACAGCTTTCGTATTCCCATAGATATTTCAGTCGGTCTATTTCGAAAAGAAGTATTAGACTCGATCGTTGGAGCTTGTGAGCTGTGTATATCCTTCCCATGGTAGGGATTTGAACGCGGGCCACATTTTCAGGAGACGATTGTGCTGACCAGCATACCACTGACCTCACGTTGGATAAGACTGGATTGTCATTCCCAAACCTTCAGCTGTCGAGGATTATGAAAGACGAGCAAATAACCCGATTAGGTCGGTAAGATACAAATGCCCGACAATTCCAGTCGAGTTTGGTTGAAAAGTTCGACCTGCTGAACAACATGTTAGGCTACTTATGTGTAATCGGAAATTTGATTAAGTCCCATTGGTCATCGCCCATAACTGAATGTGATTGAGCATTCGGATGAGGTCAGCGGAGAAGTAGTAACGCGGCTGCCTTATCAGAGTGTGACCGGAGTTCAAATCCCAGTCGTGGCAAGAGTATGCATCAGTAGCAAGCCTCAACATGAACAAACTTCGCGTTCTGTGGGCCTTTTTGGAACAGGCCGTTTTGAAAGTCCATCTGAATGTCAGAACGGTGACCAAATGTAGGTGATATTCAGTCCGTAAAAAACCACTAACAATCGTCGACCCACTGTCAAATCAGACGCTTTTACATGGGAACGACAGAGTAGCGAACAAGACTTGTTTTCCGTGTTTGATCATCAGGTTAATTACAACACAATAAATATGAAAACAGTGACTAATGTGAGTCAGATAAACGGTCAATATAAGTTAAGGACGACATGTTTGTTATCAGTTATGTGATCACTGTTCCAAATCATGGGCTTGATTGATTGTGGGTCATCTCGATGACCATAGACAATTGGAATACGCACTATGTGAGTTGAGGAACGGTTTACGCAATGCAAGCGGAGAAACGGTTGCCTCACGGACTGTAATGAGGAGGGGAGTGCTATTTGGGCTTACACGAGATTACCGTCACAGTGTGACAGCCGTACAGACTTAGGACCTATCGACCGCGATGCAAGTCCAGCATGCCGAGGCCATTGGACCGACTTGTCAGAAATGTTACGGAAAACGGATAGCTCGAAACATGGCCTATCCGATTTAGGAGAGGACAAAAATGCAACATCCAGTTAACCACAACCCAATTCTCCTTTGCCGGTGTGCGTATCCAAAATCTTGAGATGCGATCGGTGCACATCAACGCTTCAAACCGCCCACGGTACGCAAAGTTTCCCCATCAATGAGTAGAGCACCAATAACAGAACGACATACAGCCCGCACTGCAATGTAACCGTGCTGCATAGGAGTTTTCACTTGGTACTACAGGGCGCTGTCGAGAAAGTGGTACAAACCGCTTGCCAGAGTGAGAGGTTCATTCGTGAAGGTGGACCGTGCACACACGAACGCTTGAAGAGTAGTGGTGCTTTAACGTGGCCGGCCGACTGGCCGTTCAACAAACCCCCTGACGGGTGCAGTTGACCTAGCTGGGGCAAACAATAACCGGTTGCTACTTGGTTCTAACAGCCAAATTCGTTGAGAGTACTCGGATTTTTCTACTCTGCAAACCCTGGTCACGCACCCCACCGAACGAACGGTAAATGCTGGGGTCCTGAGATAATAATTCGCGACTAACTTTTGCTGTATATCTCAAACTCAGCAGACTCCGCCAATCGGTGGAGGCGTCCACAACACTAGCACGAAAAGTGTGACACCTCTGTTTACCCGAAGACCTTCCAATTAACAGTGACACAGGCAGAGACATACTGGCCACACTGAGTGTGAGACACACGACGAACGTAACTTAAACAAATCATTAAATTAAAGCCCTCATCCTCTTGGAAAAGTGCCGCATAAGATCATTAGACCGGCAACCCTACAGAGCTTAGGAGCGGATATGCAACCGTGCACTAGATTGTAGCATATCACAGTAAATTGATAAGCTGGTTCAGTAGAATAAAATGCGAGTTAGCTAACCTAAACCGGCTCACTCAGATTTGTTTAGCCACGGTAGTTCAAACGGTCTTTACTCAAGAGGTGAAGCGAGTTTGAAGCTTAAACTATTGGACTGTTCCATGTCCGGAACTCATTTCCACAGCTCTTTTCAATTATGCCGGCAGTGGATTATCGTTTGGTCCACATGTGTGGAGAATGTGCACGCGTCCTCAATACTGGCCCACTGCTGCCTTCACCCGTTAACCTGATCAACCGAACACGGCGAAACACTGTAGACGTGTACTTGAACAATCTTTAATTCTGCGACTAACGCCTGAGATGATAAAAGTGCGGGTAACGCTAGCTGGTTTACATACCCCGCACATCCACTGAACGTCTGCCGAACCGCGTACTGTTCAATGCAGCTGGTGATAGTTAGAAGAAAATGCGGGACAACCAGGCAATGACTTATTTACAGAGTATAAAGGCCTTCATAGATGTTCACTAATAACGGTCGTGAGCCCAACTAAAAGTACCGTGGCTCACTACAATGGTGACGCAAAATAACTCAGAGAAAAATTTAGTGAAAGATAAAACTTGATGAAAAAAACAAAGCGAAGTCGGGGAGTTGGAAATGAGATGAGTGTAGGTACGCTGTTGACAGAAGCACGCGCACTACTGATGCGCTCTGACAAGAGCGAAACCTTAGCACAGTGCTTTTCTAAAACGGATTGGTTGAGACGGCCATTCGAATGCGAAAGCTGTAATTGATTATGGGTGATATTCAATTTGAATAATTTGGGTTAGCTGTATGAATACCTGTGCATAGTGCTTCGTGCAGAGACACGGAATGGTTGTAGTTCACTGCATCCAAACAATACGCGGTGTGTAGATCAGCCAGATAGGCCATAAAAATAATGATACTGTAGTCTTTCTAACCGAAAACCCCGTGTCATGACGATCAATGTGACAAGGACTCTAACTTCCTCAAAAGTCTATACTTCCATCACGACTAAAAAGGCGCTTCCATACAAGCAGAAACAAAAGCATCGAACGACACCGGTCGATGCAAAGTCGTCTTTCAAGCTGTCGGAATTCAGGCGTTGTTTAGAGCTTAGTGAAATGCTCGAAGCGATAGTGATCGCGAATTCTGAAACGGAATTGTTGCAGAGTGAAAATACTATTCCGCATGAAGTTCATCAGCTGACGGGTTGATAAGGGCGCTTCAAGGCATGCTAAGCATCCACAGTGAAGGCAGTTGGGACGGACTCCTCATAAAGACGGGTCTCACACTGGTATTATGGGGAGTGCATGCGAATGCTGGCGCACGGCTATTTGTACGACCCGAATCGACGGAGTTTCTCTGTCAGTCATGGAGCTGGATAGCAAAATGTAGTGCATTTTTTGAACCCTAGTTTCTCATGCATCTCTAAAGACAAGTGCCCGCAATTTTTCAACCTTCATCATTTTTCATGACACGGCATGTATCAAAAGCATCTTACTCCGACGAGAGATCCATTCGCACTGACTGCTTGAGAACCGATAATCAGAAACTCAGGTTCGACTACCAGCATCAAGCTTCAAAATGGATCAAAAACTGCCCTAACTGAATCGTCAACTTTGTCACCGACGCTTCTTATGAGGTAAGTCGTTTGAAGTTGGAAAAGAATTATAGACAGCCTTGAACCCGAGGTCCATTTATCAGTCAGTGATCCCTAAACCATCTGACCTACGGAAACTCGAATACATTGACTGTGGCATAACTGTTCCGCTGGATCTTGCAGATTAGTGTAAGCAAAATATATTCGGATCCACGTCTTTCCCTGTACGGTTGTGAACACCTGGGATAAGATGTCAATGAAAGTGATCTCAGTCGAAACGCGATCAGATTTGATAGTCGTTGGGTGAATGTGTCATTATCATCATCACCATAGACAGCAATACATCAGTAGTTCACACTAATGCTTAACTGCCACACAACCATGCAAAAAAAGAAACACTGTATCGGAACACAGGAAGAAAAAACAAGGGAACGGGAATGGACCTGGCCACTTAAAACTAACTACGTCTATATTCAAACATTCAAAATCAAGATGCCTACGCCTCGCAAACAAACAACCGAGTTGTAAGTGAAAGTAAGGCGTCATCAGCAAGACACCCTCCTCACGGCATTCAATGCCCCGTGTCGTTAAATACACCCACTTAACAGAAAACTCCGACAAACAACAACATTTACGCCACTCAGCCACATTAGCCGCTATCTCACCTAACGTCTCAAGCCAACGACTCTGTGAGTCGCGAGAGCACCAGCCTGGGAGACGAACCCGGTCTACAGTGTTTAAACGCTCCTTGGACGATTTCAATTGCCCACGTCAAGTCATCAACTATCCGCCTTGCACCTTGCGCCAATCGGCCGCAGCGTCGGCTAAGAATGCTCGTTGTAGCAAGCGGCTAGCTGCCACCTTTAATACATGACCTAACCATCTAAGTCTGGGCAAATGTAAGGAGTGAACAAAAAAACTCGTTTGACAATCACTATCAAATACCAGCATCTTAGCCTCCTCGCTGCTTACTCGCTGCTGCCACCCGATACGAGCGATTGAACGCAAACATCGGTGGTCAGATTGAACGCAAACATCGGTGGTCAAATACCTGAAGACGGTTTACGTCTTCCACCCTGGGTGGCTAACTTTCGCTGCCGTAAAGCAATACAGTCCTTACTGTTGTATGATACACGCGACCCTCAGGCTTCAGAGAAATACCTCTCTGTCATCATAGATACCTCAGATTGGCGAACACCGCTCTAGCCTGCGGCTTGAGAGTTGTCAAACAGCAACACCTTGTCATCAGCATAATCAAGATCATTNAGTTGTCAAACAGCAACACCTTGTCATCAGCATAATCAAGATCATTCAGTCCTCTATCACGTAGGAAGTCCACACTGGCATTTTGTGAGTATCGCGTACAATCTTCCATTACTTCGTCTATGACAAGAGTAAAAAAGTGGTGAGGGTGGACAGCCTTAACGTACGCTGTTCATGATGTTGAAACTGTCAGACAGTTAACCGTAAGTCCTAACCTGAGCTGCAGTATGAGAATAAAGCGCCCACAGTATGTTCACATACGTGGTGAACACACCCCGATGTTCAAATGACTCTAAAAGTATAGATCGATCCACCGAATTGAATGCACCCTTATAGTCGAGAAATACGGCAACTGTTGGCCGGCGGTACACACAAAGCTGGCCCAGAATTCGGCGCATACAGCGAAGCCTGCCTGTCCTGTCCTAGTGTCCGCCTCCCGACCAGCAGTAAGTCGACGAAGTAAAATGTACGTTAGAACCCCGGTAGTCACGGGGAACAAGGTAATCACTCTACGGTTTTCGCAACAGCCCCGGATACCTTTCTTGAATATGGGAACGAATACCAAGTAACCCAAACACAGAGGGATGGTCTGCGTCGTCCAAACGAGTTGAAACAACTGAGTCAAACTCTCTGTTGCCGCCTCCCTACCTTCTTTGAAAAGTGCCGACATGAGATCAACTGGGTCAGCAGCCCTACTGTGTTTGAGAGCCAAGATCCAATCGCAGGTCTCAGTCAAAGTTGGTGGTTTCAAATATACCGACCAGGGCGCCAAATTACAAGTTTATGGTGGCAACACAGTAGAGGCAAGAGGCCAGCTAAATCGACTCTCAGTGTTCGGCCCACCGCTCTAACCTTCTGGGCTCACTATAAATGAGTGTGCTACCTGTCTTGCTGATAGCTTCACATAAAGACGGCCGCTCGTGACCAGTAGCACGAACAAGTATGAACATTCTGCCAATGTTCCCTGAAACAAAAGCGGTCTCCAGTTCATCAACTTTTCCCACTAACCAAGCCTTAGCCTTTAGACCACGTTTCAGTTTCCTACGGATATCTGTCGTATAATTGTTATGTAAACTACCAGGTGGAATGATCCGTCCGGCTCCTAACAACCTCAGGGATTTCTCCGAGACACAATGTCTGTTCAACCTCTGCATCCCAATGCCACATGCTACAGTACCTGTTTCCAGAGTGGCTTGTGTGATTTGAGTTCACCAGCTATTAGGATAGTCGGAGTGAGAACTACTAATGCAGATTTTTAAGCTGGTCTGGTACTTATACCTTACCGATGGTAAAACCAGTTTCACAACAGCTAGTCGTTGCTGTCGGTGGGGTCGTTGACCAACAAAATTGAGAACAAGACGACAACGTACCAACGCATGATTTGAATCCAAGTATGTGCTCCAACACGAACGACCGTCTTGAATGGAACCCTGCCATCTATAACTAACGGCTACGTGGTTCATCTGAGACCAGGTCTGATTAGAACAAAGCGACCGTCAAGTACTGGATTGACATGCACGACGCCTAAAATTAGTGCTGGCTAAAAATAGTTTGCGCTTAGCGCACAGTTGCAACAATCGTCTGTCATTATCTGAGCGATATGATGCTTTCCTAAACCTACCACCAAGAGGAGGTTTGGCTTCACCAAGGCAGGCGACCAGAATTACTATACCAGAGCCACGCGTCGACCGAAGTAGAGCGGTCAGATCCAAGTAAACCCATCCTTGATGCCGGCGTCACTACATTCAGTAGGAGCGTAAGCAGAATCAATGAAGTTTTATGAAGGTCTTGCGCCTAGAGCTGGCTTTAATAAAACCTGTCGGGCGGATGGCACAAAGTCTACTGTTAACAGGAATCCAATCCACTAATGCGGCTGTTAGTTCCATACGTTGACTACTGTTCTGGATTTTAGTTTCCGAGATACAGCAGACATCGAACGAGCGGCCTGATAACCTGTCTGTTTTTGGCGTGCGGTCGTTTAAGGCACCTATGTCAAGTCGCATTCTAGGCCTAAGCAAAGGACGAGGAAGTCTGAGGCTGAGCTATAAGAGACGGGATTTAGCGTCACAGTGTTACTACGATTAGCTATCGTGGGACCTACAGGGTAATTACCAGAAATGGGGATTGGGAGGAGCCTGAGAGCTGAGTTTGGTCAGACAGTTGGGGAGAAGTCAGCAGTAGCGTTTTCCGCCTATCCAACCTGCTGTATGCAGCAGGTAGGGCCACCCGGTTTATACTGCCAGACGGCCGATGTAGTATGAGATTACTGATGTGATTATTCATGGTTGTATATGGACCCAGATACTGCCAGGACGCCCAAACCTAGATAGGAGAACGATTAGGGTTATTCATCAGAATCTCTGGCTCAAAAGCCTGTACCGCAAGGTAGCGGGTGGGCGACAGTATACCAGAAATAGTACATTCTCCGGAAAAAGATGCAAACTTTCTTCCAGCCCTCAACCTGTAGGACCAAGAGACTGTGGTTTGTCAGAACTCTACCTATTGGCACGCCCGGTATGAGTAACTCTGTTGATGTGATTACCACATCGTCCAGTTTAGCCCACTAGGTCACCGAGGTGCGTAAGCCGTCACAACGCGTCAAGGTCCAGTCTTGTTGTGCCGGGAGTGAATGTGTTCTTCAATAACATGAAGGCTGATGAAATGAAACGTGAGGTTTCCCTGTATTTAAATTCGTTCCTGATAAGGGGGTTTCAGGAGGTGGTCGCAATTAACGTTAGCTGTCCGGGTGTATCCGGTATTGCAACCAATACCACCAAGCCATCTTACTCATACCATCTAATCCTATAATAAACTCTTGACACAATTATCTAACCCCTCCGCTCCAATTCATGTTACGATAGCAGTAACACTGAAATCTAGCGAGCGAGCACGTACCACCTACCAACGACCCATATGACCACAGCCCCACCGTCTCATATAGTAACTTTCACTTCTGGTGAAGTAAAGCGAGGTCTTCTTCACCTGTGCCAGCACAGTTAAGTTTCTGAAGCTCACCGTCATTATTTTCATATGCAGCACCATATCAACGGTTCACGTCGACATCTAACTGCCATGCGACCACATTGGGCACAGTAAGTCCCAACAACAGTAAGTCCGGATGACCGCCGAAAGTTTTTTTTGCCTGACTTGGACACCACGCCATGGTTAAAGAAAAGAAACAGTAAGAAAAACAAACATAAAATGCGACGAGACAACTTACCACAAGTTACATGGAGACTTCCCCGTGCTTCTCATCCATGGACACAACTGGACCACTTAACAGTCAGTTACAATTTGCGCCGCACTGCTAAAAACTGTCGCGCATTTTGGAGCAACCACCTGGACTCGGACCATGCTGTTGTGTGTGCCTATTTCCTTCTGTCATCTGCCAATAGGTCATGCACCAATAAATACGAGGTATTCAACTGGCACTCAGGCGAAGAGAATGTATAGAACGCTTACCGGAAAGTGTTAGTGAACAAATTGCCCAGCACGCGTCAGAAGAGAAAACCTCACGAGCATTGGGAAGAAATTGCAGTAGCTATGAAAGTTTGCTGTGAGGAGGTGTGTTCCGAGGGAGCTGTGCAGTTGTGACAGAACTGGATTTCTGTCACGTCGATGAGGCTTATGAACAAGTGTCGCTCGATTTCACTTGGTTCTGAATATGATGACGATCGTCGAGAACTTGAACGCAAGCTGACCAAAAGCTTGCGCAAAGACCGTAAGCACCACTTGGTCAAACAGTCGAAAGAGATACAACGAATCTTTGTATCTGGCAATAACAGAAAGCTTTCCTTCCTGATCCATGGTTGTATTGGCCGTCGGATCTCAGTAAGTGAGATCATATATGAAAAGGACGGTTCACTTATAACCAGCCAATCGCGCTGACTTGACAAGTGAGCTGAACATTCTGGGGAACAGTTCGGTTGGTCCCAACCATACTATATAAACGTCGAGACCCGAATTGTCAATTACTGATTTCCAGACGGTCCTCTGTCGGAAGCAGAAGTGGCCATGTAGCTTAAGTTATTGAGGCATAACAAAGCTCCTGGACTAGATCTCTCTTTTCCTTTTCAAGAATAGTGAGAAGAGGTTGATATCGGAACTGACAAAACTCCTCCAGACTGTTTAAGAAACCGAAGACACGCCTCGTGATTAGTGTTCGCCAGCAATAATTCCCGCTTGAACAAGATGATTGACTGGCCTGGTTTGTATGAAATGCGCCTCGAAACTTGAAAGTACAACGTGCTGCTTCAGGACTTTGGGTTTCCCAGTCCCGCCTTCTGTGTTGCAGGCAGTCTGCTTGAGACTGTGGGCATCTTCATACAATTGGGTGGCACTATCTCGTCAGTTTGTAATATTACTGATGAGATATCAGCGATGACAGCAAAGGCCTGGGTTATCTTTGCCAACCTGCATTAGCTATGGAGCTGAAGGGAACGGTAGATGCCTGTATACACTCTGTTTGCCTCGTGGTTGGAACAGGTGGCCCGTTCGCAACCAAGATGTCAACAGACTTGCAGTGTTTGACCATCGTTGTTTCCGCCAACTAGTCCACATCAACCGGACTGATGGCGTCAGTAATACGGCTGTTCGCCAGTGCGTATTGGTAGACGCTGTGGACGTGCGGTAGGTTGGCCAATTAATCGCTTTACACAGCCTGCGATGGTTGAATCACGTACACCGTGTGCCAGCTGAGCGTTTACCTTACCGGGCATTATACACCGAAGCCACCAACAGTTTGGTAAAACCGCGTGGTCAGACATCAAAGTGGTCACGAAATGTGGAGATCCCGACTGTTCGATTAGGCAGTTGCTGCCTGCTTGGCTAGGGCCCTCGTGATCACCCAAATCGCCGGTTAGATACGATATCCGAGATGGTGATGTGCCACAGACAATGGCGCACATGTATCCCAACCATCTATACTTCCTCCGCCTAATTCTTCTTCTTATTATTACTGTACGGCCTTTTCATCGACGTTTCTTCTGCTCAAGTGAGCGACGCCCGAGCCACAGTACCTTATGTTGGGACATGGATGTTATGATGGTGACAACCAAGTAATGCTTAGGCGACCGATACAACGGTCTTCGCTATACTGGTCACGCAACAAAAAAATTACAAAGGAATACGAAAAGGAGGACGGGAGATGCCGGATGGACTATAAATTGCTGGCAAGGACCAGCGATGAGAGTGAACAAGTCGACAGATCATTAGTTATAAGTTTACAACATAAATCAAAGGACAAAAAACCGAACTTACGGACAAACGAAAATTGGCAATCCAAGAGTGTCAAAGCAACGCTTCGAATCTTGGACCGACTGTGCAAACGCCATATCCACTGGAAGAGGATTTCAGTAACCGATTATGCCCTGACAGAAGTGAGATTCGGCTCCCACATGGTCAGACAGAGGTTCGTTAAAGTTTAACGTGTGTCGGCTGACAGCCCGTGGTCGTACGGACAAGAAATAGCCCAGGGAAGCCAGTGCTAATGCGACAAGTTAATACACTTATCAGGCAACCTGGTGGTTCGTCATGAAGCCGTGAATAGGTACCCAGTCTATCGAGTCCTTTCAGTTACGGCAGATCCCCCAAACCATACATCAAATGGCCACAAATACACCCTACTCGCCCCAGAACTACATTATCGCGCACCCAACATACAAGGCTCACTTGTACGGTGGGCGGTCTTGTAAACAAAGTAAAAGCCTGCAAAACACATCAACGGCAACATGGCGAAATTTGAAACACTTATTGTACAAAATATACGTTGATATTTTAATTTTTACTGACGCTATTCATTTTGACTTGTCTTTCAACTTTCTGAATAATATTCACCCAAACCTATCTTTATCCCACGAAGTTGAGTCGAACAATAGTTTACCTTTTTTGGATGTACTTATTGCTCGACGTGCGGATGGTACTTTACAACGCTCAGTTCACCGCAAAACGACTTGAGTTGGTCAATATCTGCAGTTTTCCAGTTTTGCTCCTATTGCATACAAACGAGGTTTAGCTAAGACACTGTTTCATAGAGCCAAGCGTATTTGTACCCCGGATACTCTGAAGACAGAACATTTGTTGTGGAGAACTTTACTAACAAATGGTACCCCGACAAATTCACTGATGCACATAATACGAAGAAGAGGAGCACTGAGCCCGTACTGACAGCTCAAAAGAAGGATGTTTTCCTATTCTTGCCATTCAAGGGTGATCTCCTAGTCAAAGACAAAACAAATTAAGATCTGCTCTGGCTCGAACGTATGAGGCTGCGCAGCTGCGCTTATTTCAAACCACTAGTGGACTAGTTCTCCGCAAACGCAAAAGTAGTTTGTCAAACTGTTCTGTCTCCCATGTTGTGTACCAGTTCACTTGCAGTTGCAGTGACCTTTACATAGACGGAACAGATCGACAACCAGAACAGCGAGTCGCCGAACACATCCCAAATGGGTTAAAACAACAGATGACGCACCAGCCCCAACTTGTTGCACTGACTACTTGAAATCCAACGTCAGAGATTGCTAAACACGTCATGACAACAGGTCATCAAGCTGACCCATTAAACTCACTTACGATATTGTTGCGCAACCGAAATTCGAAGTCACTAGCTTTCTGCAAAACGATGCTCATTCGAACTTACCAACCGACGTTATGAGCACAGAAGTGGTCGAAACAACCGGTCGGGTTGCCATGATCATGATTACATAATAAGTGGTGTGCTTGTATGTGTGTCTAGTCCCTGTTTGTCGTTAACTGTTTGAGGTATATAACTGGAATGTTTTACGTTTGCGACTGATGAGAGTAAATGAAATGTTAACATATCGCATTATGTCTTCTTTCTGCTCTCATAATGAAGCAAGTTTAAGGCAGTTTTACGTTATCGACTGCTGGCATCAAAACAGACACTGAGGTCAACCTGATGACTCATAACGGACGGCTCCGTTCCTTCAAGCACACACAGAAACTGCAGCAGCAAAAGCTTGGATCATCAGTATTGCTGTACAGTTTTTGCGGTTTAGTGCAGCAGCCATACTGGTGACTTTATCTTGAGCTGATTCAGGACTATCTACATGATCTCCATTTGTTCTAAATTGTCTGAAATCTGTCACGCCTTAAGCCATTCGAGGAGATCATCAATGGTAACCTCAAGAGATCAAGGCTTACTGGCGTCGAGAGAAAGAAGGACCAAAACCGATTACCGAAACACCTCACTTGTCAAAACATGTAAAAGAGGAGTGCTTGACTTGACGCGTGCACACTGTCCCGCCTTGCTTAAACGGAAATATCTAATGACATTCACACCCAGACCGGAAGAGGGTTTCTTCACATACAGATAAATTGTTGCCTAAGGAAAGTCGACGAAGCCTACATTTCCGTCATGACTACGACCTATCGCCTCTATCTGTTTCTGCTTAGCAGTAGAGAAACTGGTGGGACGGGGGCGCTGGAATTGTGAATTAATCGAAGGAGGCAAAACCAGTAGGATTGTTTCAGTACAAACTTAAAAGGTAAAACGACCAAATACTTGCAAAAAAATAATGCCGACCTGAATGGATAACTTTTCGAAAGTGAGTACGCGAACGTGGTAGTGAAGGTCAGAAGTTCAAGCAGAATAGCTAAAACGCTCAATCCGGCAGCGTTTCGACTTCGTTGTATTTTTACAACTTGAGGAACCTTAACTTGAAAATTATAATCGAAGGCAACACATCTTACCCAGAGAAGATCCAACTATTACACCGTATCCCAGAGCTTTGCTTAGACCCGCTTTGAAACAGCCGACTGGACGAACAGTAATTGGAAATGTAGTCACTTACCATCAAAATAATCACCGTAAAGCAAGTACCTGTCCGCACACTCCTCCGGAAACAAAAGCAGAAGAGTTTGGCGCATTGACATTCTGTACGATCGAAGTAATCAAAGATTGTTTGTCGACACAGTTCACCTCAGCCGGTGTCCCCTCAACGTACAAAGCAACCGGCAGAACCACAACGGAGACCTTGACAATGAAATATAACCGTACAATAACATTCAGCCTTCAGCAATTCAGCGATGGTGTAACGCGCAACCGAAACCAGCGAACGCGCACGAATTGAATTTGAGTTGTGTGACGGGACGTACTGCTGTGTTGTTGGCGCCGTCTTAGCTTTCGTTTGTGTAAGTCGTGTGCATGGCTTACTGGGCCTTTGGCTCATGTTTGTTTGTATTGTTCCTCTTTTCAGAACTGTTGTTCGAACCCCTACTTCGGAAGAGCGCTGTCCCCTGGTGCGTCCACGTTGCCCGAAGGTTGGTCCGTGAAGTCACGGGCACCCAGAGTAGAGTCGGCTGGCCTGCATGTTACAATGGATACATGAATTCCAGGTAGATGCCCAAGGTTCTTAGATCCAGTCGGTTTTCCTGTTCAGTGTCAGTGAGCTTCTGTTGATCTGAAAGACAATAATTGGAAATAGGTTGTAGCACGGCTGTTGGGGATTACAGTGAACACAAAGGACACAGTAAGATTATTCACATAGTGGATTTTTAGGTGATTGAGAACCAACCATAACTTTAAAACGACCCATGGAAGCCCTGCTGATGACCTCAGGAGAAGAACTGCTCCAGTGGTTGATAGCCATGTAAGAAAAGGACTGCTGTCTAAGGGAGGTCCGACGAAGCTTGAAAAGCTTCCTGATATGTCCTCGCCGACCGTCACCATTCGCCAAAGTGGAGAACAGCATTCACGAGACCTACTCCAAAGAAGTGTATAAGAACTGAACCACCGCGGATCCATTGAAATTTATGTTGATATAAATCAAGAATTTCACGTCGAGACTCGTAGATGACTTCCCTCAGGCCCGCGACTGGTTCGGTAGCCGCACGCTGGACATGCTCAATAGCTAGTGTGTCGTTCTCCAGGTCAGTACACAGGATCGGATTACTCGAGGGACGGTCTTATATATACCTCTCAAAGCGTCCGGAGCGCTATCTTGTATATGCGGGTCTGATTACCGACCGTTGGAGAACTGCCGCAGAAATTGTAAAGGGAGACGAAAGGTCCACCCAGCTTTTAGCTCTAAACACTCGGCTACCAAGAAAAGAGACAATCCACCAAAGAACCTCCCTTTTTATGCAGTGAGCTTCCAGCCGGTCTACAAAGACCATGTGGGTCATGGTCAGAACCCTTGGCAAGGTGAGAGAGAATGGCATCTGAGATTAAACCATTGTCTCTGGTCCCCGTCAAACTATTCATGAAGATAAGTGTATCTTTTATGCATGACCTGCTATGACGGAACCCATGGTGAGCGGAAACCAGCGGCGGTAGGATAGAGTGCCAGTTTTGCGTTGCGACGTTGCAAACTGCCGAGTGGTACCCCCTGAATAACTCGGCCATATTTAGGAAATCAAATGAAGTTTCCCAGTCAAGCAGTCGCAAAGAAATTGCTAAATGTTTATTCTTTCTTGGCCGATGCATATGCCTGACTAGGACGTTTTTGCTCCCGCTGGACCTGAGAAAAATCTTGTCACGTACGAGCTTCGCCTGCTTGCGGATTAACCGCCTGCATCCCCTTCGGAAGATGGGGAACACGTTTAGATCCGGCGAGCTTCCTGTAAACTCACGCATCGTGGATAATTGGGAACGATAATCAAAGATACGACTTAATTTGTGTGCAAAGAGCGACCGAAAAGCAAGCGCACACAGCTTGTGTGGTACACATGAGGGCCAGATCCCCGAGCTGTATTTTGAAGCGCACGGTAGTTCTGATCAACGCAGTCACAATCAAGAGGAAGTGAACCTAAACGGCTATCCAGGCCATTAATATCATCCCGAATGAAAACTTCGAACTGTGGACCTTGTGGCTGGTTAATACAATAAGCAGCAGGTAAGACGAAGTATAAACAGAGAGTGGCCACTATGTCACACTGGCGACTTGATATTCACTCTCTCTACCTGCTGGCGTCCACTGATGATGACCAAGTCGAGAAGATGGGGAATCTGAGAAGAACAATGCCGCGTCGGAGCGTTGTCCGCCTTCACGGTCCTGGTGAAAAACAGATGCCCATTTTATTTCGAGTGCAATGAAGTCCCCCATGATAAGCAGATGAGTGAAGCGTCGTAGTCCAGGTAAATTGTCTGGCTTTATGTAAGATGTTTCGTCATCTGGGACGTCGGATAACAGAAAGTGGTAAATAACGCCCGCTAGGAGTGAGTCTCGACCCCGTAATGCCAGTCGAAGCCACAGAGCGTGTGAAACCCAGCGGTAACCGTGGATGTCAGGTGACCCTGCTGGAGGGAAATCTCAGAACCCCTTATTCTTCCTCGGGCGGAGTCAGCTGGGTAAAATGAATACTAGAAGACACTCGGTTCACTACCACTGATTTCGCCTTCAAGCCAGGTCAACGGGAAGGCAAACTTAGGGGGCTAAATATCACCACCCAATTGTCTGAATTCCGGTAATTTACTGAACAGACTCAGACAGTTCGTACACAAAAAGTTAACAACTGCTCCCTCGTTTAACGTTGTGGGTGCGACTTCAACGTCTGCGTATTCGTCAGTGACCCTACGGGACACTTGACTAGTGCTCGTGGAATCGCAACTTGCGACCCCTACCCGTGTCAAACCTTGCTTTTTGGGAGTGCGCTTGAAATTTTTTATTGACGGAAGCTTCAACTTTTCTTTTGCTGGGTGCGGGGTTTGTGAGAAGGCAATGTACACGCTTCTATGAGGCTGGTGATAGAAATATCCAGTGGAGAGGTGCAAAGCAATGCCTCTGAAACAGAGGGGGCGATCTCATTAGGCTACTATCGTTGGAAATTCCAGGGAATAGATTTCTGATGGCCATGTGGTGGGTTTGGGGCAGGTAACTTGAAAGACTGATTGTGTACGGTTTCAGTGTCCTCAGCAATTGCGCCTTTGCTTAGGGCGTCGGCCGTTAACATGGTGGTTATGGGAACAACGTTTTCGTTTACTGCTTCAGACACAAGAGCCTGAGTGGACACTTTGAGAGCAGAAACTGCGACCTTAATACTTAGTTCTAGCTCCTGGTCTGTCGCGGTTCGTGACGTTGCCTTAGCTCGCTGCTCCCATCTCATCCACTCTTGCTGACAGCGTTTGGAAGACACGTCTTTTAGGTTCGCTTCAGCAGACTTTGATGCCTCTAACTTTCCCACTAGCGTTTCGGAGCTGAGCATGGCTGGTAAGGTTCGCAAAATACCAGGTGAAATTTTGCTTTTCTTGGCGCGCAGCCTGCTCGTGAATACAAGGTTCATAATTTGCTAAGACTGATTTGGTTATCCCCGTTGGACATGTTACAGGCAGGCGGCCGGATACACCGGCAGTTCTTTCTCTAAGAGCCCTTTCTTCCATTTCTATCACATCTCCCCATATTGTGCACTTGACAGGACAATTGACTTGCAGCATTACGAAAGACAAGCGCTATGTACTTGTTCAGGGATTGTAGTACCAGTCCGTTGAAGCCTCTCAATCTTACTCCCAATGGAAGAAACAAAAGGATATACAGAGCTAAGGGGAGCCGCGCGTTTGCAATTAAGGGTTACCTGCGCCGCTTATACTTTTATTATGCGTGCGCTGCCATCAAGCAGAGGCACCTTGGCGGCCGTCAAATATGCAGCCCAATGCACACAAATTTGAGAGGTGGAAATACAAGCTGCTCGCACCGGTATTTGTTGAGGCTAGTGCATTTGGAGGGTTACCGCTTTTGGCACTTATAACACTGCACGACGCTAAGTGCGGAAGTTTTACGTCTGTAAAAGCCACAGGCGCTCACTGTTCTGGTCAGTGTCTGCTTAGTCCCAGAAATGCCAGACATAACGCAAGTCGTCGTCAAAAGGATCAAGCGATATGTAATATAAAACACTCAGTTTTCAGTTATTCAATGAGCAGACACGACAAAGCAGGAAAAGACAGATACTATAGAACTCAAGCAACGCACTAATTAATGATTCAGTATGTCACTCTTGAAGAATAACAGCAACCATATGTAATTTTTGATGTACGGGGCACTAAGAGAACAAAAGTATGAGTGGATGGTCACAAAGCCAAAGTGTGAGTCGGTTTCCTTTTATACACTTTTGAAGATTCAATGAAATAAAGGTTATATTAAGTCTGAATAAAATGGTACAATTAATCTTGGCACAAATATATAAAACACGGCACATTTTACTTTGCCTCGCAAAGCAGTGCTCGCACTTATCTTAGTCACACGTGCTATGAAGGTGTATTCAAAGATGCACAGACGTTCGCTCGCCTGGCAGCCAATCTGTAGACAGATACAGTCCACTGTAAATACATTTATTACAAGTATACCCATGAATATAGAATTATATATGGTCATACAATGAATATGCACACCTACCCACAATTACATTTACTTAAATCCACGTAACCAGATATGTACATATATGCGAACACAAATATGCGTATAAAGTTACCACGACTAAAACAGACTCATTTACATTTTTTTCGTGTAAATATATATAATTCTGTATCGGGAAACTAATAATTATGTGCTGTTAATGGGTACGCATATTCTAGTATCAGTTAATTTAACAACTGATTCATCCATCGATCAACCACAAAATTCGACCCTTTTAAATAATATATATTTCACAACGCGTATGTGAGAAGCACGCTTGGTTATGCGCGATCACTGTTTAATTTTTCCTGAGTGTGAAATGAAACCAGCTCCCAGAAAATTTGGACAAATTTCTAGTTACCTGCGCAAGTTCGACCTTTCCTGCAACTAACTCAAAAGAATTTCCCACTGGTCGGGCAGACTCGTCGTGGCCCCTCAGGTTGTTGCCAATATTTCTATTACCTGTGTCGTCTGGCGATGCGCTTTGGCCGGACGGCCCTGCTTGAAAAGTTGTTGATTTACCACCACTTCTTGTACTCCCGTCCGCCTCATTATCCGATTGCGGAAGATAAACCAAGAATTGCTGAGGAATCTAAAGGAAAACAGCATTAAGGTCCCCATTGCTTTGCGGCTGACCTGGTTGTAGTCAGCATGCCGCCAGTTTATCAAAAAGTATGCAATTCGATGTTGTGTACGTTGGGACTTCGGGAACCGTTCAGATCTTCAGACTGACTAGTATCGCCTCTATTTGGACGACAGTATAGTTTCTTTCTGGTGCGGCGACTGCTACTCGAGGAAACCGCACCAGAAGGCTAATTATGGCGTTATTTTCTGACAAGTTCTCTTTGAACTGAGTGAGCTCGACTGATTAGCAATTCAGTTGTTGTCGATTGTGTGTGTGGTTGGCCATTTGATAGACGTCGATAATTCAGCTGGCTCCTGTTCTGATATCACACTTACTGGTCGATACACCTCGGTTTTTGAGTGTGGCAGCATGGACGTTGGTGATTCCGCCTCGGATACAGATGCTTCGTCGCCTGCAGCCAGTTCACAAATGGTTCTGATCGATACTGTTGCTGTTGGTATTGCTACCAGTATACCTATCTACACCAGCATTCTTGACAATCCGATGGCGATATCGGATGGTGCTAATGAAATGAACAACTCTGGGAACAGCAAGGGAAGGTCAGTGCTTTGTGTATCGAAGGCGAACTTGGTGTGGAGAACACCGGATTGTTCAATTCCCCTGATGGGAATGTCCTAGTTCAAATTCTCACGAAGCCCTGCAGTTGTTCTGTGCGTATACTTAATACAGTTGTCCGAACCCGATGGACTCCAGCCTGTCAAAGGTGTGCTGACATCCCCCTCTTGTTCAACCTCAGCTGTAAGCCATACAAACAATTCGCCAGGTCCTATTTTTCAGTTGCCACGGACAAATTGTGTGAGCTCAGTCGGAGAAAGCTCTAGTAATACCGGGCTGTAGTAAACGGACAGCAGGATTCACAAGGAGGGCTTTTTATTGGACCAGAGTGAGTCACAAATTGCCGGGTGATTGCCCGATAGTTTCGTTGGGCATTGTCTCCTCTTGGTAAAAGAGAAAAGAAAAAGTGAAAGGAGTGAAGAAACATGATAGGTTTGCAGACAACAATGAAAATGTTAAAGATCTTCTGAGCGTCAAAAGCTTCAGACTGACAGCAGAGAGGAACCAAGTGCACGAATTCCCACCAAACAGACTGACAGAAAAACACCAAGTAGCAAACAAACTAGGGGTTTATCAATTACTCATATATTCGACTGAAGACGAGATCTCAACAAGGGCGACAGCTGCGCCCCAGAAATCTGCGTGCGGAAAATTCTGTCTTAGGTGCTTTTACAGCCCCCTCTGAATAATTCGGCGCTAGAGGCGCACGGAATTCATCGAACGAGACAAGAGTCCCCCTCTTCAATTTACAGCTTCTTTGGCTCATTGTCCAAACTCCGGTAGACCGGGACGCGGATGCGCAACGGCCTGTCTTTGGTTACGTACGTTCGCTTTGTCTACGCCCTGCTCATGACGCTCCCATACATGCCACTTGTATTGTGTGTCAACGTTGCAAGTGTCTCGCTGGTTCTTTACCTCACGCTTAAGATGGTACCGCCGCCACTTAGTTCATTTCCACCATATTCCCGTAACGATTGTTCTTTCTTGCACCTTCACGCTCATAACTCTTCGCTCGGATTGCTTGCATTGTTGGAATTCATCCACGCCTCGGAACAAACTGTGGTTTATACGTTGTTTATGCGGTAACTGTTGTAACAATGATACCGTTGGTTTTATGACCATCATTTTTCTTCGTAGAAATCAAAGAATTCACTGTACTTCACTGTACTTCCGTGTAGTACGCTGTGCGAACGAAAGATCGCATACGATATCAACGCTGTCCACAAGGACGCCTTCGGTACCGCCTGTCTAACTGCGATGTGTTTTCAGGCAGGTTGTGTGTGAGGGTCTTTATGATTCTTGGGAAAATAAATTCGGATTACATAACGATGAAATATCAAGTCGGTGAGGGCTCTCCGATATTCACAAATAAACAGACTCAGTACACGGAGTTTATCCGATTGGGATTCTTGAGACCACTCGGTCATTCGCTTTTTGCTCTACTTTGAACCTTCTTCAACATATCCTTGTCACGGTTTCGGATTGGAGCAAAAGCACGGATGATAACTTCTGGAGAAAGACAAACAAAGTTAGCCGGCACTCAGTTCCGAGTTCTCCATAACGTGTTGGCCCAGTAGGCGGATATAATGTTCAATCGTGTAAGTGGCTTTGCGGACGAGCGCGTTAAGAAAGACGACCATTAGTTATGGCCCTCAGTTAAACTCTTTGGGTGCAACCTGAAGCATGGCGTAACCCATCGACTAACTGATGCTTGTCTGAACTACAGTTTTCATGACTTTGCATTTACTGGCGTTGAATTTTACAGCTTTTTGAGCAGGCCGCCGTGACAGAACATTCAATGAACTTGCACTGCCTCTCTTACAATATGTGAATGGATAGGGGAACTGTAATATCAACTGTGTAAAACAATGTTTTGGAACTCACTTAGCCGGGTACCGTCTAACGAATGGTGTATGCATTCGAGGTTTAAGAATGGAACTCTGAGGAACTAAGCTGAAGGTGGCCGCGCTGGATGAAGAGGATCCATTTACACAGGGTTTAAGGCAGCGGTCTCGCAAAAGTTTCAGAAGCCAGTCTTTCAGATCACTCCTATATCTCGGTGCTCCCTGCCTCGTTATTAAGATATGAAATACATCGTGGAATATCTAGGGAATCGAGGCAAACAACATCCATGGGTACACTGGCAGTTATGGCAATCGTCCACCAGTGCACTGCCTTCATGAAATTTGTCTGAGGTGCACTAGTTTCACAAAGGTCGTAGTGAGTCCAATGTGGATGTCTCTATGTTCCGGGAAGTCACGGAAGACATCTTCAATCGAGTCTCTCATAATTTTAATATCACTGGCAACAATGCCATTGGGCGATAGTCTTTAGCGGACGCATGAACTCTTGATTCAAATATGGAAGAAAACATGTACGTTTCCCATCTAGTCCGAATCTACCTTAACTAATGATGTAGATCAAATAACGTGGCTATTGACTGTGACAAAACGTCCGCACTTCGATTAAAGAACGTGGATGCAACCTCATCATTGTGTGGGGGCTAACCTGCCACTATATTGCACTGTAAGCGCTGCATATGCATAACGTCAAATTTTAGGGAGCCCTGTGCATTGTTGCCCATACGCCCTTCATGAGACAGTATGCGGACCGTTAATCATTTCTGGTTGTCCACGGCGGAATACTTTGCTGTCCTGTTCGGCTAGTGCACCTGCTGCCTACTGGTTGTCAATGATGAGCATGCCGTCTGATCTTCAAAGTTGAGATAATCTTGTTTCGGCTTGTGTCATGTGAGGGCCTTCAGGGCTGAGCATTAATTTATCAGTCAGCAGCCTTTGGCAATATCCATCGTCTTGTATGCGACGTTCGACCTTGACGGTTTGAAATTTCAAATAAACGTCATAATCAAGCGAACCCCACCAGGGCTTTTGTATATCCTCTGCGGCTGTTCCTCTTGAGAGGTTTAACAGCTCTTCTGCCTACCTGGTTTCGTTGAGGATGAAGGAAAACTCCTGAGCAGCACTTCCTTCAAAACCTTCTTAGCCCGATTTCAGCGCATATTTACTCAGGCACAGTCCTGTGGCCACAGAGCAAAATTCAGAAAAATTTTCGTGGGAAAAAACTAGGATCTTCTGAGGTCCCCTCGAGAGAGGAATTCAGGTTAATAATGGGCCGTTGTGGGAATGACGAGAGCTGAAAGACACTGTGGTCACCGGGTCCATAGGGCAGAGAAACCGTCGGTTGACTAACCATAGGTGGTTCATCCGCCAGAAACCATTTTAGCTAGAAAGCTGAGCGACAATCCCGTTTTCGAGTCAGCTGCTTCGGGTGATCATATTAAACAAGAAGGGGGTGGATGGAGTTTCGTGTCTCACGCTGAAGTTCTTGGCGGCGAATGATGTGTGGGGGACTGAAGGCGTCCGTCAGCAACGCACAGGAAACTTTAATCTACTAACGTGATTGATGGCGTCTAGGACACGTGAGTTCGCATCACCAGAACAGTCCGGTGAGCGCTACATAACGGCCAACAAGCAGGCTCACTTGTGACGGCTGAGTCATTGCCTTTGCTGCTTGAGGTATCCCATCCAAGACCATACCTTGCAACCTATCAGCACCGCTGATGATTCGCGGGGTTGCTCTAACTTCATTGGAGTCTCCTGATGCCTGATGACCTTGCGATTCAGTTTAGCTGCTAAGTGATAACGGGGTTATAGCGGTTTCTACGACGCCATGAAGCTTCGACTAAATCCTTCCTCCAACAATATGTGAGATTACATCTGTTCGCACGAGCACTTTTTTGACAAACGTGCCTAATGGTGATGTAACACAGTTGAGGCAGTGGCGACTAGGGAGAGTTAAGCTGAGTAACTGATGAAACCAGCCTCATCCCTTTTTGGGGATCGCCCGTTCTATCTTCAGCTACGTGAATTAGGAGTCACTCCTTCTCACTTTTCTCAATATGGTCCAACAACCCAGGCTGGTAGGTGTTGCAAATAAATTGAGTGCAATCAGAATGGCTCTGGTTCATCGCATTATATAATGTGGACGTTATGATTTTATCGCACCCACAAGGAAATCACTGTTTGCATGATCAACCCTAAACAGCGTGACTGCAGTCATCTACAATCTTGGAGTAGCTATCGCAGAGTTCGGTTGTGGACCTTGTAGAAGATGCTGTATTGAAATCGCCGAAGTAATCGATGATAACATACTTTGTAGGCAGACTCACAACAATCAATCTGTACAAGTGACTTCAGCTAATATAAATGTAAATGGAAGCAGTGGGTCTACTAACCCTGTCTTCAAAGTCTCCCGAGGAATTCTTTTTGATGGCCAAGCTGACGCAGGCCTGGAAAGATCTTGTGGATGGTGATAGCGCCTTACATAAACGATTTACGGAAGTAATTTCCTCCTTCTTTTCACGTCAAAAAACTATTCGACCGCCGTTAACTAGAAATCGCCGCATTTACCGATGAAGACAACTGGATTAGACAGCAAACATTCAGCGCCCAGCTACTCACTGGCGTAGTCCGTTGAAGGTCGGTCATAACTTGTACGCCACAGGCATAAATCAACCAAGACTGTGCTTGAAGTCGTTCGCACTGATGCGTTTAACTACTTCGGCGGTAAGAGCACTCTAAGACACATACGTACAACAGACGGAAACCTACGGCTGTCCAGTCGACAGCCTTAGCAGTAAAGTTTGAGTCCACTGCCGCGAAGGTAAGTGGAAGCCAAGTAATAAAGGCAACGGGGTTGGATGCAATTGTATGGAAAGTCTTATGCAGAGAAAGTATGGTTCTTCTAAGAGGCCTGTAATCAAGAAAAGAATACGCGTGAACGTTTTAGGTGCTGAAGATAAAAGTGAACAGTAAAACAGCGTGCTTTTTTTGTTGTTGACATCTGAGCAGCTTTGATACAAGAGACATCATGCAGGAGATGTGGCAACATTAAGAAATGGGCGAACGAGTGAAAAGAACAGTTCGGAATCATTAAGAAACCAACGCGAGTTATTGCTGACAAGGTCAAGCTTGAGCATTTAGATGACAGTGACAAGCTTGTTGAGGTAGTGGCCTCCAGATGCTTTTCCGATGAATTGTCAAGGAGAAAAGTTCTGATCATTACATCCTCCTGAGACGATTACGCTGTTGTGGAACATTGTATTTAGAAGAACCAAGCGGTTAGGCATTCGTCAGCGATGATGTGTATAGAGAATCAACGTCGTTCTGTATAATATAGTTGGCATCGTTTCAAAAAGCCGTGTGCCACCATTCGACGTCATCTGACCAAAAGACGGGTGTCGGCCCACCCGCTGTATAGACGAACGCAGACACAACCGCCAGGAATAAATCTCTCCATGCCGTTAAGAGAGAGAAAACCAAACGGTGGAGTTCAGAAATCGGGAGCAAATGGTGAACTTTGACAGGAACATTGATAACGTCGTATTACATGACGTAAAATTCAAAACTCTGCCTAGTTTTGTCCAATCGCTCATTGCTAAAACGAGATCAATTACACGGCGGCACCCTCGTTGAAAACCGTGCTGAGCAAAACGGAGTAAGTTATGGAACTCTGAGTGGTTTTAAAACGCTTCATCTACTACGCCCTACATAACTCTTGACCCAGCTGAGGGAAAGACAATCGGTCAGTGACCAGCAGGTTTAAATGACCATCGCCTTTGTAGGTAAGAGAGATGACCACAACCGTACATCCAAGTGGCATCTGGCCTGTCTTTAATGAATGAGCAACTGGTTGGAAGAGAAGCCGTTCTAACTTTTCCACACAAGCCTTGAAGAGATAAACAAATGAATTTCATAAACTTTCGTAGATTCGTTATCGTTCACTAGCTCGAACATCCTGGAGTTCATGGGCAGGGCAAAGAGTGAAATAAACAACAAAGAAGCATCACGGGCAGACGGGATGGCCAAAGAAAGATGAGTTATCGTCCGTAAAGACTGAGGCTCACCCAGAGCAGGGAGCTTTTGCCAGCTCCAAGTTGTTCGTTGTCGTGCGCCTGTTGAGGCTTAGGTGGGAGGTGCCGGCTCGAGGTTTGATGTCATAAGAAGTGAGGCGGAAGAAAGATTTTGTGTTCAGTATAAAAGTAGAAGGAATTGGTGTGACAATCTGTCAGAGTGGACAACCGAATTACAACAGTCTTGCACCTGCTTTGTAGGACGCCTGTCTCACTGAACCTCGGTCATTGTTTATATTAACTCTCGTTGTTGGTCACCACGGTATATGGAAGTCCGGGAACGATACCACAGAAAGGACTGTAAAAATTTAGATGAGAATCAACTACGAAAATCTGGGCCTGATCCAGAAGCAAGCCAGCAATAAAAACAGTCTGTACAAATGCAACAAGCACTGCAACAGCTGAGCTACGAAACCACACCGGGAGCTCAGTTATCCTCACAATAGTTAGCTGGTTCGAATTCACCCAAAGCCTAGATTATTCGCAATTGCGTCTCTTCTAATTCAACACACCTGTCAGACTGCTTATAAGCATTTATGGAGATTGTTCCAAACGGCTTGTTGGTCAGGTTACTGCATGCTGCTTCCAGAAGATTTCATTGCTTCCGATGACAAATGCTTACCAGAACCTTCTATTGGTAGAGGTTTCGAATGTAGCACACAAAAAACCGGAAACCCCCGACTGATAGTAACGCAACGAGTGAACAGGGAGTATATTGCCGAAACGCGAGGTCGATGTTGGAGCAAGCGACTCATAAGACGGAAGGATAACAGCGGAACGGCAGACAAGCTAGCGACGGGAGTCGTACGGTAGAGTACGCGAGGTACATTTGAGTGTCCTCACGTGTTCAACTAAGCGCTCAAGCACATGCAAAAGATTAAAATAGCAAGTGTGTAAGTGGTGATCAGAAGTCTGACATACCCAGCAGTAGAAATAGGGTGTCTGTCGAACACCCCGCTTAGAGGACAACCGGAGAGTTGCCTTCAAAATGTTAGCAGTGTTTCAGTTGGCTGAAACCGTTGACACGAGCACGAATGGTCCAGTTTGCTCCTGTCACACGGGTTGCGTCCGCAGGCAGTAAAAATGGGCAAAGAAACGATTAGAATTGTCTGGAGTGTATAGTTTGGAGGGTTAGTGCTCATGAGTGTGTTGGATGATATCCTTTGTTTTTATGATTTCGCTTACAACACTCCTGAGGAAGGCCACCCGAGGCGGTTGAAACGCAGAGTATTACAACTTGCTTGCAACGTTGTGTTATTCTCAATCTGCTTATCAAAAACACGTTAACCACGACACCCAAGCTTTTCAGCTTCGTTCGTATTAGATTTGGTGTGGATATTTTACGACGTACGCTCCTGTTTTCTGTTCTCTTGGTGAAGTCGGTCAATTTCGTTTCATGTGTTAGACCAACCGCCCACTGTAATCGTCGAAGGTGGTGTGTGTCGTTCCGATTGAAGCGATCATCTCTCCGGGCAAACGAACCAGCGCCTGCAGGCTACCAGAACGAGGGTGGTACGTGGATCAGCCTTTAGCGTATTTCGGATACACAAGATTATTGGCAGATCGCTGTGCTATGAAGGGTTGTTGCTATCGGTCGCAGAACCTTTCAGTTGCAGATGAAGAAGTCCAACTGGCCCTTTGGCTACCGGGTGATCAGCTATGGCCAGATTTGACTGGATCCTAATGCTTTGAGAAGTGACGAAAGGGTTCATTCGAACTGTAATCCGCAGTCGGTGGTCACGAGAACGAACCAACGAAACCGGGGGATTTGGCGTTCAAGCGGTGCTGATGCAAAGGTTTACAACGGTAAATTTGGAGTTACCGTGGCTTCTGGCCACCGTGGAATCCTTCTTACGCGTGTTACGTTATACACGAGCCTATTACAGGACCGAATGGGTCCGACCAAATCAACTTACACATGATGGGAACGCTCATCAGAGGCCGCAGAAACCCCCAAGGGAACACATTTGTGACGATGAACTCTAGGTACCAAAATCAACATCGCGGAAAGCAGCACCAGTGTTTTCCACCGATTCCTGATTGCCACACAACCATACAGAAAAGGGAACCCTTTACAAAAAGAGGAAATGACAATGGGGAGTGGAAAGTACCTAACTACCAAAGTTCAGCGTCAGGTTGTTCATACTCTGCGTAGAAACAACTGAGGTATTGGTAAAACTATGTCATCACCGGCAAGAAGGCCCTCCTACGGTTTTAACCACCCCGCCTCATTATGCTGAATTTTAGGCCGCGATGGACACTTCGCCGGACAAAACGCTCGGTGACCATCTTGAGGGGTACCCGGAACCCGGGTAGATGGTAGGTTACCTCAACGTTACCGGGCACGCCCCCAAGGTACGGATAAGTCAAAGGCCCCTGATATGAGGCAGACGGCTAAATAAGAAGGGCCCTCCCATCGAACATGCAGTCGCGAACAGTGAGCTGCAGTAATGTCACAGCCTGGTGGATTAAAGGATGGTAGCCGGGCCCCTGTAAAGAGTCACGTAATCTTTCCTAGGTTCCCACGATATGGTGTGTGTTATCCCGTTAAAAAAGGGGACTAGCTAGGTCCTTCACTGAAGAATTTTTATCCCATTTTTGTGCACGCCTAACACACAGCAAGCCTCCGAATTCGAGCATGTTTAACATTAAAGACAAGGGCATTTGGTACAGCCTTCAAAGGCAGCAAATGCAGTGGACACAATTGGAGTCCAATAGGGGGTTCCTGAGATTTAGACAATTACGTCAAATCTAACATTATCCACACTTGATCGTTTATATGAATGGGAAGCCTGCAATCAAAATTTGATGGTGTTCCATTTGAAATAATAATCTAAATCCCCGAACTCCTATTACACCCTTAAATCACGCTCAGCTGGTTCAGTGAACTTAGTGACTTCAACCCGACTGAGAAGCCCAGATCACCGGGTTGTTGAATGGTCTAAACAGAGTGCTCCTGCTTATCCTCCTTTCGAAGTGATCGAGCAAGCCGGACATTAATCCCACAGGTTGGGGCTGAGTGTCTAGATATGATCATTCGATCATGCCTAATGTGAGGTGGCTGGCGTGGTGGTTAATATGCTGGTTTCACAAGCACGAGGGCCGAAATGCAAACTTCGGTCTGGACGAGGATATGCACTACTGATTGGCTCTAATAAGGACGACCGGAGTTGTCACACTTTCTCAATGAAGTCCTGCCGCTTAATTAATTGGTCGGGATAGAGGTACTCGTTCGAAGAAATGGACAGAGGTACATCAGTACAACAGTTCGGCATCGCAATTCATCAGCGTCACGCTGTCCTCGTGATGTGTAATGTGTATAGTTGGACAAATCGAAACAAGATTGTTTGCTGCACTTGCCTTTGTACCATAGTGAACGTTTGTTTTGATGATATACTTATATTAGCTCGCAGTTGCCTGCCAATGATCGCTAGCTATTCTGATGATTGGCAACACAGTCCAAATGTCAGTGGGATGCATCAAAGTGCACAGTTTTTAATAACATGTCTAACGGGTGTCATATATCCATGACTTACAGTCTGGGGTCGCCGAAACCAAAGGTCTGTTCACGCAAACGTCCCAGTAAAATGAAGGTACCTTAAATGTTACACGTTTGCGCCTGGCTAGATATGGAATTCTCAAACCGATGAATTGGAAGATGACAGTACATTAAGCTAACTACAAAATTACCCAGGTTATAGCTTAGGGATAAGTTTTACTGAACTTTGAAGCATACAATCCACTAGCTTCTCACTAGAAAATTGGAAGTGACACTGGACTGAACAAAGACGTCAAAATTAGGGGCTCACTCACTAACCAACCGTTTTACAATACAACCGCCTATGCAATCTGTGGGAACAGTGAAGTAGTCAAAGGAGACTGCGCTTTAATTTAAGGTGACCATATCAACACACTGATCTGTTCTGTGCAGTACTTCCCGGTAAACGAGAAACGTGCGAAATATGCTGACTTGAAGTGCTGCAAAACAAAAACGGTTTCTCAAATAACAGGACTTCTGCTCAAAAAAGAGTGTCTGGTGAATTTCGCGGAATGCCGCACGCAACATAGAATGATGACGTACAACAATCCTGACACAGCAATTCATACTGTCCTTCAATGCGGGCACAAAATGTCTTGCTTTGGAGAATCAGAATCACCAAGGAGAGCGCTTACTTCGGTAGTCACAATCCTATTAAGAACTGCATTTAAGGAAATCTAGTCATGGTGTCTGATAGACTTTTCCCGACACTATCATCTGTACGTTCATAATACAATGGTCAACCAGTGTTCATTCTGTACCCGAACGCACGCACGAAATCAAATAAGCCGAATCTTGATTAATCCACATACTATTGACGACACGTAGGAATTTTTGTGAATACGATCCAAAACTCACACCTTTAACTCCGGTGGACACTTTTAGCAAGACCATGCTGTACTAATTTGTAGTACACCCAAGAAATTCATAGGAATAACTTTTGAAATACCCCATTAATAGATTCAGCCCGAAGTAATTTTCTGTGCAAACGGAACAGTGAAGAGGCGGCAACCTTTGGTATACAATCACAGTTTTCACTGTTGCTTCACGGTATCCATGAACCTTACTGACAACTGATGCTTAGTTCAATTACCACCGTAAGGAAAACCCCGCGGTGGCCCGGTTGACACGGCAAGATGGTGAAGCTCGACATAAGCAATAACAAGAACCCGCATTCATCATTGGCAATAACGAGACTCATAGTTCCCCCATCACTGCTGTCCTATGAAGGAGACCAGTTCGGACTTTGTGGCAATACAGAATGTATTCGGAGTACGTCAGCATCGGTACACGCTCAACCGCATACTCGCACAAGGCTGTAGTGTGTGACCCACTGAGAATAAACCGTTTAACGACCCCGACCGCACCATTGGTGTCGTTGATGCGCCAAAATTCATCTATGATCAAACAAGTCTCGTGAACTCTTCGTTGACACAGTCCACACCAATGTGTTCAATTATAGTAACGTAAGTTGGGTGTGTAAAAGGCTGCCAGACGTTAACTTCCAGAAGAAGTTGTATACTATTTTTACGCGTTATCTTAGAAAGCTCTGCTACCAACAGGGAGCTGAACTCAGTGATGTATTCGATGTATCTCGCTGATGTACACGTGGAAATGTAAACCTTTTCAATTGACGCGATGCTACATAGGCCCCTTTCGAATGTAGCATAAAGCATGTGACCAAGTGGTCCATCGCCCAATCATTGTTACCCTGCTCTTCGACAATTCATCGAGGTTCACATGAAAGATTATGCATTGATTCCAAAACTACGAAAACAACTGGCTAAGAAACTGAAGACTGACTTTCTTCCCCTTGTGAGGAACCGGCACTTTGATCTTCCCACCGAATTTTTCATAATGCCATCGTCTGAATTCCAAACTGAGCCCTGATGAGGTTAGGCGAGTGAATTAGTGTTTGTCCAAACTCGAATCTCATTGTAGGTTGAATGGAGCAAAAGTGAAAGCTGGCAACATTTTGGCTCTCACCCGAATTCAAGGGCACTATACAAATCGCCGTCAACTTAGTGAACAGACCCGACGGACCCACCATAACGGGCTTGCCACGTTATTATGGGTATAACCACCACAGCCAGTAGAGCGTGTTCAGATAGTCAAAATCGACTGGTTTGTCAACAGGTTATTTATTAATTAACGGTTTTAGTCACATGAAGGAAGAAAGACAGGGATAAGAGACTGAAAGTGAAGCGAGAGGAAGCTCGATTTGCGTTTTGACTATACGCGAAAGAGATTGTCACGCTGGTCGACGATCAAGTAATAACTGCCGGACTTCCGAAGCCAGAGCAGGTAACTCAAGCTGAGGACAACAATGGGACTACTTTTTAACTCAAGCGAACAGTTTCAACATGGGTAGCAATGATGGATTGTTTGGTTTCAAACAAAAGCTTGAACAGTTTCGAACCAGGGAAACTAGCTGAAATGCACAGCAGCAACTATAACAGTGACACTGAATTCAGTGAACAAATATATCATTATTGATGTGGAATCTGGGATTTGGATAACTTCGAGTTGAATGTCACTCATAACCGATTACAGCTTTCGTATTCCCATAGATATTTCAGTCGGTCTATTTCGAAAAGAAGTATTAGACTCGATCGTTGGAGCTTGTGAGCTGTGTATATCCTTCCCATGGTAGGGATTTGAACGCGGGCCACATTTTCAGGAGACGATTGTGCTGACCAGCATACCACTGACCTCACGTTGGATAAGACTGGATTGTCATTCCCAAACCTTCAGCTGTCGAGGATTATGAAAGACGAGCAAATAACCCGATTAGGTCGGTAAGATACAAATGCCCGACAATTCCAGTCGAGTTTGGTTGAAAAGTTCGACCTGCTGAACAACATGTTAGGCTACTTATGTGTAATCGGAAATTTGATTAAGTCCCATTGGTCATCGCCCATAACTGAATGTGATTGAGCATTCGGATGAGGTCAGCGGAGAAGTAGTAACGCGGCTGCCTTATCAGAGTGTGACCGGAGTTCAAATCCCAGTCGTGGCAAGAGTATGCATCAGTAGCAAGCCTCAACATGAACAAACTTCGCGTTCTGTGGGCCTTTTTGGAACAGGCCGTTTTGAAAGTCCATCTGAATGTCAGAACGGTGACCAAATGTAGGTGATATTCAGTCCGTAAAAAACCACTAACAATCGTCGACCCACTGTCAAATCAGACGCTTTTACATGGGAACGACAGAGTAGCGAACAAGACTTGTTTTCCGTGTTTGATTGATCACTGTTCCAAATCATGGGCTTGATTGATTGTGGGTCATCTCGATGACCATAGACAATTGGAATACGCACTATGTGAGTTGAGGAACGGTTTACGCAATGCAAGCGGAGAAACGGTTGCCTCACGGACTGTAATGAGGAGGGGAGTGCTATTTGGGCTTACACGAGATTACCGTCACAGTGTGACAGCCGTACAGACTTAGGACCTATCGACCGCGATGCAAGTCCAGCATGCCGAGGCCATTGGACCGACTTGTCAGAAATGTTACGGAAAACGGATAGCTCGAAACATGGCCTATCCGATTTAGGAGAGGACAAAAATGCAACATCCAGTTAACCACAACCCAATTCTCCTTTGCCGGTGTGCGTATCCAAAATCTTGAGATGCGATCGGTGCACATCAACGCTTCAAACCGCCCACGGTACGCAAAGTTTCCCCATCAATGAGTAGAGCACCAATAACAGAACGACATACAGCCCGCACTGCAATGTAACCGTGCTGCATAGGAGTTTTCACTTGGTACTACAGGGCGCTGTCGAGAAAGTGGTACAAACCGCTTGCCAGAGTGAGAGGTTCATTCGTGAAGGTGGACCGTGCACACACGAACGCTTGAAGAGTAGTGGTGCTTTAACGTGGCCGGCCGACTGGCCGTTCAACAAACCCCCTGACGGGTGCAGTTGACCTAGCTGGGGCAAACAATAACCGGTTGCTACTTGGTTCTAACAGCCAAATTCGTTGAGAGTACTCGGATTTTTCTACTCTGCAAACCCTGGTCACGCACCCCACCGAACGAACGGTAAATGCTGGGGTCCTGAGATAATAATTCGCGACTAACTTTTGCTGTATATCTCAAACTCAGCAGACTCCGCCAATCGGTGGAGGCGTCCACAACACTAGCACGAAAAGTGTGACACCTCTGTTTACCCGAAGACCTTCCAATTAACAGTGACACAGGCAGAGACATACTGGCCACACTGAGTGTGAGACACACGACGAACGTAACTTAAACAAATCATTAAATTAAAGCCCTCATCCTCTTGGAAAAGTGCCGCATAAGATCATTAGACCGGCAACCCTACAGAGCTTAGGAGCGGATATGCAACCGTGCACTAGATTGTAGCATATCACAGTAAATTGATAAGCTGGTTCAGTAGAATAAAATGCGAGTTAGCTAACCTAAACCGGCTCACTCAGATTTGTTTAGCCACGGTAGTTCAAACGGTCTTTACTCAAGAGGTGAAGCGAGTTTGAAGCTTAAACTATTGGTCTGTTCCATGTCCGGAACTCATTTCCACAGCTCTTTTCAATTATGCCGGCAGTGGATTATCGTTTGGTCCACATGTGTGGAGAATGTGCACGCGTCCTCAATACTGGCCCACTGCTGCCTTCACCCGTTAACCTGATCAACCGAACACGGCGAAACACTGTAGACGTGTACTTGAACAATCTTTAATTCTGCGACTAACGCCTGAGATGATAAAAGTGCGGGTAACGCTAGCTGGTTTACATACCCCGCACATCCACTGAACGTCTGCCGAACCGCGTACTGTTCAATGCAGCTGGTGATAGTTAGAAGAAAATGCGGGACAACCAGGCAATGACTTATTTACAGAGTATAAAGGCCTTCATAGATGTTCACTAATAACGGTCGTGAGCCCAACTAAAAGTACCGTGGCTCACTACAATGGTGACGCAAAATAACTCAGAGAAAAATTTAGTGAAAGATAAAACTTGATGAAAAAAACAAAGCGAAGTCGGGGAGTTGGAAATGAGATGAGTGTAGGTACGCTGTTGACAGAAGCACGCGCACTACTGATGCGCTCTGACAAGAGCGAAACCTTAGCACAGTGCTTTTCTAAAACGGATTGGTTGAGACGGCCATTCGAATGCGAAAGCTGTAATTGATTATGGGTGATATTCAATTTGAATAATTTGGGTTAGCTGTATGAATACCTGTGCATAGTGCTTCGTGCAGAGACACGGAATGGTTGTAGTTCACTGCATCCAAACAATACGCGGTGTGTAGATCAGCCAGATAGGCCATAAAAATAATGATACTGTAGTCTTTCTAACCGAAAACCGCGTGTCATAACGACCAGTGCGTTTGTGATTCTAACGCCCTCAAACTTCTATATTTCCACCATCACCCAAATGGCAAGGCGTCCAATGAAGTAACTGCAAAATGCTACAATTAACTTATTTTGGTGAGATAATTTTGGAGTATTAGGAATGTCGATGTCCTCACATTAGTGCTGCCTGCGTTTCTTGGAATTCAAGTGTAATTTGGTGGGTGAACATGATCATAGCTTCTGTTGTTGAACCGCTGTTGGATCATGACGACAAAGATTTTTATGGGGTCAAAAACGTAAGTTACACCGATAAACTTATTTTAACATGGGATTACGCACAGAAATTGGGCAAGTTAACAGCATTTTCTTAGTTATATTCGGTATGCTCAGCCATTTATCTCTACTGTGACTGTACAGTTTCTTCTGGAATCGTGGCGTACGCTGGCATGCTGACAGGATGATCTGCTTGGCGAAAGACAACGAGGAGCACTTCCAAATAAAAAGCTTACGAAAGTTTAGTGCAATTGTCCCTGCCTACGAATGATTGCAACCATCACCTTGTACTGACACACATAGACAAGTGAAGTCAGTAGGAACCTACTCGTGGGGAAATCAACATGAATGATCCACTTGGAAGTCTGTGGAAAGTGATAAAAGCTACCTCCACCCTACTTCAACACAGAATGTAGCTGCTGGTTTGCATGCGTTTTGAGTGTCATTCCGGATGACTGAAGCCGTGTGTCCGATAAAGTCTCCAACGTATCGTTCATTAAATCTGATATCGGCAAAATTAGCGTGTACGCTTACGTGTCGGAAGTCACGTTCTTTGTTTATATTAAGAGGAAAATCGCTCCGGTTTATATTGATTCGCGCTGTTTTCGGATAGTGTACCAGCGGTACACTGTTTGCGGACCGGTCTAAGTTGACATCTACTAAAGCGGCTGCTCGGGACTTCTATTTCATGTTCACTGGAGGAGAGCAGACAATGGCTGGGGCAGAGGGGACTGAAAAATCTGTGAATTTGAAACGTGCGCCTACCAGATGACTGAGGTTTAAGCTGCTTACCGCAGAATGGGCACTCAATTATGCCTGTCATTTGAATGCATTCGGAGTGAAAAATCCGTGATTGGCATCGCAGCGATAGCTGTCCATCTGTACCGGTTCACCATATCGTAAAAATCGCAATCCTGTTTCACGCTAATTTATCCATCTTCTTTATTTACTTCTTGTGGGTGAAGCAATGAAGAAGTCGCACGAAGATAAACCATTCTTAGTACATTCTACTAATTTACTAGCAAGGGCGATGATGCTAGTGAGAGGGATCACTCCCTCGCGACTGCTGCGGTCATGCGGTTTTTGAAGTAAATTATGCAACCTTTTGTGTTGAAAGTTGACGTTGGCTGTAGCGACAGGCCGAAGCTGCAAACCTGCAAATCGTCAAATTGGCAAGCTGTACTCCACCAGCCACTTCTCATGAATGGAGACGCGACTCTTCTGAACGAACATAGACACCACAGGAAGACTTATTGTAGGGTGGAAATATGTCCGAAACTCTGAGAGAAGGATTATGCCAGAAATCCACATTGAACGTCAAAACTGACACTCACATATATACCCTACATAATATCGACGACGATAACGTCGCCAACATGGTGCACACGAAGCTGTAATGATCAAGATGATTACCAGAAAACCGATTACCTTGAACAGCCCACGTAGTCGCACTGTAAATCGGGATGCAGGACAGGGGTAATGAGCGCAAACTAGTATGTATGCAATCTACCCAGTAGACGTACGCAAAGGACATTATTCAGTGAGCTAGTTATAATTAGCCTGATCATAGTCGCGATGTAACACGCCAGCGTCAGTAGTTAATCGGGCACTAGGTGAATGTTCTGGCCTTGCAAAGGATGTATACATGCACAACATCCTCTTTCAGTTGGCTCCGAAATAAGCGTAACTGGAAAAGGTTGACTGATTTCGTGGTTCGTGATGAGTGACGAGGGTTTGAGGAGCTTGCGACGGGTTGCTCCGTACGTGAGGGTAAGGTGACTCGCCGAGTTAATCGTCGACTAAATAACTGATGTTGATTGACTTGTTATTATCCAGTTCATGTGTATCGGATCCGAGGGTACGCATTATGTAGTTCAGGGATGAAAAGCTTGTTTGCCTTTTTGTGTGGCTGATTCTTCGGACGGACAAATGTTGCAGGTGCCCGAGCTTCTGCTAAATTGGCGTAGATTTTTTGGCTAGTCTCCCTCCGAAGCAGCTCGGTATGTCTGTCCTCATTTACAGGTTAGTGAGCTGCGCTAATTTTCGTACATAGACCTCTCTCGATCATAAGTTCAGCAGAGGTTTTTCCGGTCGCTCGACGGCGGCTGGTGCGATAAGCGAACAACGCTTGAAGCACAGAATCCTCTCACGTTTACCCTTGTAAATGTAGTACCTGTATGCACTCATTCAAAGAGCGATTCAAACGTTCCACCATATCATTGCTTGAGGGGTTGTAAGGAACGGCACGTCAATATTTTATTCCCTGCCAACGTAAAAATTCTTCAAACTCATAACTAACAATCTGACGCCCAGTAATGGCGACAATCGGTTTAGGAATTCAACGGACTCTGTCCGAAATGAAATTAGAACTACATTCCCTGGATGAGTATATAGCGCTTTCTCTCCCTGGTGTTGCAACCACCAAGAAAGCAGTTGCCCTATCAACTATCCACATAGAGGAGGCGGCAGTAGAAGTGAAGGAAAAAGCTCTCAGGGAAAATAGAGTTGTCATATGGGGTCGCTCCCCTACAACCTCTAATCCAACCGAGCTAGCTAAGACAGTCCCAGGAACTTCCTTCTCCCCGGATGCCACAAACATGGTACTTGCGAGTAGGCTGCGGGCCAACACAACAAAAAGTCACTTGGCCTTCTGGTAAATTTGCCAGCCATGCTCAGCCCCGAGGTAGTGGTAGGCAAACAGAGGCTACAAAGTCCGCCAACGCCCATCTGAAAGGCGTATCTTTCTACCGCTTCCGGCAAGAGAGAGCAAGACGCGAAGAGCGGACTAAGACTAAGTCACAAATCTTGGCAGACCAGAAGCTACAACTGGAGATTAAAGTCGTAGTTTTGCTCTCGAAGCAGCCCCTCAGACCCATGTGTCTGTTGTGGAAAGCGGAGGCACCGTCTGTATGGTCGTTCCAACGACCGACGCCCCAGGCACAAGCATTGAGGGTACTCACACCGCGCAAAAACCGTCTTCAGAGTTACCCACCGCGAAACCCACCAAACTGCTCAGCAGAAGACTCTTCCTCCCAAGAGTTCGGAACGGAAGCAGCCTGCAAGAACCGCCTCCCACAGCTCAAAAAGCATCAATTTGGCCCACCCCTACAAATATCTCTTTCAGTAGCCCCACAACACAGCGCCCTTTGCCGTCTTCCAAACCCCGCTCCCAGCAAACGAAGAAGTCAAATTTTCCGAGGGTGAAAACTTCCAAACACCCTCCCAAGCAGCGGAATTTGACGGGGACGCAGAGTTCGCAGGTGGTGGCGCCCAGAATGCTGATCGAACGCCCGGTAGGGTCGATGACGTACGCACATGCGGTGATGTCGCGCCCACAGCCTCGAAGGAGAGCCGTCAGAACAACTCGGAAGAACAGGCCGAGTCCAGCCACACCACTCTCCTCAATTCTAGGCCTCCTTTCCCAGGTTCTTCCCACACAATCCTTTCTATTTTCTCGTGAAATCCAACGAGGAAGTAGCTTTCAGATGCATGTATACGAACTGTCTAAGTCTGTTTAATAAATTACCGGAAATCAGAGAGTTAATTCATGAAACCCGATCCCACATGTTCGCCTTCACGGAGACGTGGCTCACGGGTGATATCAGTGACAATGAACTGAGTGCCCCGGGGTATTCAGTTTACCGGGCTGACTCTGCCCGAGGGAGAATGGGTGGCTATGCAATTTTTCTTCAGCAGTGTCTCCCGACACCTATGGTTATTGGTGGCTTCCAGTCCTCTGATAAATGTGACGCTCTGTGGCCTCAACTACCACTGCGTGGCCAAGACTCACTCCTAGTGGGGGTTATTTATCGTTCTCCTTCATCAGACGTTCCCGACGACGACACCCTTCTGGTAAGCCTGGAAAACTTCCTAGGCCTACAACGCTTTACTCATTTGCTTATTCTGGGTGGCTTTAAGGCACCCAATATAAACTGGGCATCAGCTCCTCACCAGCACTGTGAAAGCGGATTCTCGACTTCCTTATCAACGCTGATACGTCGGAAGGCGTGGACACAGCACGTCACCGCCCCGACGCGCCACCGTTTTGGTCAGATTCCCTCTTTGCTCGACTTAGTTATCACTAATGAGAGCCACCTAGTAAACAGAGTGATCATCAAGCCACCACTTGGACACAGTGACCACTCTCTGTTAGCCTTTGACCTTATCTGTTACTGGTTACAACAACCAGCAAAAAGATTCACCGTTCGAAACTTTAATCAAGCAGATTTTAACGGCCTGAGAACCTACCTAGGTTCACTTCTTCTTGACTTGGACTCCGTGGACCAGAACTACCACACGTTTCACAGCGCAATTCAAAAAGCAGACGACTTATTTATACCGCGCAAACTGTGCATTTTCTCTTATCGGCCACCCCTTCCACGCAGGATACGTCGTCTTCTCGATAACCGTTCCCAATTATTCGCGAAGCATAAGCTTACTGGAAACTCAGAGGACCTAAGCGCGTTCCACATTGTCCGAAACAGGTGTAGGCGGGAAATCCGCGAACACACCAAACTCGTACAAGAGAAGATCCTCATAAGAGCCCGCGGGAACAAAAACTTCTTATTCAAGCATATGCGACGACTAAGAAAGAACAAACCTTCAGCTCTTTCTTTACGACTACCCAACGGGGAGACTTCATCTGACTCCCTAGTTGTGGCCGAGTTATTCAGGGAGTACTTCTCGGCAATCTATAACGTCGTATCCCCGAGCTGGCATCCTGTACTACCGTTGCAGAAGTTCAGGCAACCACTCGTGACCGCTGAGTTTTCTGTGCTAGATGTCGAAGACCTTTTACTCAAGGTTAATCCTTACGGTGCAATGGGTCCCGACATGATCCATCCCAGAATACTCAAGGAAGCAGCTGTTAGTTTGGCTGAACCCCTTTATAAGCTGTTCAAGCAAACACTCCAGACTAGCATCCTCCCTAGCGCATGGAAAGAGGCGATGGTCACACCCATATTTAAAGTGGGTGACCGGCACTCTCCGGCTAGTTATCGGCCAATCAGCCTCACTAGCATCCCGTGCAAAATAATGGAGCGCCTACTAAAGCGCGCCATACTCAATCACTTCTTATCAAATAATCTTTTTTCTTCCACACAGCATGGCTTCCTTCCTAATCGGTCATGCATAACAAACATGCTTATTTTCATGGATAGTCTGACGGAGGCCAAAGACAATGGCCTCATCTCTGATGCCATCTTCTTTGATTTTGCCAAGGCTTTTGACCGTGTCCCACACGGCCCCCTGAAACACAAACTGGAAGCCTACGGTATTCAAGGAGAGGTTCTTCGCTGGATTGCCTCTTTTCTTGATAATAGAACGTTTAGGGTCAAGACCGGAGCAGACCTTTCGTCTCCCTCTTTCATTTCTGCGGGAGTTCCCCAAGGGTCAGTTCTAGGTCCTTTGTTATTCCTCATTTACATCAACGACCTTCCAAGCAACATTTCCAGCAGCGTCCTCTTATATGCAGACGACCTAAAAATCTGGAATGCCACTGATCCCAGCGCACTACAAATTGATCTTGACGCGATCAAGCGCTGGTCGGACGATTGGAGTCTCCCACTAAATGACAATAAATGTGCTCACATGTCACTCGGTGGAGATTCTGGCAATGCCTTCATGATTCATAGCGCATCTGGCACAGTAGATATCATGAGAATCGACCTGAAGAAAGATCTGGGCATCTGGTTGTCATCTAACTTGTCCTTCACGTATCACCATGAGATGGCGGCAAAAAAGGGATTTGCCGCTCTTATGATGATTAGGCGCACTTTCCCCCGCATGGACAAGAACGCTTTTCAAACGCTTTACGGGACTTATATAAGACCGCTCCTCGAGTATGCCAATCAGGTCGTGTATACCGGCCTGCAGAGAGACATATTAGCTGTTGAGCGTGTCCAGCGCGCGGCCACCAAGATGGTCGCGGGCCTGAGTAATGTTACTTACGAGTCTCGACTTGAAATTCTTGACCTTTACCCACTTGAATTTCGAAGACTTCGCGGGGATTTAATACTCACACACTTCTTCTTTAGAGTAGGTCTTGTAGAACAGTTCTTCACTGTAGCGAATGATGACGGCCGGCGAGGACATAATAGAAAGCTTTTCAAGCTTCGTCCTCGGACCTTTCTTAGGCAGCAGTTCTTTTCTTACAGGGTTATTAACTATTGGAACAGCCTTCCTTCTGAGGTCGTCAGTAGCGCTTCTAGGGATCGTTTTAAAGCTTTGCTTGATTCTCATTTATCTAAAATTGCATTATGCGAATAATCTTTCTCTGTTCTTGGTATTCACTGTATTCTCCAAGAGCGGTGCTACACCCTGTTTTCAATGATCGCCTTTCAGATCAACAGAAGCCCGCTGACACTGAGCAAGGAAAACCGACTGGATCCAGGAACCTTGGACCATTGACTCGAACCCGTGTATCAATAGCTGAAATCGCTGAAAATCCATCGAATTACTCTGGTTGACGTGACACCTCCACAGGCCAGTTAGTGTAATAGCAATTGTCTACCAGTATGTTGCGTTTACTCCAGGGGGCCGTTGCAAAAGTTCCCATGATATCATTAGCCAGCTTTGCCCACGGGCGCATAGGATATTCCACCGGCTGCATGGGGGACCTATAGGTTTGGTTGATTAACCAGCTTGTTGTCAAGAGACAATAACAAAATCAAGTCTCGATTGACGGAACTCCCCGTGGCCACCAATAGCATTCGGTACCACGATGAATGATCCGTGTGATTTCAGGATGTCCAAAATGAGAACACAGCATTATCTCACGTTTTAAACTAGATGGTGGGGCGGGCCGTGTTCCACGCATAATGCAGTCTTCTATCACAGAAAGCTTTTCTCGCCAGGAGTAATATCATCCTAGCTTGCTAGTGATATTTCTGGCACTGGACCATCCGGTAGAAATGTGTCGTTTTAGTTGTTAGAGTTCACCGCGTGTTTGTGTGCGCTCTCGCAGTCACTCTTTAGTTACCGTGTGAACTTTCAAATCGTCAATGGCAGCCACCATTTCGAATTCGTTCACTTTGTTGTAAAAGTTGTACAGGCGAAGGTAGGCGGGAAAGTGCGCCAGTTACTAGATTCGCTGAACCACTTCTTTATTCAATTTTGAAGTCGTAATTCAATAGTTTGGCACACCACCGACTGATCCGCAATGGTATACGGCCTCTAGTTACTTGACTCGGGAGTGTTGTCAATGCTGTAAGAGCTGTCCTCAGAATCTCATAGGATCAAACAAAGACTGAATCCTCTTTATCGCTGGCTGAATATTTTCTCCCCGCCCTAGAATGCGTTTGTGATGCGTGTGCGACAATATTTGCCCGTCCTTGTTAAATTTAAGAGACAGCGGCCCTAGACCAACATCGGAGGCATCTGTTGAAGCGAACGTAATGCACGGTTCATCAAAAATAAGGACAACCGCGACGATAAAGCCTTCTCTCTGGGTGTCAGACCACTTTGGGGGAATACTGGATCTTGTGAGTAGTTCCAGTGGCTGGACCATGGTGGAGGAATTTGGAAGACGGCTCAACCAGTTTGGGCGAATTCCGGGGTAGCGTTTGAGTTGAAGTAGATTGGTATGTTCTGGAGCATTTGCGATAGCCTCAGTATTTTCCACTTAGGGGCGAAGTCTATCAGATATACTATGGCCAAGAAATGGTATTTCAGCTACACAGAATACTTACTTGTTCGAACGCAAGTTCAACTGGTGGAGACGATCTAATATAGATTAAAGATTGAAGTCCTGTACACAACAGAACCCCAGCATGAAGGTGAGGATTGAATCGTGATTCTTTGCCAAGCTGATGGAGCCGGACTTGAACCCGTTGGTAAAAGTTTGTACTGGAAAAGACCTTCTGTAGTGAGAAAAGTAGTGGAAGGTCTGGAATCTGCCGTAAGTGGCATGTGAAACACAGCACATTTGATNGTGAGAAAAGTAGTGGAAGGTCTGGAATCTGCCGTAAGTGGCATGTGAAACACAGCACATTTGATGTCCGATTTTGGGAAGAGGTTTGCTCCGGCAAGTTTAATTAACAGTTCATCATGGCTAGGTGAAATTAATTTTTTCAAACACAATTTGTTCGTTGAATGCTCAAAGTCACGTGCACAATCGAACGCCACCGTATATTTTGAAAGTCACCACTACTGAATGCACCCAAGCAGAGCATGTTATTGGCTCAATTATGTCATTTTAAAGCATCAGATTGGCCTTCCTCAGGAGTGTTGTAATCGATTACAACACTTTTGTTGTGTTATTCCCAATCTGTTCATCAAGGAGGTACCAGGTTCAGAGTAACAACTGCATCACAACTTAGCGAAGGTTTTCTGCTCGTGTTGCACGTATTCACAGAAACAGAAGCAGATGGAGAAAATTCAACACACATTTGGAGTACTATAAATCCCTTCATTTCTACAGGTGCATCGGAGTAGCTGAAAGAGCTATAAACCGTTGGGTGCACAGATAAATCTTTGAAATGACGCTTATAAAATAAATAGGGAACTATAGTTATTGGGGATGCAGAATCTGGTTCCATCTCAAGAGACAGTCTCAAGGTGGAATATATGAGGCAAATCGTTTAAAAATCTGAACGTGGTAATCGTGGTTCTTAAACAGAAGTGGAAACAGAAATATATTTGTCAGAACATAGGGCATGAATTGTTCCTTCGGTCGGGGGTTCTTTTGTAACGGGTGTTGATCCCGGACGTCTAGCGGTTGTTGGAGGAACGCTTAGTCTTCTCGCAACGTCTATCGATATGCTAGATCCACGATTGTCACGTCTGTAAACAACAAGCGTCTTCAAATTCTGAGCCCGTCGAGTAACCTATTCGGGCCCAAAAGAGAGGAAGGTCGTATTGGCGAGCTCTTTATTAGTAAGGTGCTAATGCTCAAAACCAATATGATTCACCTAATAGTGGAATACACCAAAAATCCCCGATATTAAATGCATCAAATGTACAAGTTCCGAGATTGACGGTTCACGTGAATATGATAGAATGCAACAGTCATATAATGGCGAAGCGGCCGAACAAAAGTGAAGCCAAGGTACATATAAACAAAGGTCCTGCTAGGGAAAGTAAGGAATGAAAACTACTAAAAGCAAATGATATCAAGATTTACTGGTACATCAATATCAACATTCACGGGGAAAATGGTTTGTCACTTGAGCAGTCGCGTCAGATTGTAAAAAAGGCTCGTAATCAGTATGATGAGTTCCAACGTAAGAAGACGAACCAATGAGAAGGGAATAACTAGGGCAAGGAACTTGGCCCTCAACGTTCTATTAACACGTAACAATCACCAAGCGCTCACGCAAGCGGTTACTTCAACAACGGTAATAGCACCTCCCTGTAGTGCGTGTACCGAGTACTTGCGGCAAGTTTTTGCAAAATGACCAATCTCAAAATAACTCGAGTATTTAGCAGTTCTTGCTAGGCATTTCAGATTTTCCGCTCGCTGTGCTGTTGATTTGCACTGGAACCATTTTCAAACAGATTGGAAGGCAGGCGACAGTTTCAAATTTTTGATCACGGAGACCGATTGCGGTGACTTAGGGAGTAATTTTACAAGCCTTCTCCCGAAATAATTTGAGTGCATTGTCAGTCAAAAGAGATTCACGAATCCTTTCATTCCCTACCCTAAAGATAAACTGCTGTATGAGCATGCAATCTTCAAGTTTCTTAGTAGGTATTTCATAGTATCCACACGGTCGGATGACTCTAGTAAGTCGAAAAATGAGTCCTCCCAGTGGCTCTCCAGTTTGCTGACTAAAACGGGTAATAAGCAAACGTAGAGGCGTTTGCGTTGGTAACGACCCCTAGTTCTTTGTCATTAGTGCTTAAGGCTTTCTCCAAGGTGGTTTTATGATACACAAAAGCGTATTTTCAACGATTCAGCGATTTGTACACGGGTTCGAGGCTGGGGGCCCCAACTACCCGGATCCAGTCAGTTTGTTCATTTCGATGTCCGGCGGTTTCCTGGTGAACTGAAAGGCAGTCATTCAAAGCAGGGTGTAGCACAGCTCTCTAGGGTTACAGGGGGTGCCAAGAAGAGAATAAGAGAATAATCCAGCAGGACAAAATAACTTACCAATCTAACGGTTCATTGAGTACGTGGAAATCCAATAACACTTTGGGACGGTCCTTAGAATGGCAGCTAACAATCTCTAGTGGGAGGTCGTTACAGTAGTTGATAATTATATAGGAGAAGAACTGTTGTCTTAGAAAGGTCCGAGGTCGAAGCTTATAGAGCTTCCGACTATTGTCATTTACTAGGGTGAAGAGTTGTCGCATGAATCCCGTGTTGAAGAGAAAGCGTGCAAGAATTAAGTCGCCTCGGAGTCTTCGAAACTTAAGTGGATAAAGATCAATAGTTTCGAGGCGAGACTAGTAGGAGAGACGGCGTAAGCCAGCGGTGACTTTGGTGGCTGTTAGCTGGACACGTCCAATGTCGAGCACGGCCTTCTTCAAACCGGTGTAGTCGACTTGATTGGCATACTCGGGCAGTGGTCTTAAATAGACTCCGTAAAACACGTGAAAAGCGTTCCTTTCTATGCCGACGAAGGCTCTTTTTGTCATCCCAGGATTCATGAAAACCCCTTGGACGGCCAGCTGTTGATGATAAGAGAAGGATAAACGAGACGACAGTCGAATCCCTGGGTCTTTCTTGAGGTCACCTTCCGCGATATTTGTTGTACTTTATGCACCGTGTATTACGAATAGGTTCCCGGAGAGTCGTCCGAGTGAAATGTGCGCACGCTTACCGTCATTTGAAGGGAGAGGCCAGTCATTCAGCCAGCGTTTAATACGGTCAAGGCCAATTTGCGACGCATTGGGGTCACAGACATTCCAGATTTCTGGGTCATCAGCATAAAGGAGGGCGTTGCTAGACGTCAGCTCGTTGTTGTCTTAGAAAGGTCCGAGGTCGAAGCTTATAGAGCTTCCGACTATTGTCATTTACTAGGGTGAAGAGTTGTCGCATGAATCCCGTGTTGAAGAGAAAGCGTGCAAGAATTAAGTCGCCTCGGAGTCTTCGAAACTTAAGTGGATAAAGATCAATAGTTTCGAGGCGAGACTAGTAGGAGAGACGGCGTAAGCCAGCGGTGACTTTGGTGGCTGTTAGCTGGACACGTCCAATGTCGAGCACGGCCTTCTTCAAACCGGTGTAGTCGACTTGATTGGCATACTCGGGCAGTGGTCTTAAATAGACTCCGTAAAACACGTGAAAAGCGTTCCTTTCTATGCCGACGAAGGCTCTTTTTGTCATCCCAGGATTCATGAAAACCCCTTGGACGGCCAGCTGTTGATGATAAGAGAAGGATAAACGAGACGACAGTCGAATCCCTGGGTCTTTCTTGAGGTCACCTTCCGCGATATTTGTTGTACTTTATGCACCGTGTATTACGAATAGGTTCCCGGAGAGTCGTCCGAGTGAAATGTGCGCACGCTTACCGTCATTTGAAGGGAGAGGCCAGTCATTCAGCCAGCGTTTAATACGGTCAAGGCCAATTTGCGACGCATTGGGGTCACAGACATTCCAGATTTCTGGGTCATCAGCATAAAGGAGGGCGTTGCTAGACGTCAGCTCGAGGAGATCATTGATGTGGATCAGAAACAACAGTGGATCAATTACCGATCCTTGGGGGACTCCAACAGAGACTGGGGATGGAGACGGAAGGCCCAAACCGTTTTTTACGCTGAAAGTCCTGTTACCAAGAAAGGAACTGATCCAGCGGAGAACGTCTCATTGGATCTCATAAGCTTCTAGTTTGTGTACCAGAGGACAGTGTGGGACACGGTCAAAGGCTTTGGCAAAGTCGAAGAAGATATCATCCGAGATATGACCACTGTATTTGGCCTCCGTTAGACTATCCATGAAGATTAACATATTGGTTATGCATGACCAATCGGGGAGAAGGTCACGCTGGGTCGAAAAGAAAAGGTTATTCGAGAAGATGTGCTTAGTGATGGTGCGTTTCAACAGTCGCTCCATTATCTTTCACGAGATGCTGGTAAGGCTGATCGGTCGATAATTAGCAGGAGAGTGACAATCGTCTGCCTTAAATATGGGTGTGTAAGTGGCTTCTTTCCATGCCTCCGGAAGAGTGCCTGTCCGAATTGTGTGTTTAAACGGATTAAAGAGGGGCATCGCCGAACCAAGGGCCGCGTCTATGAGAATCCAGGGATGACTCGCGTCTGGTCTCACGGCACTATAGGGACTGATCTTAAGGAAGAGGTCCTGAACGTCGGGCACAGTGGAGTCAGCTGTCAGGAGGGGGTATTGGAAATATCTCCGCGGGAGATTTGGATGTCACTTTGGCAGATCCACATTGTAGACTGATGAGTAGTATTCTCTGAACACCTCAGCAACCACTTGGGGGTTGGAGGAGGTTTCCCCGTCGGGAAGCCGCAGAGAAAGCGACTAGGGCTTGGTCTTTCTCTGGCGACGTATATACTTGGAAAGAAAATTCTTACTCTCGCGAGCTACCTGTAAGATTTTTGATTGCACCCGTTGGGTGTGTTGCCGGATTTCCCGCTTGCACCTGTTCCGTACAGTGCGAAAAGCCTTTAGATTCTCAGGCCTACCCGTTAGCTTCTGCTTACAAAATAGGCGGGAATGTACTTCAAGAAGGTGGCATATGTTCCGCGGAAGCGGTGCACGAAAGGAGAACTTCTATAATTTTTGAAGAACAGCTGCGTGAATGGCAGCTTCAAAAAAGTTAGTTCAACTTCACTGAGTCGGATGTAAGACTAGGTGTGCTTAAAAACGTCCGCAGTGCGTTAAAGACAGCTCTCCGGAAGTTTCGGAATGAAGTCTTTGTTAGTGCATTTTGGAGCCAGTAACAGATAAAGCCGAAGGTTAGTTGCGTGCGGTCACTATGCCTCAGCGGTGGTTTGATGACCACCTTAACTACAAGATGAGCATCGTTCGTAACGACCAGATCGAGCAAGGAGGGTGTTTGTCCTGGACGGTGTCTTGTAGGTAGGTCGACATGCTGTGTCCAAGCTTCCTCATGGATCAACCTCGCCAAGGTTTTTGAGAACTCGCAGCCACAGTTCTCATGGGAAGCTGCTGTAGAGTTGAGCTTGGATACGTTGAAGTCACTCATAATAAGAAGATGAGAGAAACGCTGGGTAGACGTGAGTCTGTCTAGAGTAGTAAGAATGGCCTCGCCGTCGGATGCACTGCATGACGGCGAACAGTACATGACACTGGAACGAAGCGTTTCACATCCAGGAAGTTGGAGTCCCATCCAAAGCGTATTGCATTTCTCTGGAAAGGTGAATTCCCCCATGATAACTGGCACTGCCGGCGGAAACCGTTTTTGTAAACCCTGGAGAGAAACGGGCGTTTTGCACCATTCTGGCTTGTTCTCCTAGAGAGAGTGTCGTCGGAAATCGTCCCCACAAGACAAGCCCTTCTTCCCAAAGTGCCCTATTCTTCAGGCTCGTCGCGACTTCCTCAGTTTGAACAGTTGGTCTGGCCACTGCTTTGCGAGCAACCGCCACACCCGGAAGGGCGAGGGCAGTATACACATCCAACGAGCTCAGTTCTGATTTCATGTCAGATGAAGCTCTCTGAGTATCACACAGGGCTTTTTCTACCATGGCTATCTGTGTACTAAGATCTTTAGGCGCTTTGCAACCATACTTGCACGTGTTTGATTTTTGTTCGCTCGGGGTGGCGAGCAGAGGATTCAGCGTGGCGCTGACTGGAGTGCAGCTTTCTAGGAAGAGACAGCCTGTACAGATAAATGGCCTTTCTGAAGAAGTGAGCAAGGCGTACTGCTTCTTCCCGAAGCCAGTACGCTTAAGGTTGCACCATTGTGGGCACGTCTGGCATATCACATCGTTCTGAACAGTTATGCGGCAGCCGAGACGACCACAAGCACTCGATAACTACGATCCACCAGTACCGCTGGATCTCGTGCGTATCATTGTGTTATGGTCTGCGAGCAAAAATGAGTTGTTAATGAAAAGGAACAAGAGACTAAAAATAATGCGGATAATATAGAACACGAAAAATACAATGCAATTCAAAGTCAAGCTGACTACTTCTTTCAGTTTCCAGATGATTGTGGAGAAGTTTTAGTTTATTTGACCGCCATGTCCAGCGATGGACTTAACACATTGAGCAAATCCAAGTAATCTGTAAATGTCGTTTTCCACGAAAACCAATAAGAAAAATAATGTTGGATCCACCCGAATTATTACAGGTGCATTCAATGAGGTGAGCACTGAAGGCGACGTCACCAGCTGTCCGTGAATCGGGATGCAAGGCGAGGGTAAAGAGCGCAAACTAGTATGCATGCAATGTACCCAGTAGGCGTACACAAGAGAAATAACCCAGTTATTCGTGGCTTCCAGTCCGCTAATAAATGTGACGCTCTGTGGCCTCGACTACCACTGCGTGGCCAAGACTCACTCCTAGTGGGGGTTATTTATCGTTCTCCTTCATCAGACGTTCCCGACGACGACACCCTTCTGGTAAGCCTGGAAAACTTCCTAGGCCTACAACGCTTTACTCATTTGCTTATTCTGGGTGGCTTTAAGGCACCCAATATAAACTGGGCATCAGCTCCTCACCAGCACTGTGAAAGCGGATTCTCGACTTCCTTATCAACGCTGATACGTCGGAAGGCGTGGACACAGCACGTCACCGCCCCGATGCGCCACCGTTTTGGTCAGATTCCCTCTCTGCTCGACTTAGTTATCACTAATGAGAGCCACCTAGTAAACAGAGTGATCATCAAGCCGCCACCTGGACACAGTGACCACTCTCTGTTAACCTTTGATCTTATCTGTTACTGTTTACAACAACCAGTAAAAAGGTCCACAGTTCGAAACTTTAATCAGGCAGATTTTAACGGCCTGCGAACCTACCTAGGTTCACTTCTTTTTGACTTGGACTCCGTGGACCAGAACTACCACGCGTTTCACAGCGCAATTCAGAAAGCAGACGACTTATTTATACCGCGCAAACTGTGCATTTTCTCTTATCGGCCACCCCTTCCACGTAGGATACGTCGTCTTCTCGACAGCCGTTTGGCTGAACGGCTTTATAATCTGTTCAAGCAAACACTCCAGACTAGCATCCTCTCTAGCGCATGGAAAGAAGCGACGGTCACACCCATAGTTAAAGTGGGTGACCGGCACTCTCCGGCTAGTTATCGGCCAATCAGCCTCACTAGCATCCCGTGCAAAATAATGGAGCGTCTACTATAGCGCGCCATACTCAATCACTTCTTATCAAATAATCCTTTTTCTTCCACACAGCATGGCTTCCTTCCTAATCGGTCATGCATAACAAACATGCTTATTTTCATGGATAGTCTGACGGAGGTCAAAGACAATGGCCTCATCTCTGATGTCATCTTTTTTGATTTTGCCAAGGCTTTTGACCGTGTCCCACACGGCCCCCTGAAACACAAACTGGAAGCCTACGGTATTCAAGGAGAGGTTCTTCGCTGGATTGCCTCTTTTCTTGATAATAGAACGTTTAGGGTCAAGACCGGAGCAGACCTTTCGTCTCCCTCTTTCATTTCTGCGGGAGTTCCCCAAGGGTCAGTTCTAGGTCCTTTGTTATTCCTCATTTACATCAACGACCTTCCAAGCAACATTTCCAGCAGCGTCCTCTTATATGCAGACGACCTAAAAATCTGGAATGCCACTGATCCCAGCGCACTACAAATTGATCTTGACGCGATCAAGCGCTGGTCGGACGATTGGAGTCTCCCACTAAATGACAATAAACGTGCTCACATGTCACTCGGTGGAGATTCTGGCAATGCTTTCATGATTCATAGCGCATCTGGCATAGTAGATATCATGAGAATCGACCTGAAGAGAGATCTGGGCATCTGGTTGTCGTCTAACTTGTCCTTCACGTATCACAATGAGATGGTGGCAAAAAAGGGATTTGCCGCTCTTATGTTGATTAAGCGCACTTTCCCCCGCATGGACAAGAAAGCTTTTCAAACGCTTTACGGGATTTATATAAGACCGCTCCTCGAGTATGCCAATCAGGTCGTGTATACCGGCCTGAAGAGAGACATGTTAGCTCTTGAGCGTGTCCAGCACGCGGCTACCAAGATGGTCGCGGGCCTGAGTAATGTTACTTACGAGTCTCGACTTGAAATTCTTGACCTTTACCCACTTGAATTTCGAAGACTCCGCGGTGATTTATTACTCACACACTTCTTCTTTAGAGTATGTCTTGTAGAACAGTTCTTCACTGTAGCGAATGATGACGGCCGGCGAGGACATAATAGGAAGCTTTTCAAGCTTCGTCCTCGGACCTTTCTTAGGCAGCAATTCCTTTCTTACAGGGTTATTAACTATTGGAACAGCCTTCCTTCTGAGGTCGTCAGTAGCGCTTCTAGGGATCATTTTAAAACTCTGCTTGATTCTCACTGACCTAAAATTGCATTATGGGAGTAATCTTACTTTGTTCCTGGTATTCACTGTAATCTCCAAGAGCGGTGCTACACCCTGTTTTCAATGATCGCCTTTCAGATCAACAGAAGCTCGTTGACACTGAGCAAGGAAAACCGACTGGATCCAGGAGCCTTGGACCGTTGCCTCGAACCCGTGTATCAATCGCTGAAATGAACGATTTCTAATTAGACCAATCATAGTCGGGATGTAACATGCCGGTGACAGTAGCCAATCTGGAACGAGATGAATGTTCTGGCCTTGGAAAGGGTTTACATACACAGCAGTGGTTATGCGTTCTTCTGCAACAGGCAAGCCGGGTTTCCTAGCTTCACGCAGCAGATACACTCGTGAACCCACTTTATGCAACGTGGAGACATCAGTGGACAACGTTCCTCAGACGTAAAGTTTTCAACGATAGTCATGTAAAAGTAGCTATCGGAAACAAGCGTGAGCCAAAGGCTCAGTATCACATGCACACGGCTTACACAAACGAAAACCAAAATGTCGTCGACAACACGCTGTGTGCAGTTCTCACTACGAACGTGCCCGTACTTCACGGGCCAACCGTGTTTCATATCATGAGTCCATGAAAGATTTAAGGGATTCCAATTTCAAAACCATTTACCAAGCTAATAGTGCAGAATATACAGTAAAATATTCTCTTTCCACGTTAACTGAAGGAACTACGGTCTACAACTAGCATTCAAGACGCAAGCGACGCCTATGAGCACAGACCCTTTTCCCACTACGATTTCCGCTCTTCTCGTCAAGCGACCAATCAGGTTTGAGAGTAGTGTAAACGGTGATGTGTCCACAGCAAACGCGTTTTCCACCACGTTTATTTCGCCTAATCATGCATGGAGGTTGTGCGGACCAATAGCAACGTAGCACGATACACGCTGAAATCCGCGATTCTCACTAGTATTTCCGCCGATTACTAGCCCAGTGCCTACCCTGATCGGACCTATATCCGCCATCCACGCCTGCGGCCACATAAGCTAACCAACCGTTTAACCGTGGCCTTTTCGGAGGTTCCATCGAACAGAATACAAAGTGCGCAATACAGAGAAGTAACATTTATTGAAATTGACTATTTATACATGTACAAAATGCAAAATGTTAATGGGCATCTTCTCCTGCATAAGTAAGAATACCACCATGTTACTACAAGCTTACCAGGTTGATTTCTTCACTGTCTTATGTGGACGATTGTGGAATGGACCGTTTTTCCCGTACGCAACGTAACCACGCCTTACAGTATTCATTGAGCACACTATCAGGGGTGGTTGCGTATTCAGTCCTGCAGTGTACTTCTCCTAGTTACGTGAAGAAATGAAGGTATATGGCAGACCATACCTATTAAAAATGCCTTTAGCTATGTGCGTTCGAATGCAAGCGTGTTGTATGCACCGGAATAGGTAATTTGTACAGCAACTGTCCTTGTCATCAATTGTTCCATCATATTACGAAGAAGAGCTACAGCACTGGGGGCACTGATACCCTGGAAATAATCAGCCTGAACGAAACACAACTGGTTACTGATCTCACCACTTACCATAGCGGATTGGAACTTGCACTGCAACATTGTTCTATCAACTTTTTCTAACTGTGTTACTGAGGTGACGGGTAAAGGCAAACACGGCGTCTTTTTATTTGCTAGTCGCGTTATTTCGGCAGTCATCCGTTCCATGGTTGCCCGTAATGAATTAATTTGCGCATTGATACCGTGGGCTACCTCTGAGGAATTGCATTAGGTGCAAAACAAGCTGTTACCATTTAGAGCATTCAGAAAAGATGAACGGATTTGTTGTAAATCATTCTTAGTGATTTTTCCTTATAAGCCATTTCCTGCAAGTAATTCCTGACCACTGTCGTTGTGGATGATGGTTTGTGCACCGTAAGTGATGCAGCCGATGGTCCTTCGATGTTCCATCGTGGAGCTGCATAATAGAACTGACTAACTCATCGGAGTAGGCTCACACTTCCTTCTTTTTGCACTGCCGTCCACTTCACTGTCTTCGTCCGTGAGCCTCGGTCGTTTACTGGTAATTGGTTAACTAATAGCAACAATCAACTTATATTGGACGTTTAGGGGGGTAATGCCATGTTTAGTGTCGTCGCTGGAAGGAAGGTTACCGGATGTGTACCGCACTTCCATTTCCCTGGCCTGTTCAAAGTCAACTGCAATGAAATATAGCTATGTTAGTTATATACTAGCTTCACTAACTTGTGCTAACCAGTATGGTAACTGGTAACTTCGGATCGTCCGTACTCGGCTGCAAGTGTTTCTGTGCAGATCTGTAATACGCAACAACGTGGTCACGAAATATGAAGACCTTGACTGCTCCATTGAGCAAAGTGGGCAGACATCGCCTGCCTGGATGGGGTCCTCGTGATCACTCAAACCGCCGGTTAGAAACGCAATCCGAGATGGCGGTGTGTCGCAGTCAATGGCATACCTGTATCCATACCATTTCTAGTTCTTCCATTTACTCTTCTTCAATCTTTGTTGTCCTTCGTATTACTCTTTCCTTCTAGGATATTCCATGTCACTGTTGAGGTGAGCGGCGGCCCGAGCCACAGTACCTTTTGGTCAGGCTCATGGCTGTTTTGATGATGATGATGATGAATACGCAGTTCCAGGCAGTCGTGGAAAAACCGCTGTTTCTCCAGCAACATCCAGCCAGCTGCTGCTGATAACGGCAACATCTTCGTTGTCGTCAGCCTCAATTTTAACTATGCAGTAACACTGGTCTACCCATATCTGAAAGTAAAAAGGTCTTGTTAGTTTCAGGTAACATTGTTCACGTCAGCGCAGTAAAAGTTTACCAGCACGTCATTGGTTCATGTTTATTGGCGTTTCGTCAAACGTGTGCAAAAGCAGAATAACGAGTGAAGTTGATGACGAAGTAAAAGGACACATTTACAGAATACATCGGAAAGAAATAGACGGTACACACGATCGTTGACTTCGTTTACCTGAAATATGAACAACATGGACGATGGGATGCCATGCACCCAAAAGCCAGCATTAACCTCGAAACGTTTACAAGAAAGAATTGGATGGTTCGCATCAATAGTGTTAGTGTCCACAATAAGGTGGGGGCAGTTTGTGTGCAATGATTACATTATTGGGAATAACGTTTGAAAGAATTGAACCTTTAAGGGGTAACTTCCGTATTTTGCATCCGTTGTTGTGGTCTTGAACATGCAGTGACCGATCGGTTTAAATCACTTTTGCCATAATTGGGCTACAGGATTGCAGCATACGTTTGATGTGGTAAATGTACGACTCGAAGGAGAAGGCTGAAAACCTGTCAAGTTGGCCGTGATGTCCGACGTCATCCGCCAGATGTGTGAGTGCACATTGTATGTCATTTCCCCTGCTCCATATACACGAAAGAACTCGTAAACGAATTTACGCAGGCAAGAATTTCCATACTCAAGTAAAGGTCCGCGGGATGAGCAAGCACATAAATACCAATGGATAAGTCCAGAAAGTTGGAGTAATTCTTATGAGCTATGATTCCCTTTTAAAACCCATAGGCCGATATACAAAAAACTGCCTAAACTCAGGCTTTCCAATTTCTGAACTCCAACTATTCTCGGCACACCCTTGGGAAGTAGTCTCCGAGTAGACGGGAGCATGCAATTATGCGTGAATCCACGTTCTCAATCGTGTTCATCTCCAAGCGCACGGGGATTCCAGCCACAATGACACCAGCTTGCGCACTACACCAAGACAAACGGAGTGCATATAGTCGTATGGAAAATGTTAGATCATATCTAACGGCAGAACTTCAAACGGAGATTCTCTGTGCTTCCTGGCACACCGGAAGGACTCGTCTGTACGACTGGGGCAGACTGTTAAGGAATAAGTAGCCTTGTGGTCAATGTAGACACCTCTCTGCGTACAGCGGTCACAACTGGCATATCCGGTATGCTTTGGTTTCCGTTTCACGATGGCTCCAGCTGTTGAATCACAAATAATGCTGCTGATAATCAGCTTTTTCTTGGGCCCAAGGTTACCGACCGTAACGCCATCTGATATCAGATTAGAAAGTTCAGTTACCAAGTCAGACAGATATTCGTTCACATTCTAAGGTTTGCTACGACCAGCAAATACGCCAACCATGAAGGGGGTAGTTGTCAACGGCATAACCAATCTGCAAAGTACAAGCCATAACTGCAACTTCGACGACTTAAATGGTCTAACACCATCGATGTGAAACTGGATGGCAACTTCATCAGCATTCATCAGTGATGTGTTATACGGCATGCGTAACAGCGCAGTTTGCAAACCAAAGTGAGCATACCGTCCACCACATATTGATTTTGTAGGGCAATCACGGGGTGTACTCATCAAAGAACGAACATCAGTTGGCATAGATCTCGCCAACGGATTGATTATTCGTAAGAGTGCTGTAACCGCTCTTCTGGGAATCTCATATTCTGAGACCCATTCTTTCAAACCTTCTATCACTTTGGATACTGCTCCACATTCTACTGCGTTTGACCAACTGCTATTACCTGCGTCATTGAGAACAACGTCATCTAAAGAGAGAAAATAGCACGTGGAAAAACACCTACTTTTCCTCTGTATTGTCCTAAGGATACCATCTTCAGACCAATCAGTGGAGTCCACTGCATCGCCGCTTCCAAAGATTGACAGTCCTCTTCGATGGCAGCTGTACTGAATTCTTGTACGTTCGTCGACTTCGGCACATTCTCAACCTGCTGTACTGAACGATAGGAAGGTACATGTGAACTACGGTTGACCACACTGTCGTACAACACCATCAGTATAAGAACGCCTGATCAAGTAGTTTAAGGGTCACAATTCTCTACTGGACGCAGCCAATGCACACCAAACTGGCTCACTAAGACATAGCCCAGCTATATGGGGAACATTTCCAAAAACAGCATACACAATTATTTCTACTTATTCATACTCCTATCTTTGCCTTCACACAACTTTGTGTAGTGGTAATAGAGTAGTGCTTGAGAAGTCACGCCCAAAAACGGTGAACACAAATCCCAACTCACTTCCGCAATAAAAGCCCCGGGGCATGCCAACAACCGCTGTATGTATTGATTAGAAGCAGTCTGCGTCGACACATTTACCAACCCACGATTGAGTGCGTCATTCGGCTCCGGCCACAACTACGCCTATGGTCCAGTGGATGCATCCAATCGACAAGCCCACACATATCGATCAGTCGCCACCACCCTGCGACTTTGAGCCTCGCACGGTGAGATTACAACACCTTGATTCGTCATCTCAGTGACATCAAGCAGCAGTCGTGCGTAGGTGGTGACATGCAACTAATCACAATTCACCAGCGTACTGACTCTGATTTCACGGTTTTTCCTCTTATTTTTCCGCCGAGTGTGTCGTACGACTGTAACTGACTATTCGAAAATTACGGGCCCAGTGTTTGTTAGGATCAGTCCAGGAGAACAACACTCGGTCAGCGCTCACTATCGGAAAGTCTGTCGACAATGAAAAACGCAGACTCAGCACGTTCCGTGTATTGGCATCGGCCATGGAAAATAGGGTGCACAGAGAAACATCAAGCCAGCGGGGCGCGGATGAAGTTGGACTGCTAGCCCCACGGCGTATATTACAAAGCGAGTAGCTTGACCGAAGCAAAAGTAGGTGAAAAACAAGTTCGTCGAAAATGTACAATTGAATGCGACTGTCGAAAATATTATTTCTTATAGTCGCCACATGGAAAGCATTTACACTCATAGAATTGTACGTGGCACTATTAACCGCATAGTAGCGCTTACGTAATGAGACACGACCCTACAAGCATACAGCAGAACTATCTTTACCGTTGCGGCACTGCTGTCTTCCGAATAAGGAACAAGGGGATTAGAAAAGGGATCCTCGGACAAAGAGCACTGCGATCGCCCAACGGTTGACCATGACCACCGGCGTATTATCCAGTACGGTCGGAAAACCTTCGGTATAATCTGAAAGCATGGCGTAGCTTCGAACGCATCAACCTCACGCAGTGTTGCCAAGATTCAGATATTAATGTCTTATCCACTGCGACCTAGAGCTAGGCAACCCGCTCACTGCCAAGTGAGTCAAAAGCTCGAGTCACTGACTACGGGTAGAGTCCCCCGCAAAACCCTCTATCCTGTTGTCTCGCAGTTCACATGTTTGAGTAAGAGACTCGGGGTGGGATCCCGCAAGTCAAACCCTTTCCACGGCATGAACGATCGGAATTCATCGTCCTCTCGACATTGACACTATTCAACTACTACGACTTTTTACTTTGGCCCGCAAATTTGCCGTCTTCTCTGTGCACTCGAGTGACAGTTGTTTTCTAGAGCCAAGAAAAACCGGTAAACACATTGATGCCTTCAGTGTCCGCATTCTCCAAAAGCCGGTTAGCAACCTGCCCTCTCAGGTACCCTCTCAAGTCTGGAACTTGATGTGTTCCGTATCGGAGATGCGAGTCTGCGATTTTAGTATCGTCATCCACATGAGGTCAGTTCTGGATAGCTGTTGCTCCAAACGCTTCTCTCTCACGGTTTCTGGTGACGCCAACGCTAAACACTCGGACATCATCATGCCAGTTGACGACTTGAATGTTTAGTGTCGTCCTTCTCTAGAGGAGAAGGGGCCGAGTGGCATTTCTAGTGTCCGACAATGGCAAGACTGTTGCAGATGTGTGCATCCCATGGTTCTCATATTTCGAGTACCGCATTTCAGCACAGAAGTAGGCACTGTATTACATGGAGACCTCCCCGTGCTTCTCATCCATGGACACAACTGGACCACTTAACAGTCAGTTACAATTTGCGCCGCACTGCTAAAAACTGTCGCGCATTTTGGAGCAACCACCTGGACTCGGACCATGCTGTTGTGTGTGCCTATTTCCTTCTGTCATCTGCCAATAGGTCATGCACCAATAAATACGAGGTATTCAACTGGCACTCAGGCGAAGAGAATGTATAGAACGCTTACCGGAAAGTGTTAGTGAACAAATTGCCCAGCACGCGTCAGAAGAGAAAACCTCACGAGCATTGGGAAGAAATTGCAGTAGCTATGAAAGTTTGCTGTGAGGAGGTGTGTTCCGAGGGAGCTGTGCAGTTGTGACAGAACTGGATTTCTGTCACGTCGATGAGGCTTATGAACAAGTGTCGCTCGATTTCACTTGGTTCTGAATATGATGACGATCGTCGAGAACTTGAACGCAAGCTGACCAAAAGCTTGCGCAAAGACCGTAAGCACCACTTGGTCAAACAGTCGAAAGAGATACAACGAATCTTTGTATCTGGCAATAACAGAAAGCTTTCCTTCCTGATCCATGGTTGTATTGGCCGTCGGATCTCAGTAAGTGAGATCATATATGAAAAGGACGGTTCACTTATAACCAGCCAATCGCGCTGACTTGACAAGTGAGCTGAACATTCTGGGGAACAGTTCGGTTGGTCCCAACCATACTATATAAACGTCGAGACCCGAATTGTCAATTACTGATTTCCAGACGGTCCTCTGTCGGAAGCAGAAGTGGCCATGTAGCTTAAGTTATTGAGGCATAACAAAGCTCCTGGACTAGATCTCTCTTTTCCTTTTCAAGAATAGTGAGAAGAGGTTGATATCGGAACTGACAAAACTCCTCCAGACTGTTTAAGAAACCGAAGACACGCCTCGTGATTAGTGTTCGCCAGCAATAATTCCCGCTTGAACAAGATGATTGACTGGCCTGGTTTGTATGAAATGCGCCTCGAAACTTGAAAGTACAACGTGCTGCTTCAGGACTTTGGGTTTCCCAGTCCCGCCTTCTGTGTTGCAGGCAGTCTGCTTGAGACTGTGGGCATCTTCATACAATTGGGTGGCACTATCTCGTCAGTTTGTAATATTACTGATGAGATATCAGCGATGACAGCAAAGGCCTGGGTTATCTTTGCCAACCTGCATTAGCTATGGAGCTGAAGGGAACGGTAGATGCCTGTATACACTCTGTTTGCCTCGTGGTTGGAACAGGTGGCCCGTTCGCAACCAAGATGTCAACAGACTTGCAGTGTTTGACCATCGTTGTTTCCGCCAACTAGTCCACATCAACCGGACTGATGGCGTCAGTAATACGGCTGTTCGCCAGTGCGTATTGGTAGACGCTGTGGACGTGCGGTAGGTTGGCCAATTAATCGCTTTACACAGCCTGCGATGGTTGAATCACATACACCGTGTGCCAGCCGAGCGTTTACCTTACCGGGCATTATACACCGAAGCCACCAACAGTTTGGTAAAACCGCGTGGTCAGACATCAAAGTGGTCACGAAATATGGAGATCCCGACTGTTCGATTAAGCAGTTGCTGCCTGCTTGGCTAGGGTCCTCGTGATCACCCAAATCTCTGGTTAGATACGCTATCCGTAATGGTGTTCCCCAGTCATTGTCATACTTACATTCATACGACTTCTTGTTCTTCCACCTAGTCTCCCTTTTTTCTAGCCTCATTATAGTTTCTTCTAGGATATTCGAAGTTACTGCTCAGTTTAGCGACGGCCCGAACCACAGTACCTTCTCTCAGATTCATGAACTGTTTCAAATGGTTGAATGAATGAGTAGCGTGGGCGGCACACTATTCGCAATCAGTGCCAAACGTCCGCTTTCCAACCTTTTCGTTGCTCACTCTTTGGTGTCACCGGATGCGAGTGATCGAACGTAGACATCGGTGGTCAAACGCCTGGTGGCCAGGTTTCGCTGCCGTTAAGTAGTACGGCCTTCACCGTTGTCTTATATACATGACCTTTAAGCTTCAGGGAAATACCCCACTGTCGCCAGAGATGCCTCAAATTAGCGAATACCGCCCTAGCCTTAGAGACGCGCGCTTCTGTTTCATTCCCTACACCTCCACCGCCGACGCTGATGTAGCTTCGCAGTTATACAAACCGGTCAACAACCTCCATGATTACATTATCTAACATCAAATCTACGTGGTCACAGCAATCCTGCAGAAGCACTTTGCATTTTGAGGCTGCAAAGCGCATTCCAAAGTATTTGGCAGAACGCAAAATTGCGTCTAGCATTGTTTGTGCTGCTTGAAAGATGTCAAAAAGCAACACCTTGTCGTCAGCATAATCAAGATCAACCAGTCTTTCACTAAGTAGGAGGTCCACGCCGGCATTTTGTGAGTCAGTCCTCCATTATTTCGTCTATGACGAAATTAAACGAAAATGGTGAGATCGGACAGCCTTGACGTACGCCGCTCATGGTGCTGAAACTGTCAGACAGCTCACCGTAAACCCTAACTTGAGCTGAAGTATGGGAATAGAGTGCCGACAGTATGTTCACGTACTTAGTCGGCACACCTCTGCGT
>QNGE01000049.1:140468-171935 GCA_008508345.1 Paragonimus westermani | reverse complement strand
TACTGACGAGTTCTAATGAGAGCGAAACTCGAGTCTAGTGCTTCTTTTCGAAAGAGGCTGGCTGCAAAGACTATCTGAATGCGAAGGCTTCGATCAAATTTGAGTGATGGTCAACTTGAAAATAAACCAAATCCTCGACTACTCATCAGTTATCAGTTGTGTTAGGTTTTGGAAACGAATTTCACCCGAAACACTATCTGACACGATTTGCACCTACAGAATCGCCCTGTTTGATCTTATTGAATTCTGTTTTTTTCCTTGCCATTGTTTTTCCAATACTGTTCTGGTTCACCACGGCGGCGAACAGTGGTTCGATCCAAAGTGCCGCCCAACCGGTCTCAGGTTCTTTATGAATGAGTGAATAAAGCATGGAATATAATCACCCCCAGTAACGGATAGACCACTGGCACTACTTTGGTCGGCCGGTGGTTCTGATATCTTTGGGCATGAAAGCGGTCTTTCGTGAGATCCATTAATGTGCACATTGGCTGTCTATCATAGGGGGCTTTTAGTGAAGTGGGTCTGTTAGTTGAAATCTTCGTACGTCCGTTCTGAGGACAAGGTACATACTGGTGAACAGTTGTTTTAAGCGTATCACCCTTTAGATGGGGTTCTACAAGGGCGCCCGATCTTTCCATCTTCCTCGGCTACATGGTGTGTCATTTTAGGGGGTTGTTATCAGAAGTTCGTTATATCTCCATAGTAAGCTGATTGGCAGTAATTAAACGGACGATGTTCTTTCACTTAATTCCCTTTCAGACTCATGATTCAAACGTGGCAATAATTTCGGACGTCGGCCTTCGTTCTCTTGTTGAATTCATAAATGTACCCGCCATTTAAAGTCAGTGGGTATGGTTTCCTCTACCTGTCATATCGCGTGCTGTTTAAAGGATAGGTGAACAGGCGATTTCATTTGCCTTGAGTATTTGTGTGTGTAATTACCAATGTGACCTCTGTCCATCAGCTATAAGTTAACTCACATCACATTTTCGTGGTTATTACTGTTTGCACCACCAGCGACCAACCTGGAGTATTATCCTCTCATCATCTTTATGTATTGACCACTATCACGATGGTCTGATTACTCACCATTAAATCAGGTATTCACTTTTGCCGAGATTTCCTGTCCTTTTTGCTATCTCCTTACTTCATAATGGTGCTGTTTTATGTCGTAAGGCACTCAGTATTTTAAGATGGTTAACACCAAAAACCCTACTGCCCATACACTCGCCATTTCAGCAACTCAAAAGATCAAAAGGTCGGATAGCATTCTAGTACTCATACTAAGGCCAAACCGAAAAATAACCCGGAGTTTCTGCAGTCACCCAAATTTACGGGAAAGCAGGAGGGACACAACCTTCGTACCCTTCCGGAGAAATCATTGGGGCTTCGTCTGCGAATGACATGAATCTTAAAAACCTCGTACGTTAATTCTTTTGTGTGATTGATCTTGCACCCATGTGCGTATGTCATCACGTTACCATACCAAACATTGTACAGACCTGTAGTTATTACTCACCGTTATCATGGCGTTTAGTCGCTCATGCTGAGAAAGGCACTGTCGAGGTCACAACTTCTTTCGAACAACTAGCCAAATTCGCCTACGAATGTGGTGACGTAAGAAACCACTTCGATTGATTCGTGCAATACTTAGTCGTGGATTGATCTGAGGAAGCGAATATGTCGGAATGAAAGACGAAGTTTTTAAAGATGGTAGGTAATAAACACTATACCAGAGGACTAGGTGAGAATATGCGGAATGTTTTGTGCCTCCCGTTGGTAGTTATCTCATCGGTGACCGTCCAGTTATTCAATTATAACACTCCTCATGTAGGGGGTACCCACAGGAATTCGTCTTTCACTCTGCAACCTGACGATGTGCCCAACAGAATTGTACTCACAGCTCCGGCTTGTTGAGAGATAGGCCGTGACCACCTTGCAGTTCCCAACACTCATTTTGTTTACTAGTTAGAACATATGAGCCGTCCACCGAAACCATTTCATTTTGTTACTTGTTTATACTAATGTCAGTTGTCAAATTTAATAGCTGGTCTTATCTTCGATCATCCACCTACTGGTTTATTAAATGCTCGACACCGATTTGTATGGTCCTCGTGTTTTCCTCAGTGATTATGCGTCCATCCGTTATGGATGTGACGTTCTAGGGTGATTGACGGAGTTCGGTACGTACAGATTGGCTTTTGGAGACTTGCGAACCAATTTGATTCAAAAGCGCTTCGCTGGAATTGGCGAAAATTTTAAATTGCGTTTACCCTGTATCTGCAACGGATTATAGAGATCATCATACACCTACAACTCTACGGCCTATATTTCTGCCATCACGAGCATCTGTTGCATGCGGTGAATCATTTAAGGCTCCATTTATCAGTAGCTAGGATGTAATTGATCAGTCTGCTATTGTCATTCCGTGAACTTTGCGTGTTTGATCGGTCGCTTTTGCACATTAACGATGTGATGGTTGTGCCTCTGTCGTTCATCACGTTATTCTAATAGTTGTCTTTGTTTATGCTGCTCACTGTATTTTGACTGTCTGCATCTGTAGCCATCGGATGAACGTGCTAAGATTGCGTCTGTTATCTCAAAAGATAGGTAAGCTCACATATACGACTTTGATACATTCTAATTAACTAGACAGCAGAATGATATTGATTGGATGTACAATCCTTCAAAAAATGATTCAGAGGCGTATCTTTTGGGAAAAGAAGTCTCGGATGCGGACCAACTACAAAAGCTTGGGAGAGGTTAGATTATTATTAATGTGTTACTTTTTCAGATTATGAAGAGTCGGCTTCGCAGCGATTGGCTCGTATTGACATGGAGGCAAAGTTTCGGGACGATCCTCTGACAGCAATGAAGTAGTCTTTGTTTTTCCTATAAGCATATTTGCACCTAGACAACGTGAGGCTGAGAAACGTATGGAGTTATTAAGGAATACCGCAAAAGTGAAAAAACTCCGTCGGTTGGTAAGTTTAGGTAGTTTATTTGCTTTTGACTTATAATAGATCACTATGCAAAAACATCGGCAGGAGAAGAAACGGAAACAGGAAAGGGTGGCCAAACACAAAACTCGGAATCGCTCCAGAAGTGCTAGTGTCGGTACTAGTGAAAGTAGTTCTGGTGATGAGCTTCTTGACAAGTTCATCAAAATAATTCGCCAGTCGGACGAACAGGAAAAAACTAATAAAACCGTTAACGATGTTTCTACGGGTGGCACTTCAAGTGAATTACCGAAGGAGAAACACAAACGGAAGTCGAAATCCCCCGAATATCATTACAGACCGTCTTCTTCGCATTCGGTATCTTATAAACGACAAGTCCAAAAACCGAAACTCACCCAGGAAGAAATGGAGGCACGGCGCGCTCAGATGATGCAAGACGCCAAAGAACACGAAAAGGTTCGTTCCGTTCGAACAGTTCATCACTACCAAGCAAAAGAACAAGATGAAAAGCGGGATCTGGATGCTCGGGGGCGTTATGGAGCTTCGTTTATCAGTGAATTGAAAAACCAACATGCTCAACATAGTTCAGTTGAAGAAGGTGTGCACAGAAAGGCGAGCCACCGCCAACGAGGTGAAATGAATTCAAATTTTCTCAAGAGATAGACTGCTACTGCGGTACATTTTATCTTACGCACTTTAAATGCTTCTGTACATATTTGTTTATACTTACACATTCCTACCAGTCACATTAATAGTCTTGCAAGGTTTCATCCACATTGATTGAATCGATCTTCTCCATTTACAGGCAAGTAATCGCTGTCAGACATTGGTAAATCTTACGGTAACGGTGCCAGTGTGCTTCACGCAACGTAGTGCACCGTTTCCCTACTATTAAGCTGAAATCGTTCGTTGGTATAACACTTCATTGCACATACGCATAAAAGATCGATTGACGCATCCATGACAAATCCTACTGATTGGTTCGCTTAATTATGATGGAAGGCGTGGTGAAAGTTCTAAAATGCTCAGTTTCTTCACTTTCGGGAACTGCTACGTTCGTGGTGACTTTGATGCCGGTTACCAGCTATATGATTGCCGATTGGACTTTCTTGTTTTTCGATCATTAATCTCTATTTCGACGGCCTATCAGTATTCAACTCACGTATGCCGCGTAGTAATAAACCGCATGGTTCGAAGCTGGTAGTTTTGCTGTCGATGAACATACTGTCACAATGTACACTGATATCGTTATCAAAAGTGAGACATATGATCTCATAGGTTACTAAGTGAGCTCAACGCTACCGAACTCTATTCTGTAAATCGTTTATGATTGCTCATCTTTTGTCTGTTGAGAGCACACTAATTTGTAACAACCAGTAAGCACTCGAAATGTTAAAACAATTTCAGAACGATGGATTGTTATATCTGTGGACGATGTGTTACTTCGCTGTCAAACATTTCACAACTGTACTCATCATCCTAGACAGAATTGATTCACACCGGTGCCTAACTGTCATGCAAACCTGAATAGGAGAATCAGCCTCTAAACAGGAAACAGGAAAAGGACAGGCATGCAACCTAACTATTGAAATACCATTGTCTAAACTCGCATACTCAACGCCAAAGTGCCTACATAACGAAAACAAGCAAATTAATTGCCTGAAGTTAAGTTGTCGTTAGCAAGATTCCTTAGGTTTTCTCATTATCCCGATTTTCACGTTTACCGTTTAGCAGAATGATAATGGAATTATAAAACGGCTTGTTACAACTAAAACGTAAGCAGGTACAGAACAGTCCATCCAACGTAAGATAGTAGGCAATGTGTAAATAAGGGGCATGCGTACGACTAGTTCTCACAGTCGATAGGATTGCCAGTCCAAATGGTTATTGATCGATCGGTAGACATACATAACGCGTGTGGAGCAGTCGATGATGCATCACCGAGTCATTAATTAAATTCGCTTCGCAGATAGCTCATCTCACTGACGACAACATTCACGCGATCCGGCAAGATTAGTCACCATTTCACTTAAGGATTCCAGCTAACACCTTTATGAACCCTGAACCATTTGAATAGCCAACGCTTTGACGATTACTCTTATCTCTCCACACCAAATCACCTTTCGTTTACCTCAGTTGACCGCGTCGTCGATTTTACTGGGTGCAACAGTCGACTATTTGGCGTCCCCAATGCATGATTCGACTATCTAGGCCTGTGTTTACTTAGTGATTAACAAAATGAGCTTGCACAGCACTAACCCCCAGACTCATTTCTTAATTTCATCGTTACGTAGTCCCAGGTGCCACTGGACACAAGCAACAAAACGCGCAGGTCGACGTTCGAAATTTAATTGGTCCAGGTTTTCCATACTGAGCAGCAAAGTTTCACAGCTGCAACGAAATACAACCTGTATACTCTCAAGTGCGGGATACATATATCTCTGTCTCGGGGAATGCCCTAGTTAGCAAATGCCATTCTAGTTTTGGGGGTCTATTTTTTACTTCATTCCCTACTCCATCGACGCCGATGCAGCTTCCTAATTACACAATCCGGCCAACTCCCATGGCATCATTATCCAAGATCAAATCCACGTAATCACAGCAGCCTTGCAGAAGCACTTTGCACCTTGTTTAGCAAAGAGCGAAATATCTTCTTCAGAATTATCAGACAGTAACAGCTTGTCGGTGTAACCAAGGCCAGTCAGTATTCCACTAAGTAGGGGGTCCACACCCGTATCTTGTGAGTATTGCGAATAGTCCACTATTATATCGTCTGTGACAAAATTAAACAAAAATGTTGGAAGTTGACAGCCTTAACGAAGGCTGCTGTTTGTGCTGTAACTGTAAACCCTAGCCTGAAGTGAATTATGGAAACAAAGCGTCGACAGTATGTCCACACACCTGTTTGGCTCGCTCCTGCGTTTAAGAGACTCCAACAGTGTAAATCAGTTGACCGAATCGAACGCACCTTTATGATGAAAACAAAACTGAGTGCTGATCCAGCGCTATGTATGATGCTGCTTCAGAATTCGGCAGAGTGAAAAATCGGTCAATACGTCTTTGCCTAGGACGTCGCCCTACCTGTTGTTCTCCGGTGTATGTATCCCAGACTGAAGTGGCTTTAAGAGGTATAATGGAAGCCAAAATCCTAATTACTACTAGGGTCAGGCTAATCCCCTTGTGGTTTTCGTAAGATACTCTGATTCCTCGCTTGAATATGTGAACTAATATCGAGCGCACCCAACATAGAGTAATGTCCTCGGTCATCCGTACAGGTTGAAGCAACTGAATTACGGCGTCCACTAGTTTTTCTGCACTTTCTGTGAGACGTTGCGGCATAGTCATGCGGGCGAGCAGCCGTATTGTCTTAGAGAGTCAAAATGCAACAAAAGACTATTTTCTGTGTATCGTTCTGAATCTACCGAACAAGGTACTATACCGCATGTTTGTGACGGTAACACAGTAGACGTAGAAGGCCAGCTAAAGTAACCCGCAAGATGTCTCGTCTAGCGCTCTCAAATTGTGAACTCGTCATGGTCGAGCATGCCCTTTCTCTTGCTGACAGCTTTACATATAAACGAATGCCCTAGGTCAGTGGTACGACCAAGTTTGCAGATGTTCCCTGAAACAAAAGCGGATTCCATTTCATTAGTCTTCTTAACTGGCGTAGGAACGGTGATCAGACCACGCATCGACCTCATGCAGATGTTCCTCCTAAGCGTGTCATATGAATTACCGTGAGGAATGTTCCGTCTGACATCTAACCACGCGAGACATTCCTCCAAAATCCAATGTTTTTTTTGACACAAAAAGCACCGTGTTACATGCTATAGTACCTGCTTCGTAAATAGCCTAAGATATTCCGGCCCAACAGCTAGCAAGAACTTCAGGGTTAGGACTGTTAAACTTGCCTTCTAGGCTGGTTTGCTACTTATGTTTTACAGATGGACTAGGCAGTTCCTTAGCAGCCAGTGGTTGCGGTGGTTGTACGGCGAAAATGCGAGGAAATTACAGCATACCAACGCGTGTTATGAGTCCACCTGTGTTCCAGTAAGAACGACAATCTTGGATACAGTCATGCAACCTACAATTTGCATCTAGGCGTGTCATCTGAAACCAGATCTGATTCGAAGAACGGGGGGAGGCGCTAGGTATATCAGCCCGGCGCAAAGCTGCAACAGCCGTCCACCACTATCCGACCGATGATTCGCCAACCTCGCAACCCAAAAGGAGACTCAGCCTCACCAGAGGCATTAACCTGGACATTCACACCTCCGGCCAGAATGACTACCGGTGCTGTGCGTCAACTTCAGGAGTGCAATCCTATCTTAGAAAAAGGCATCCTTAACGCCGACGTAACTGTAGTCAGTTAGGACGTAAGAAGACAAAGAAATGGTTTCTGAAAACCCGGCGTCTACAGCTTGTAATAAAACACCCACCTCAGTCAAACCGATAGCAACGGTTGTCTTATCGCCTGGTGTGTACAACCGGTAACCAGGAAATAGTCCAGATATTGACATGTTGGTGGACAACCGTCCTGAGGTTTGGTCCCTGAAACACATCAGGTCAGTCTAATGTCCGATCGAGGGTGACCTGTTGACCTGTCTGTTTCAGGATTCAAACATCAAAAGTACTTGTCTTATTCGTACTCCAGACCTAAATAAAGGAATGAAGAAATCGGACGCCGTGTATGGTAGGAAGTGTGGCTTGCCGACCGGTGTTGTTATCATCGGATATATCCGTTGTGAAACATGAAGAATGAATACGATAAATGAAGGTCGATCGGTGTCTAGGAGGCAAATTGGATTGGACAGTGGGCGAGAGATCAACAGTAGTATTACAAGGAATCAATTTTGCGGACAGCTGACATCAGACTTTTACAACCATACAGGGTACGTGAGTTGTATATATAAAAAGTGTGAATCAAATAGGTCATGGGAAATCACAAAAGCGATGGGGATCAGTCTATTGGGGGACGGTTGGGGTGTTGGTAAATGCGTTATTGTCAAACGTGCTTGATGCCAGACACGCGTTCGTCGATGTTGAGCGACTCACTTCCTCGGGCTTTAGGTGGCTGTGGAATACGGAAGGTGAAATAACACTTAATATCTCCTGCATACCGCAAATAAGACGACGCGGTTCATTTCGAGAGACGGACAACGGAGGATGGGATTGGTGGTGATTCGCGTAACCTTGTTTGTTTACGGGTTGAAATACTGTCAGCACGCGGAGATATATATGCAAGAGAATGTTTAGACTTCTCAGTCAAAGCCTTTGGTTTGGGAACCTGTAGTACGGGGCAGGGGGTGATCGACAGTATACTAGAATTAGTGACGCAATTTTCCGGAAAATGATGTTAGACTACTTTCATGCCACAATTTGGAGCATCAGAGAACTAATCCGATAGACCCGTGCCTAGTGATGGGAGTGACTCCATCGCTATGATCATTACACCGTTCAATTTGCCGCCAAATCCGTTATCGGGATAAGCAAATCCTCATGCTACCTCAATGTCTAGTCTCTGCGTAACGGGTTTTAAATCAACTTTATTTACTTCAGTGTGGTTTCGATCCACCCAACTGATAGATATAGTCGTTCCCAGTTTCCACGAGTTACAAAACTGATGGTGGACAATTAGGCTAACATTCATGCCACCCGGTACTTGAGAATGTGCACCGTGGAACATGAATATCGAAAAGCCTGAATTCTGTGGCTATTAGATTTTCTGGATAACATTTAGGTTGTACTTTCCAGTAGTCTTATAGGCTGTCCTAATGCTACCATAGAATCTGATCTAGCTTTACTTTGTCACTTAACGTTCGACCTAAGTGATCAACACGGTTGTAGCCTGTTAGTTGTCATTCTGCCCACATTATTGAGATATCCAGATGCAGAAGTCCAGGCTTTCGATGAATTTGAACTAGGAACATAACTGTCGCGTACACACAATCATTAGCACTATGAAGCTCGAAAATCTCCCGCCTGGACTAATTATCACGTCCAGTGAAGCCCACTATGAATCAAAGAAACTGCCTAAGTAAGATGTTTAGCGTGCTCTTCACTCTTACCCACAACATTAGTGTACGTGCGATTCCTTTGAAGTATCGATCAGTAGTTTATGGTTTCACAGTTATCGTCACTCGTAACGGCGCACCAGCAGTTGATACTGATACCTAACTCTCATGAAACCATGAAGGTGCGCCCCGGTCCAGGACTGAAGGCTCGGGAGAATAGGATTTACCTAAAGAAAACTTGAATTCAATCTCCATATTCCGTGCTTATATCTTGCAACGAGACAACTGGACTGTGTTCAAACTAGGAGGCATCTGCAAGACAGATTCGGTCGACTTCATTAAATCACCTATTCGCACATAACCCGGGTAATTAACAGCAACAGTCACATCAGTGGGCCATAATACTCCTTAATGCCTCCAGAAGCTAGTCAAGTGAGTCACAAAGCCATCTGCATCAGAAAATAACGTCATACACACTGACTAACCTACCGATAACTGTTTCCATCTATTTACTACGGTCCTCTAATTGTTCATCGAGCAGCATGCCGGCTGCGGAAGACAACAGGCTGACGTTCTTATTATATGACACCCACTTAATTCTCATCATGTGCTCCGCCAGTTGAGTTACGGAGTCATACCGGTACTTCGGGAATTTCACGACTCCATTACTCGACCAACCCACCACTCATTAGGCTGATTCCCCGTAAGCATTGCTTGAGAATAAAGCACCTACAATACGCCCAAATTTTTTATATGCGCCGCTGCGTTTAAGTGGCAGATAAGTCCAAAGTCGGACACATCGAGGAAACGAATTTTCCCAGACGGTACACACGTCGCTGCTGCAGAACCTTACAGATTCAAAAGTTTGCCCGCAAAATTTCATTTTAGCTGAGCTCCTGTATGGATTTAATCGACTAAGTTTTATCGAACCTGCCATAGTTGGTGAATCTAGGACAATCATGACGACAGAGAGGCATCTCTCTGAAGCCTAACGGTCGCGTTTATATGAGGCGACGACGAAGGCTGTATAACTTTACAGCAGCGAAATTTGCTTGCCGAGGGTGGAAGACGTGAACTATCACCATGCGTTTGACCACCGATGTCTACGTTCGATCACTCGCATCGGGTGACACCAAAGAGTAAGCAACGAAGATGTTGGAAAGCGGGTGTTTGACACTGATTGTCAAACAAGTTCTTTTGTCTAATAGTTACAGTTGCGCAGTCTTACATGGCTAGGCCGTGTACTAAGGATGCCAAGTAGTCGTCTGTAACACTGAGCACTCATTACCCACGCTGCAGCCACCTGGTGTGAGGCGGACAGATGACCTGGTGTAGAGAAGTGAATACATTCACTAAGTAGCTGGCCACTATAGGTCGGTTTCTTCTGCCAAGCTACGGTCCTCACGACACAGAGTCGGTGGCTGGAGGCGTTTGGTGAGACGGCGGTTAATCGGGCTCAGTGTCGTTGTTTGGCCGAGTTGTCCATGAAGTCCTGGGGAGTTCGCCGAATGAGGTTAATAGATACTGCCAAAGAAATTGGGAGCAGTGTAATCGTGGGCAGTGCAGGTTAGGTGTGGTGGCGTAACATGATTGGTTGTGCGTATTTACGAAATTTTCGCTTTCACTCATTTTATACATGCATCCTGGGACGAAAACTGGAGGCTAAGTAATGAATGTTAGGAGTACACCCTTGCGGAAAAGCGCAATTATCTATGTGTTGTTATAATGAGGCCGTTTTTAATTAGCAATACACTTGCACAGGCAAGTTTGCAAGGTTGAGGCTTGCTTGATGTGAATACCTAACACAAAGCAAAACTACCGGCGGTAAGTAAACAGGGCTAGACTACCCAACATGCTGTGAATCCACGATCCGAAGTATATCGCCGACGGCCGCTCAACTGTACACAACTGGTGATTTTGATTGAGCTCAACCATGGCGAGATACACCACTGCGTTCCGATTGAAAATGCTAGTTCATTCCCTATGAACAAGACACTCGGTACTGCGCTGATAAACCAACAAGATATACATTTAGAATGATAATTAAACGACGTACTACATACGAGTTTCTTTGAGGTGGATCCTGAGCACACGAAGATTATGATGTTGGTATCAACGAGCGGAAATGAATAACAGTATGGTTCTAATAAATGCCAGATAAAGATAGCACCAACATATGCCGGACAAGATCGAAAGACAATGGGAATAAAAGTCAAATTGTGGACACCTCACGAACGGAAACAAATTTCGGTGAACTTAATGTGTGGTTGAATACAAACGGGTTCATCATATGAGCAAAAATACATTCCAAATAAGTTTGAACTGCAAGTAAACGAGGAACAACCGCAAATCTGGTGTTGTTCTAACGCGTCCGCCACTGTTGTCTCCCACGGGGATATATAGATCAGGTCCTCCTTTAACAACGGTATGAGAATCAGGGATCCAAACTTGAACGGGCGCACGTAAGAAGGCAGAATCTGCGGTGCTCGGATCTGCAGATTCATGGAGTGTATTAGCACCGTTGAAAAGTTGCAAATCACGACCTTCATGAGTTGTTTGCTGCCAGCGCGAACGACCATATCCGCCCAAGAATGTGGAAGCGGAAACAAGTTGTTCACCGTGTGCTTTTGAAGTGAACTGGGTAAGCTGTGTGGGAACAAAGTGGACCGCATGTAATTAAATGGATTCAAAATGTAACATGAAGTTCATAGCTACAAGTGAGATAAAAAGACAACTGAAACTGTGAGTAGGTTCCAAAGTGGGAAGATGTTGAGATGTAAAATACCACCTAACAGGATTGATGGAATCAAACATTTCGATCTGCCTCGAAAGTCGTAATCGGGGGTTATGAATGGAAGTTAACAGACAATAACTGTGTCTCTAGAGTGGGATCACTGGCACAGCAGTCAACAGGGTCACCTCAAGAAAGCGTGACCGAAGTTCTAATCCCTTCCGTAACAAGGATGTGCACTACTGAGGAGCTGAAGCAAAAGCAAACATCGAGTCTGATGCTTCCTTTCGAAAGAGGCTGTTTGTAAAGTCCATCGGAATGCGCAGACCGCGATCAAATGCGACTGTTCTTCAACGTCACACTAACCAACTGTTACGCTTACCGGCTAACAGAATAATAATCGAATAATAATAATAATAATTATAATAATAATAATAATAAGGCTTATCGCAACAACATAAATCATGTATACAGCACTATGTGAACAGGGGACGTGTGAACGATTAGTTCCGACAGTCGATAAGGTGGTCACTTCAAGTAGTTGTCGATTGGTCGATAGACACGCACAGAGCACATGTGGAAAAATCGATCACATCACTAGCGGATGTGTTATCCCCTTTTTCCGTTAGTTGGGGCCATCCGGATTGAAGACGATCTACCGAATAACATGGACGATGGGACCGATGCAAGAGGCGTCGCCTCAGCCACTGATGCGCCATTTGCTTAAAGGGGTGGAGGTATTGAGGANATGCGCCATTTGCTTAAAGGGGTGGAGGTATTGAGGACCCGGCGTTTTCTGGATTGCGTCACACCATTCGCCCCTCTTCCATTTAAGACTCTCTGATTTGCTCTTTGACGCGTATGAAAATGACAGGTTGCCATGTATTCTCAGTGAATAGACGCACCAAACCGGGACGAAGCTCAGACACACGTCGGTCCTTAGTATGTATGCCGAAATGTTTTTTTGCTAGTTCCTACTTAGCGATTACTTTTGATTGGGAATTTTCGAGGAATAAGTTCAACCGAGTGCGAAAACGACGACCAAACCTGGGTTCGATGGGGCTGCCACCGGTGGCTTCATTAACAGGATTCCGATAGGCAAACAGCGCGGTCCAGACGCACACGTAATGGGGCGCTAGGTTGTTTCTCCCACGTAGTTTTCACTGTCTGCACAACAGTCTCAGCCAGGCCGTTCGAAGTGAGATGATTGAGCGCCGTCGTAACATGCTTGATTCCACTCAAGTTAATGAAGTCTACAAAATCAGCGCTAGTAAACACCAAACCGTTGTTGGTCACAGTGGTTTATAGGAAACCAGATGCACGTTTCTTGTTATTGTTGGAATAATATGAGTGTCATTCCATTTAGACCGAACATTCATAATCAGTAACATAATTTGTCTTTCAGATGGATCCAAGAAGTCCAAATAAATTTGCGCTCATGATGTTTCTGGTCGTCTTTAAGGTTATAGTGCCACCTTAGGAGGTTGCATTTTGGCTTTCTCATCAGAATACACATGGCTTAATTACTGCCACGATGTCACCATCCAGCATGGGCTACCACACGTAAAAACGGGGTAACGATTTCATATTCGCGATGGCTGGGTCAGCCTCCTGGACTGCATGCTCATGGGCGTACTAATACAACTGTGGTTCAGTCACGATTATGCACAACTTTGAATTTGTTGCGTGGAGTTAGGGAATTTGCGAAATTATGCTATAATATTTACTACCGTCGCCAAAACCAATACGGAAGTTCTGGAAAACAGGGACTATGCCTTGCGCTGTTCGTAACAAGGTCAGAAGCGAAATAGACCGGCCCCAGAATGAAGACACAATTGAACCCGTCCAGTGTTTAGATTGAACACCATCCATAATACCTGTAATGAAACCCGATGGTAGAGTAAGAAGTCGACATGATTGTGAAATAACGGTGAATCGAGTTACAGTTATACTTTTATCCCTTACCAAAAACTAAGGACACGCATTATCCTTGTCAGAAGATGAAATTTTTGACATGAGATTCAAGTCATGCATACCAATAGGTTGAACTTAATAAAGGTTCACGTCCTCGTAGTACACTTAACACTCATGTAGGGCTGTCCGGTCATACCCGACTTCCATTCAGAATTAACTCTGCAATCGCTGTTCTTAGCGTACCACTGATTCTTTGTCAAGGCTATATCTGATACGCGTACGTACTTCAATGACATTCTGATCATCGGACGAAATAACGGTTAGAATTTACACTTTGGACCTAATCTTGAGATTACCAGATGCAGGGCTTGTGCTGAAAAGAAAGAATGCGAGATCCTGGTACCCAGTGTACAATACCTCATGTTTAGTTGTCAAAAGACGGCCCACAATCAGTAGGAGAAACACGAGCTCCGGGCAGACTCAGCTGTTGTGATGATGATGATGATGATGATGATGATGATGATGATGATGATGATAAAAAGCTTGTGCGAGCATCAGTCTGTTTTAAGAATGGAAACCCAGTCTTGTTGGTGTACAGTTTTCGCAGCGAAGCGCGTACACCTTTATTAGATTCTGTATGAAGGCGAAAGCTGATGGTGTACTCAGATTCAGCAGACTGCCTCTAGTACAAATAAACGAATTCTTACTCCCCCACGTGTTCTGACACCATACGACCCAAAAAGCCATATTCTCTTGCGGTGCTTCGTCATACGGCACTGGTGTCATGCTAATACACAAGCCACAAGATGGATCACAACGTTCCATCTTTTGGTGCTTTCGGACGCTGAACACAACAAAAAGAAGCTACTCACGGTCTGCCCACGAAGCATTTGGTGCCAATACCTCCTCGGACGAAGGTTCACAATTTTTACGAACCATAAGCTCAGTATTTCGTTACTGCGTAAAGAAAAAGCAATACAACAAGTAGTCTCCTCGCGGATTGTTCGTTGGTCTCTTATCTTATTTACAACTATAGAACTCAATACAATACCGAACCATTCGGTAGTGTTGGTGACACCTTAAGTACGTCACCATTGTTAAATATAACTTTCGCACAATTCATCCCAGAAGAACCTGTAAGTCTTATTCAACGCTTAAACTATTCTTCTGTTACGTCGACGGATATACGATAGAAACAGACAATCACATCGTGCTAGCCTTAATCAAGCGGCAGTTGCAGGTAGGACGGCCAGAACAAACGTCTGACGAACTTGTATCTTTCCGATCGAGAATGACCTAATTAGGTCTCCCAAACGAATGCCTCCTTTAGGGGACGCGTGCAGTGATTACGAAACGACCAACCTTGATGAACTCCAGGAGGCTGACCCAGCCATCGCGAATATGAAATCGTTACCCCATTTTTACGTGTGGTAGCCCATGCTGGATGGTGACATCGTGGCAGTAATTAAGCCATGTGTATTCTGATGAGAAAGCCAAAATGCAACCTCCTAAGGTGGCACTATAACCTTAAAGACGACCAGAAACATCATGAGCGCAAATTTATTTGGACTTCTTGGATCCATCTGAAAGACAAATTATGTTACTGATTATGAATGTTCGGTCTAAATGGAATGACACTCATATTATTCCAACAATAACAAGAAACGTGCATCTGGTTTCCTATAAACCACTGTGACCAACAACGGTTTGGTGTTTACTAGCGCTGATTTTGTAGACTTCATTAACTTGAGTGGAATCAAGCATGTTACGACGGCGCTCAATCATCTCACTTCGAACGGCCTGGCTGAGACTGTTGTGCAGACAGTGAAAACTACGTGGGAGAAACAACCTAGCGCCCCATTACGTGTGCGTCTGGACCGCGCTGTTTGCCTATCGGAATCCTGTTAATGAAGCCACCGGTGGCAGCCCCATCGAACCCAGGTTTGGTCGTCGTTTTCGCACTCGGTTGAACTTATTCCTCGAAAATTCCCAATCAAAAGTAATCGCTAAGTAGGAACTAGCAAAAAAACATTTCGGCATACATACTAAGGACCGACGTGTGTCTGAGCTTCGTCCCGGTTTGGTGCGTCTATTCACTGAGAATACATGGCAACCTGTCATTTTCATACGCGTCAAAGAGCAAATCAGAGAGTCTTAAATGGAAGAGGGGCGAATGGTGTGACGCAATCCAGAAAACGCCGGGTCCTCAATACCTCCACCCCTTTAAGCAAATNCGCCGGGTCCTCAATACCTCCACCCCTTTAAGCAAATGGCGCATCAGTGGCTGAGGCGACGCCTCTTGCATCGGTCCCATCGTCCATGTTATTCGGTAGATCGTCTTCAATCCGGATGGCCCCAACTAACGGAAAAAGGGGATAACACATCCGCTAGTGATGTGATCGATTTTTCCACATGTGCTCTGTGCGTGTCTATCGACCAATCGACAACTACTTGAAGTGACCACCTTATCGACTGTCGGAACTAATCGTTCACACGTCCCCTGTTCACATAGTGCTGTATACATGATTTATGTTGTTGCGATAAGCCTTATTATTATTATTATTATTATTATTATTATTATTATTATTCGATTATTATTCTGTTAGCCGGTAAGCGTAACAGTTGGTTAGTGTGACGTTGAAGAACAGTCGCATTTGATCGCGGTCTGCGCATTCCGATGGACTTTACAAACAGCCTCTTTCGAAAGGAAGCATCAGACTCGATGTTTGCTTTTGCTTCAGCTCCTCAGTAGTGCACATCCTTGTTACGGAAGGGATTAGAACTTCGGTCACGCTTTCTTGAGGTGACCCTGTTGACTGCTGTGCCAGTGATCCCACTCTAGAGACACAGTTATTGTCTGTTAACTTCCATTCATAACCCCCGATTACGACTTTCGAGGCAGATCGAAATGTTTGATTCCATCAATCCTGTTAGATGGCATTTTTACACTACTAATAAGCATTCGGACGTTTGAGTAAGTTCAAGTTGCAAATCAATCACATTTGATCGCAGCGTCCGATTCAGAATGTGGCCAAATCTCCGACTACTCTTCAATAACAGCTATTTGAAAATCCTAGATTACTACGTTTCTCTAGGCGCCATGGAGTATTTCGAACCGTTTAAGACGGTGAGGATCTTCTGTTGGCACACATGCAAGCACGTGAGATCAATCTTTTACAGGAATGGCATGGAAAAATTGAAAGATTAACAACACAAGAACAGGGGTGGTGCAGCATATCGAACCAGATCACACAATCTGTGTAACCGACCACTGAAAACTCTGGATGACGGTAGGTCGGATGATAACAGGTGGACCGTAAGGACTGGATATACACTGAAAATGACCAAGAGCAGTCAACATCAACTAACTGGCTCTGTCCTGAAATAAAAAGTGCGCGGTTCCCGTCCGAAATTTATTGCATTTTTATACGAGCACTGGTCGAGTATCCAGTAACCCGGAGTGAATGAGGTAACTGATTGTTATTGTGTGTTTTTCAGTACTGACCAAGTATGTTACCTATAGTGAACTGCACATTTAAATTAACACTTCATATAGATCTGTACAACTCCATCAGACGCAACAAGCAGACCGTCGAGGAGTAAAAGTTGACAATCGATCTGTATGTGGAAGGTGGACTGATGGGCTATGGTTCAGCAACAGGAAGTTAAATCAAACAACATACACGTCGAATCTCAATGGCGAGTGATTCAGTGATGATGCAAACATTCCAGCAATGCAAAATGATGGCCTTCCGATCCGCGTATGTTGCCTGGTTAACCGGAAAGATGAAGCTAGTTACCTTGGATCAACGGTTTGAGCTACGAAGACTTACTGTAAAAATATTTGCTGATAACACTGTTCATCCAGAGCACACAGCTATTTCAAAATGATAAGGTTACAAACGTGCGCAAGTGAAGTTGTCTAACAGCAAAGGCAAGGTAAGTTTGTAAAAATCCAACTGAAAAGTTAATCTCACTGGTACCACAAGCAGTTCAACATGTCTCAATCTAAAGAAAGGAACAGACGAAGAGCGACCATTTGAAACGCGAACCTATGTTAATAATGCATTGTGTCGATTTGATGATCATGTAAACGCGTTGCTTGCTGAAGAGAACCATAAGCTGCTGTCCGCTGTGACTTCTATGGCTGTTATGTGGCACATAAGCGGGCAGCAAGATCCAGAGAGAGATTTTCATGTACATACCTCATTCACAACTCGAATGTTTGTTTGCACGTTGATGTTGGTTGAGTGTAAACGTGCAGTGAAATTATTCTTATCCCACTTGCCCATTTATCCTTAGACTGCAACTGCTTTTCTAGCACATTTTATGGTAGCTAAGTATCAGTAGCAACCATTGGTGTATTGAAGACGATGGGCCAACGGTAGCCTGATCGGCACAACAACGTTTTAGTAACTGGTGAACGACAAGCTGGTAGGGCTCGACCAACGTGGAAACAGACTGCTCCTAAAAATTGGATGTGCGGAACTAGTCATTAACAGTGTTTGCATCACTCGATCATTCAGTGTAATACCTAGAAGTATACACTGTCATTGAGAACAGAATAAAACGATGGAAAAGAGGTGGCAACACGCACTGGAGGAGAGAACATGAAACCTGCATCATTCGAAGAACCAGAGGAGGTAGAGAAGGGGGGCAAGCGGCGACTGATGGGCTTGGCCAAGAGACCATACTGCCGCCGTTGCGAAGAATCCGATGTGACAATCGGCCTTATTAACGAACTTCGAGGATCTCCCGTGAAAGCGTGACTTGGAGTGTGGTAACTCTTAGATACCAGTTCTCGGTTTTGATAAGAACTCGGCGGGCTCCAAGGGTCAAAACCTTTATCACCAGCACCGCTAAATCCAGTAGGCGGGTTCTGTTTTTGAATCTGTAGACGGCTTGCGGAACGCAGTGACGACTGAAAGGAAAGTTGATCCGGTTTCGATAACAGGAACACACGAAGTGGGTAGCGCTGATAGAGTCTGGATATATCTGAACTATTTTGTGAAAATTAAGTATTCATTTTGAAATGCTGGTGTTTGGGATTTCACGTCTAAGATGGGCTGCATGTGGTAGCGACTATTTACACTACGTATGCAAATGTTGAAAAACCTGAGAGTTAAGTTAATGAGCTGAATACAAACATGGATAAAAGTTGTAATGGCCAGTGCGACGTCAAGTTGAGTAGACGAACATGTAGGGACGGAACCGATAACCTTAAGCAAAAATCGCGAAAATGTGTCCCCGGGGGGTATTTCTTACTTTGGCATCACAGCTGGTTGGAGATAAACAAAACCACCGTCGATTGTCACTGTTCATGCTTAGCATTCATAGCTCCTACCCAATTTAAAATTTAAGATGAACCGTTTCCGTATTGTCTGATATAAAAAAGATAACTAGTGTAAACACTGTCTCAGTCCTTAAAGTTGCTCCACAGCTGAGTGAGTGTGAGAAAACGGGCGTGAAAAACTCGTGCACGGAGCGACTGTGACTCACCGAATAGCGACTATCGCCAGGACCAAACGGAACACGCAATGGACTATCATATCTGTTTGACGTTCGACCTTCTGATTCCCCTCTTCCAGTCCCACTAAACCACTGAATGAAACTCGGACCTCCTGTCTCGTATGTCAGCCGATCTCGCAGATGTGGATTTTCCATCGGTAGATAGTCTGGATCGGCGTCAAATCGGGTAATGTTTTCCAGCATAAGTATCATTTTGTCCATACGTGCCAAAGAATCTGTCAAACCAGACCACAGTTCCATAGGTGGAGTAGGTGAAGCTGTGAGGTCCTCATCCCTGAGAAAGGGGAAAACCAGTTACTGCAAGCCAACAAATTCTGCTAGCAATCGACATCAGTATGCGGACGCAGAAAAACAAAATAAATTAAGACAGTTTGTACCTACCGTGAAACTAGCCTCCGACCATTCCAACAGGTTTTGCTTGACTGATGAGGCATCCGTGATGAACGGAGAAACCCAGGCGTGCAGAACCGAATTGCCAAGTTCTCAAACAAACTACGAAAGTTAGAATACTGAAACAACGGAAATCACAACAGTTATCACTGGGTGTGCTAAAAAATGAGGTAGAATTCATACATTTGCGCGGTTTTAAAGTCAACAGAAAGTAAATTAGAGTATGTGGATACATTGGCTTCTGCGAAAATATGTGGTAGGTCCAAATTACAAATCAAAGGGAATTCTGAAATCTCAAGGCTTTTGCGGTTGGCTCCAAAGATTTGGTTGTAATAAAACGTTCAAAGGCCGTTCAACATTAATCAATACATTGTTCTCAAATACGCCCAAGACACTAAAACAGTGTGAACCAATAACGTGTGCCGCTGATTAGTATTTCAGTGACTAATACGGGTGTGGTGCTGTTTGTCATCAAAAACAATGACAATAGGACTCGAGTTTCGCTCTAGTGCTTCTTTTCGAAAGAGGCCGGCTGGAAAGTCTATCTGAATGCGAAGGCTGCGATCAAATGTGAGTGATGGTCAACTTGAAAATAAAACCAACTCCCCGACTACTCATCAGTAATGACAATAGGATTTTGGTCGTGAGCCAGTCGATGTGATCATGCCTGCATGCGACAGTGAAAAATGTGTTGTGGTATCTGATTGGACTACTACAGTAGGAAGAGTACTAGTTACGCTTGAAACCGCCATGTGATTCGTTGGACTACTCGGTATGAAACAGCATCCTAGTTACATTTAAACCAAGTAAATACAGTTAACAGGACCAACGTCTGGCACGCAGTGGCTATTTGTAGACAAACAAATCTGTTATCCGTGTGGACGGCTGGTTTCATCAGCTTGAGACGATCACCCGAGGACTATCACACGTTAAGAACAGAACTGTATTTGTGCGATTCTGGTATAAGGCAATTTCCAGATTCTCCTATCTCTACATCCACAATTAGCATCCAATTCGGTAGGCTAGTGCAAAACACAAATCCGGGACGTAGCATATGAATGCGCGAGAACAAATGGATAGATCAACGTGCAACAACCGAAGTAAGAATGGATGGTAATGGTAGTCTACCTTTTTGATTGCCTCGCGGGACCAGTTCGTCAGACTGGGAACTTGATAAACGGTCGGCAGAGATTCATCCAGTTCTATCCGACGTGAATCATTGTCTGCGAAGAAAGGTGAACGCCGTCGTCGAGCTAAATGCGATTCTATAACGGACTGTTCAGTTTTGATAGTGCAATTCGTTATGATCTAAAAGATAACCGAAAATATAGCAGTTAGGTCAAACTGCAACTAAACAACAATCGTACCAAGAAAGACTAGAAGATGGACGAATAACATTTACACGTTTCTTAATTGGAGAGACTTCAGCTGTCCACAGACGGTTGGCAAGTGGATGTGTGGGATTGTGTGAATGCCATAGTGATGCACAGTATGAGGTCGTAGAACGCGACTGTGAGACCACTGTTTATCGACGTCAAGCCTTGACGAATAAGGAAAGTCGCGGAACATTCCATAAGTTAGCTTGAAAGCGTTATCTAGGGCGACTGGGAGACCAACATCAGGTAAGTATGGGCCGATAGCATTGGAGATAGAATTGTTTGTACTGTTTCAAAGGGATTCACACATTCCTTTACAAAATCTCCGTGTCTTTACCCCAACGCTGACTGCCTACTTTCGGAAAAAAGACAGCGGAATGATGCAAATAACCACAATCCCAAGGTTATCCGTTAGGTCACGTGGCATTATTGTCAGGACAAATCTAGAGGCTCATGTGCTTCAAAAAGCCCGATGGCATATAGTGTGAGTCATACCGTCAATGGATACTTTAGTGTTTATAGAGATCTCCCGTAGACAACGAACATCTGCTACACTAAGTTCGCAGCAGCTTAGTAATAACAAGGTTCAACAACCAACCATGTGGTCGCGGGCTTAAAAACTAGCTACTGCGATTAAGTGTGGACAGACTGATAGTATTCAAACCATATATTGTATACACAAGGAACTCTATCAAACTCGTCACCACCACCACCAGCTGTGCGCGAATGCTCACTTTATTCACCGGACTTAACTAGCATGTGGAGTAACGGAACAGCTATCAACTGACCGAGTTGTCCATCTGTGAGAACACCCGTTGCAGGCTCATAATGGCATCCGTGATATGCATCTGAAGTGGGCGGTTCACATGGGGAAAACTGACCGGGCCTTGTAATCGAGTTAACATGCGCAAAAGACTGTCTGAAAAGACAAGGAAAGTACTACATCAGATTCTAGAGCGACTGCGGTGGATGACTCAACTGTGACTTTTTGCATACTGATCAATTCTTTCCAGTTCATCCGATCAACATCGTCAACCCATACATGAACTGAGTATAATGTATGGCACCTGTTTACGAATAGCAACATTTGTGTGACCATGTAAACATTGGAATGACAACGGACTGAAGTGCTGAAACACGGAACAAGATCCAATACAGTAAGACAGCCACGACAGAACCGATGGTTTCTGCTAACACCTTATGCTTCCTTATTCCACGCTTTAACTCAAAGATTCATTTTAAAATGTGCAAGACAGTTTATTATTCCTTTCACTTAGAGGTCGGTTTTTTGTTTGTAAAGTGTAAGCATATTGATGTCGTACATTTGAAATATAGAATTAGTTATTTTCTAGTAGTTAGTTCCTTTTCCGTCCACTTCTTTTTTCGTTCTATTCCTATACATGTTTGTGTGGCAGTTAAGCATCAACGTGCAAGATGATGATGATGATGATGATGAGGAGGAGGAGGAGGAGGAGGAAATGTCAGCCAATTACGTCCGCTGAGCTGCAGTAAACAAAAATTCTCACCATAACATTTTTAATATATTGGAACAAGTTCATTTAGAGGAGTACATGGATATCAAATACGTCTGACAACAGATAGAACTAGGTAATTTTCCAGAGTTATAGTAGTTAACATCGACTAGAGAGATAAGTGACCCCAAAACATCTTGATATGACAATTGGTAGTATTAGGTAGACTCCGATGAAGGAGAAGCCACATCCCGACGTTTGTTAAAAGACAAATTATTCTTACCCCTGTTGTTCGGCTTCTCCGATGATGACTCGCATCCCCTTACATGGTTGACTTCACTGTCAAGATTTAATGAAATCCATCAATCACCTCACCTTAGCCTATGAAAAATTTGGAACTTGTGTCACGATCTACCAGTCGGAAGCAAGCCGCCAGCTCGTTATCGAAGATTATCACATAGCAAGGTATCAGCCTACAGTGGAACAAAAATGATGGATAAGCTACCTAACCATAACCATGACTGCGCGTAAGTGATTTAGGAACGTCAAGTCTCAAATGTAGCGAACTAACCTTTAGCTCCACACCGAACTGCCGCGCTGAGGAGCACAGAAGCGTGATTCAATATTATAAAATGAACACTGGGAAATAAGTCCATGTGGACGCAACATAAGTATAGAAGTAGTTGCCTACAAGAACAGGAGTGGACAAACCCAATAGCGCTAGAAGTGACAAGATCGGCGAGTCACGTGTCAAACAGAATGTGTAACGAACATTTCAAGCATCCGGACAACACTCAGCCAAGTTACAAACTCCACGATAAAACCATACAGCGACCTCAGCTATCCTGCTGGGTAGTTCGCAGCAATAGCTTCTTCGTAGCAAACGAACGCACAGTATCAGAAGGCAGTGAACCGAATTTTGTTTGAATGGTCTTCACATAGAACGCATGAAAGTACACGACCACAGCCGTTGATGTGGTGGTGTTAGGATGAAGCTGTGGCCAATTTTGGTCAATCACGTGAATACCAAACACGTGCCAACACCCAGACAGAACTGCAAATACCAGGCTACTTTCCCGACCACCTGAGAGTGAATTCACTGTCACATCGTTTAGCCCCATACCCACCACACCATCTGGCATTCGTTCTGTCCACACGTCGTATCGTATGGAGGTGAATTGGCCAGTGCAAAAGTTAGGAAGATTTTAATATTCTAACAGATATAGCAAACAGGTGTTGTGAACACTCCAGAGGTCTAGAGATAGTTTCATGCACTATTTGGGATCAAAACACACTGTGGAAGCAAGACAAAATAGGACCGCAAACAGTCACACCAAAACCAGACAGACGACGAATACTGTGAATGGCTTTCAACGGAACAAATGCCCCCGTATTTGAATCGCCAGTTAAACTCGATGGCCCTACAGAAACTGTGGCGGAGGAAAAGCAAAACCTCGGAAACGAATAACACCATTTCGCTGAATCGGCAGCAAAAAATGATATTATAAAGTGGCACTTCGTTTGCATTAGTGGAAGAAGTGATCTGGATGAGTTTACTGTGTGAAGACGCTATTTACATGATGTTCGGAAGGAGGAAGTACAATTCAGTTGGAGCATTAACGATAGGCGATTGCTGATTGTATACGATATTACCATTCTTTTGGGCGAATGACCTAATTAAATGAGAACCAACATGCTGACCCACATGTCCACGTGCTGGGACATCTTGTAGTTTCCAATTCGAAAGTGGCATGGAAGCGTAACGCTCTGGGAAGACAACGCGCCAATCCACACGTTGAATAGCACGACAATGTGATCATTTCTTCGTGATATTAAGGTTTTGCACCGACCGGCTTGCAGTTCTGATCTCAACCTGGTGATAAACATGTAGGACATACTAGTTTTCATAAGAAGTCAATTTTTCAAACAATTGTTTCCCGTAATTCTTATCAGGCTTTTACAATTACATGAAAATAAGTGCGAGTTATATATGAGAATTATGAGTAAAAAAGAACATCAAAATTAGAGAAGTGGTACGGATCAGTCTACTACGACAGGGTGGAAGTGTTGGTGAACATGTTGCATTTCAACACAGAAAGAGGCACTGTGTTACACAGAAACCTCCTCGCGCTTCTCACCCAACTCGACCATATAGCAGTCAGTTACAAGTGGTACCGCAGTGTTAGAGACCGTCTTGCATTTTGGATCGACCACCTGGACTCGGACCATGTTGTTATAAGTGCTCACTTCGTTTTGTCATCTGCCAAGAGATCACACACTGGTAAATGCAAGATGCCTAACCGACATTCGAGCGAGGAGAGTGTAAAGAACGCTTACTTGAAGCACTGGAGAACAAATTGCCCGGTTCGAGTCAGGTGAGAGAACCTAACGGACACCGGGGGGGGGAATTGTAGTAGCTGTGAAAACTTACCATGAAGAGGTGTGTTCCGAAGAAACTGTGCAGTTGCGACGGAACTGGATTTCCGTCACAAACCAGAGGCTTGCGCAGAGGCCGTAGTCACCACCTGGGTGAACAGTCGGAAGAAATGTGTCAGCTTTTTTATCTGGGAATAGCAGAAAACTTTTTTTCAAGATCCGTGGTTGTACTGGCCGTCGAGTGGCAGCAAGTGAGACCACAGTCAGCACCAGAAGAGGCGTACGTCAAGGCTGTTTGTTTTCAAAACTTTGTCTAATTTTGACACCGACGAAGTGATGGAGAACTCCCTGCTCCATGTACGATTTCACCGCAAATCCCGTACATGGTGGGAAAATGATGCTTGTCACCATAATCATAACAGCCATGGGCCTGATCGGAAAGTACTGTGGATCTGGCCGCCGCTCACCTCAACAGTAACATGGAACATCCGAGAAGAAAAAACGTTGCCAGGATGGCTAAAAATTAATCAAAGTAGACTAGGTGGGAGAACTATAAAAGTTATGGATGTAGGTACGCCATTGATCGAGGAACACCACCATCTCGGATAGCGTTTCTAACCAGAGATTTGAGTGATCACGAAGAATCCAGCCAGGCAGACGCCACCTACCGACTTTGCTCAACGGAATGGCCTGTCTTCATGTTTCGTGACCACGTTGTCGCTTGACCACTACGCGGTTTTACCCAACTGTTGGTGGTCTCAGTATGCGATGCTAGGTACGGTAAACAATCAGGAGTACGTGAGCCAGCCATCAAAAGCTGTGAAACGTGAGTGGTTAGCCAACTGACCGCGCATCCCAAGCGTTCCGGAATGCACGTAGGCGAACGGCCGTAATGCTCACGCCATCAGCACACTTGACGTGGGCTAGTTGGAGGAGGCAATGGTGGTTAAACACAGCAAGTTTGTTGATGTCTTCGTTGCGAACATGCCACACTTCCGAACCACAGACCAGAAAACCTTTCTTGCCATTCCCAGATAAAAAAGCTGACACATTTCTTCCGACTGTTCACCCAGGTGGTGACTACGGCCTCTGCGCAAGCCTCTGGTTTGTGACGGAAATCCAGTTCCGTCGCAACTGCACAGTTTCTTCGGAACACACCTCTTCATGGTAAGTTTTCACAGCTACTACAATTCCCCCCCCCGGTGTCCGTTAGGTTCTCTCACCTGACTCGAACCGGGCAATTTGTTCTCCAGTGCTTCAAGTAAGCGTTCTTTACACTCTCCTCGCTCGAATGTCGGTTAGGCATCTTGCATTTACCAGTGTGTGATCTCTTGGCAGATGACAAAACGAAGTGAGCACTTATAACAACATGGTCCGAGTCCAGGTGGTCGATCCAAAATGCAAGACGGTCTCTAACACTGCGGTACCACTTGTAACTGACTGCTATATGGTCGAGTTGGGTGAGAAGCGCGGGGAGGTCTCCGTGTAACACAGTGCCTCTTTCTGTGTTGAAAAGCAATACTCCAAATATGTGGATCGTGAGATTCACATAGCTGCAACAGTTTTTGCCACTGTCGATACGTTGTGCCCGAACACCGAACTTACCACCCAGCCCCTTGTCCTCTAGAGAAAGACGAGACCAAGCTTAGCATTCAAGTCGTCGACTAGTATGAGAATGTCCGAGTGTTTAGTCTGCTTCAGAAGGTCAACGAGAGTGTCGGAAAAATACATCTTTGGTAACATTCGAACAACGATCCGTTGGAGCATACGTCAATATAAAGAATATACAGCGCCTTCCTTATTTGCGTTGAGATTTTGACACATCTATTGAGTCTAAGAGCGCACAGACGACTGTTCATTGAAATCCAATCGGACAAACCTTGTTCTGCTCTGGAACTCAGTGCGATTACCACTCTGGCTTGACCACGAGATCCAGCCTCGGTGTCACCAGAGACCCCGAGAGAGAAGCGATGAATCAACAGTTATCTAGAGATGAGCTCACATGGATAATGATGCTAGGATCGCAGACTCGCGTCTTTCGCACGCAACACACATCAAGCTCCAGACATGAGAGAGTACTTGCCAGAGCAGCCTGTTGACCGACCTGTCGAAGAGTGTGGACATAGAGGGCGCCAATGTTCACCAGTTGTCTTAGCTTTAAATAACAATGATCACCCGATTGCACAGGGAAGGCAGATTACTGTGGGGCAAAGTAGAAGAAAGTCATAGTGGGTGTAGAAAATGAATTTTGGAAGAACGATAATTTTTGATACTTCGCGGTTGACCGTACGGAAGATATGGTGTTGCCACTTGATATTCAAACATCAGAGACAGTGCTGGACGCTAGTTCGCGCTGTAATAAGTCCTCGGAAACGCGTTATGTATGTTTATTGGTGACTGTAAGTACTGTGCTACTTTGCGGCTGTTAAACCTGGTCACCTAACGTAGAAAACACGAGCCGTCCGCAGATATTTGGCAATCGATGTCTGCGTTCGACCGCGCATATCGTGCGATGTTAACTGGCAAGCAGTAAGAATGCCACCATGCGGACAACTGGTAGTGATTACCAAGCGAGTTCTTATCTACAATCCGGAAGTACGCATGGACTTAAGCGATCAGACCATGCACTAAGGATCTAAGCTAGTCAGCCGCCGCAACGAGCAGTTTTTGCTGATGTCACGGCAGACTGGCGTAAGGGGACGTGGACAGATGACGCCCACGGGGTTAGTCATTTAGGGTCAGGTTCGCTTCCTGAGCTGGAGCCTTCGCGACTCACAAGGTAGGTGACTGGAGACGTTAGGTGACAGCGTGGCCGATTGCACTTATCGGCGTGAATGCTGCCATTGTTTCGCTTAGCCAGCTGTGAAGGAAGTGCACTTAATGTTTAAGTACAAACACAACTGTTTGTAATACTTAGGTCCCCTTCCCCCCTCCTACTTCTTGTCCCAGACGTGTTATTGGGATAATGCCACAATTAACCCAAAAATGTTGTTTCTTCTTCACCACTGTATGCGCCTCCGCTTGAACAATATAAATACGGTGGGGTTTTTCAGTGTATTTTGAACACGTTTGGTTGAGATCAAATATACTCTTGGCTGAAGGTTCCCTGTCTTCCTGTCTTCTTCATTTGCGGTAGTTCGTACGTCGTCGTATAGTCCGTGATAACGCAGATCGTTAGTGCAACCATCGTAGCTAAGCCGGGTTATCGTGAACGTGATTTTGCATCAATTGTCAACCCACGCGGTTCATAACACGTGTGCTTTTCTTTACAGCAGTATAACAGTTAAACGCCAGTGAGAACCTTTGACACACTGCTGTCTTTGATACTGAGGATTTTGGATCAAACTCGGTTACGTAGCGCCGAAGAAGGTTATTGGATAAGTCTTTTGACACTCGCATTCTGCGAAATATAAATCTGGTGGTATTACTGCCACCCAAGATAGCAATGTATCAGTGGAACAAAAAGGAAAAGATGGGAACTAACAATTAGAAAGAACTGTTGGAATCCAAACTGTCAACTTCAATGCGCATATTAGAAGACCGAAATGAAACCTAATTGCGTCATGCTTTTAGATAGGGAAAAAACCGACATCACAAATAAATGAATACACACTATAATTCGGCTTTAAATGGAACCGAATATCAACATACCTAGCATTTTGTCCCATTTCGAATCTAACTGTTTGATGCTGGCAAAGCAGTGGGAAAAAGCCACACGGCAACTGGACAGGCAAATCGGAGGGTCGACAACAGAGTAGCAAGAGCTGCATTGACGCAATTTCAACCATTGCTGAAAACATGTACTGCGTACGAGTGTCTAGAAATGAAAGAGTGAGGATTAACGAGGTGGACCTGAGATTAACTAATAAAAGATTTCTGTTTATTCTAGACATCCCATACCATAGTATGCGGCAAGACAACTTGTGAATCGGTGAGAGCCATGAGGCAATAACTCCATTTCGGACAAAATTGAAAACCACGGTCAAATAAAGCACCTGGATAAGAGCTGTGTGATAAACGGGTGAACGGCACTCAGTTTGTCGTCGAACACCCGAACTCTACGGACTCCGAAAGAAACGCGTCTGTTAAGGTGTACACAACACGTGAGTTGTGGCACAGAGATGAAATGTGCAAAATTATGAGGTGCTGAGAGAAAGTACGTTACAGAAACATTTGAAACCAATCCTTCAAGTGAAAATTCTCAGGAGAGATCACGGGATGCCGTTCTCCTAACTTGAAGCACAGCGTTCAGAAAGATACAATACGAGAGCAAAATGGAATTCAACAGCGACTACACCATGCCAGAATGAAATTATTGGAAAGCAGTATGCATAGTTGTGACCGAATGGGAGTGATACCCTCTAAATGAATAGGCATTAAAAAAAAGGCGACTGGCATTTTGAGTGCATTTTTAAAGTTTAATATTAACGGTATTCAGCATAGAAACAGACAACGATGACATTGTGAATGCTGCTTGTTTTAACCGCGAAAATATCAAACTGGTAGAAAGTTTCTAAGACCAATACGAAGAAAATTCTGAGACTGTCGACGAATACCGCGGAACCACCGGAAAGATTTTAAGACCACGTATAAGTGCGTTAATAGAAAGAGAATAACTAACCACGTCACAATTAGAATGGTTAACATTAGAAAGAAACAACTGCCTTACTTGGTTAAACAACATAAGCACTGTTTCACTTGCTAACACGAGTGCGTTGCCAACAATACGTGCAGGAGGGAAGGCATGAGCTGTCATGGTTTTGACACCTTCAGGTATTCTGTCAAAAGGACTGTGCTTCTCCAGTTCGACGGCAACACAATTGGCTGTCTGTAGGTCACTGTCCGAATCAGCAAATAGGAGAAGCCGCACTACACGAATGAGTAGCTCATGGAAAAAGTCGTCTACTATTTGGGCCAGGTTTTGTTCAATTCCAAACATATATTTCTTCAACTTATCGAAGAAAAGAAAGAACAAGTCTTGATTGCGTTCGTAATTGTATCCATAGGTAGTTTTGAAGCTAGTATGTAGCGTGTGCATGGTGCTGTTAAGACTAGTTAGGAAAAACCCTCAATAAGCCTAGTTAGAATGAAGCAATAGGATACATACTTCGCAAATACAGCGAGTCACTCCAAAACGGCCGAAAACTGGTGAATAACCACTCGTTCCACGCATGGTTGAATTCCGACAGACCAACAACCCACAGAATACCACTTGTCTCACTTGAACAACAAGTACCTATTGAATCTTCGAAAATTGAACACGAATCCATCACAGCATCATGATGTGCAGGAAGAGCTGACAACGAAGCGTTCGGATATTGCTCCCAAGAGCGAACTACTTCTGAACAGTTATTGAAAGACCAGGTACAGTGGATCAACCATAATAGGTACGATGTAGCATTGATGAACGTGAAAATATTCCAAGGCATACTAAAGATGAACATTAGAACGCTGCCAGTATAAGGTGATGAACAATAATCATCCGTGTTGGTCAATCCTGAAAGCAAAGTAAAACAAAATTAGGGTTATAATGAAACGACTTTTGCAATTGCAAAGACGACATTCTATCGACCAGGCGAACACAATTCACTTCAGATAGGGACCTGCAGACTCCTTTCTAAAAAAGGCCTTGTATTTTGAACAACGTTATGGACAACGCCTATGAGTTACGATGCAGAAATTTCGCTTATCATTGTGCTAGTGGACATCTCGTGTTCTCCAAGTCCATAGACCTTCAGTCTCAATCGTGTGCAGTTGGAGACCTTTCGGAACAGTTCATTTGTCTGAGCAAAAAAAAAATAGGCACAGCGCTTGAACGGATATCTACGGAAGCTTCCGAAGCACGCCTCCACTGACACTGCACCTTTGAGAAAGGTAGCTTCATCACGAACTGTCAACAAGGTAGAAAGAAGGCGCCATCTAACCATGTTTCACCTTTGACCTACAAACATCGCTGACATCCAAGGGTGTAGCGCAGTTTTGCAGCCATGAAATAAAAACGATGACTGTACATCTGTCAACACCATTAAGACAAAATGTCCGAAGTTCTGATCAATAAGGTTAGAAATTAAGAGATTGAGCAGAGAATTGTAATTTCGAAGAGGGGAATGGAAATTCCGTGCTAATGTCCCAGACACAATTGCGTACACCGATTTCAAGTACGATTTACCGGATAGCATCAGAATACAAAATTCCAGACTGAAAGGCAGCTATCAAGCAATCCGAAACACTCGAAAGGGCTCAAGAACAGCTAGTCGTTTCAGGATCAGAGCACGCCAAGTTAATGTAGTAATGATTCTACACGTTCTGCTCTTTTCTGAGACTCCGAAGAGCAGCCTGTTTGCAATCTGGATGAAACCAGTGATCGTGGGCATCACATGATCGAATAATCAGGAGATGGAACGAGTCTTTTATATGTGGACAACATAATGCTACTTCCTATTACCTGCCGCTGTGCCGTCCGCCAAGTTGGTGTGAGCAAGACTATGTTTGAGAAAGATGACCCATTTATTAGTAGCCGGGTGCATCGACTTGACAAGCAGATTGAGCATTTTAACCCGACCAATACTGTTACCTTGACGTGGTGGTCGGGCTTGTGTACTGTTTTGATCCGGCGGGCTATGCTGACTAGGACTCCGGTCCTTCCAGGTGCAACCTTGTCAGACAGGCCAAAGGGGAGCAGTCAGACGAAAAGCAGTTACACTC
>QNGE01000049.1:109228-137429 GCA_008508345.1 Paragonimus westermani | reverse complement strand
AGACGCTATCCGAGATGGCGGTGTGTCGCAGTCAATGGCGTACCTGTATCCATACCATTTCTAGTTCTTCCGTTTAGTCTTCTTCAATCTTTTTTGTTCTTCGTAGTACTCTTTCCTTTTAGGATATTCCACGTCACTGTTGAGGTGAGCGGCGGCCCGAGCCACAGTACCTTTTGGTCAGGCTCATGGCTGTTTTGATGATGATAATGATGATGAGCATTTTAAGGAATGGAATCGGTTTTCACCTCCTTAACTACCTCCCTTACCCAGGACTCATGACCGGCGATCAGGCTACGCCTCAGATTCATACGGATATCCCCCCAAAACTTCATATGTGAACTGCCGGGAGAAGTGTTGCATCTGACACCTAACAACTCCAGAGGTTTCTCCGAAATCCAATGTTTGTTCAATACACGAACCACCACGTTGAAGGATACAGTACCTGCTTCGCGAATGCACTGTGAGATCTGAGTCCAACAACTGTCAAGACCTTCGGGGCCAGAAGTGTCAAGCTTAATTCCCAGACTGATTTGGTACTCATGCTTTGCCGATGGCATGGCCAGTCTCTCAACAGTTAGCCGCCGCTGTCGGTGGAGTCGTTGCCCGCCAAATATGACAACAAAAAGACAACGTACCAACACATAATATGAATCCAAGTATGCGCTCCAATACGGACAACAGTCTCTAATGGAGCCACTCCACCCACAACTAACACCTAAGTGGTCTACCTGAAACCAGGCCCGATTCGGAGTTGAGGGGCGCCAATTATAACAATGACGCGCGCGATGTCTAAAACTTGTGCTATATAAAATAGCTTATGCTCATCGCACAGTTGCAACAGTCGCACGCCATTATACGAGCGATGTGACGCTATCCTATGCCTGTCACCTAAACGAGACTCGGCCTGACCAAGGCAACCGACCTGGGCGTCTCACATCTCTAGCCAGAAGGATTGTATCAGAACCGTGTATCAGTCGAAGGAGGACGGTCAGATTCGAGTAAAAGGCGTCTTTGACAGCAACATCACTGCAGTCATTTGAAGTACAAGTAGACACAATGTAGATTCTTGAAATCTTTGTGTTTACAGCCGGTCTTGGTGGAACCTGTCAAGCGTACAGCACAAAGTTGACTGTTAACAGGAATCCAAACCACCAATGTGGCTGCGGCCGTCGTGCGGAGGACTATACCCACTTCAGCCTGCCCAGTGGCAGCGGCCGTGAGGTCACCTGAAGTATACAACCAGTATCGAGAAAACAACGTGGGTGATGTTAGTGCCACACAGTGACTACTGTCCTTGACTCCAGCCTCCAAAATGCAGCAGACATCGACATTCAACGAGTTAAACAGTCGTGCGAGAGTGACCCCTGCTGACCTACCCGTTTCAGAGTGCGAGCGTTAAAAGCACCTATATCAATTCACGCTCTAGACATGAGCAGGGCGAGAGAGGCCTGCGGCCGAGTGATAAGAGATGGCACTTACCGACAGTGTTACCATGATTGGTATATCTACTGTGCGACCTGTAGAGTAATTATCAGGGAAGGGATCAGGAGAGGCCTGGGAGTTAAACTTGGCACAACGGTGAAGGGGAGTCAGCGGTAACAGGACCTTGCCTGTCTGTAATATTGAATATGGCAGGTAATGCGATCCGCTTTATACCGTGAGACGGTTGACACAATAGGGAATTTCCAGACTGAACAGCATTCACATTTGACTGCAGCCTTCGCATTCCTATATACTTTCCAGCTAGCTTCTTTTCGAAAGAGGCTGGCAGGAAAGTTTATGGGGATGCGAAGGCTGCGATCATCTGTGAGTGATATTCAACTTGAAAATGAACCAAATCCCCGAATACTCATCAGCAATATGGAATTATTGATGTTGTGAGTATTCATGGTTGGGTGTGGGTTGAGATACTGCCGGAACGCCCAGACCCAGACAAGAGAACGATTAGGGTTCTCAACCAAATATTGTGGCTCAAAAGGTTGTGCTGCAAGGCAGGGGGTAGGTTGCAATGCATCAACAGTGGTGCTTTACCCGGAAAAATGGCCAGTCAGCAACCTGGAGGATTAGTTGGCTGGGTTAACAGACCTCTACCTACTGGCCTGCTTAGCATGAGTGAATATGTACGCATGACCGTCCCAACGGAATGAGGCAACTAATAATATGCTTGTTCATGGCTTGCCGTCGAATTATGTTCGGCAACGGCTACTGAAATTCAAAATACTACATTCGAGAAGACAAGGCTATTAGAGATAGGTCAAGTAGGTTGGCCTCATCAGTCGTCGATTCCACGCATAACATGTAGCGCTACGGCAGGAGCGGTCTCTCGTTTTTTTCTGTGGTTACAGTAACCATACTATATCGAAGCTTCCCGCAATATAAACGACATGCAGAAAGTGCGAGAAACCAGACACTTGAGGAGTGTGTATGTCAGGCCCCGCAATGAAGCATGCTTCTGCTATCACGACTCCACTTATTTCCCTCGTAACCATAGCTGCCGCCCCCAACGGACGGACAGTCATAAACGTACCGGTTGACAGCGTCCACCTTCAAGCTATCGTAGACACTGAGAAACCCGCCAGCCATAATTCCGATTCTGTGGCACATTCAAACCAACGAAAAATTGACGGTTCTCGTAATAAAACTGCCACCGCATTTACAGACGTTGTAACTAGAGCTACGGTCTATGAGTGCGTAAGTTGGCTACAGCAGATAACAGAACGGCTAGCGATGCGGCAGATGACGACAATGACGAAGTGTACACGACTAACTAGGAACCAACGATCCAGTCCAACCATCCCGGGCCAATGCATGAAGACAGAAACCAGAATGGCCTTCAGACAGAGCCTCATTATATCGCTCAGTCCGAAGACAACATGGTCACAAACTCGTTCGTATTTGTACGGTTTGTGGCGAATGAGGACAAAAAACGGACCAATAATGTGTAGACAATGCAGAGGGGCTCCAATCAAAAGATGAGCGTTCAAGCGGGATGTTAAAAGTAGCAACAAAAGGTCGAGAAGACTTGTGAAAAGCGGAGTCACATGACCGCGCCAACTTTGAAGGTTAGGTAAATTAACAATGCCTCAGTTCTTTTCCAAGGCAAACAAGACGATGTTCACAAGAAATTAGGAACTACCATCATTTACTGACTTAAACTCAGAGGCACTGTAATGTGCGAAAGACCATAACGACACGTTTATCCGTAAATGAGGCTGTCAGTTTTGTCTGACGTGTCCTGATGTGCTGTTCCACCATGATTTTCTTGGTCAACGCGAAGTCGACATTTTCCCTACAGAAAATAAAGCCCGCACCAACTGTTTGCGAGGAAGCTGTGGCGTGTGTGGGGCTACCAACATTATTCAATTATCGGGTGCTTAACCGAATACTTAATGCCACGAAGTCGTGACATTACTCACAGTCACATTAATCGTTTATGCGACTAGAGGATCAAATGCTACTCAGTGACAATACTACAAAATCTCCGAGATAACAGTGAGGTGCATAGATGTAGATAGCTACCAACAACAGTCACGAAACGAGCATAGCCGGGGATTATGTCGTCGTCGTCGTCATCATTATCATCACCACCACCACCATCATCATCATCACCATCATCATGAGACAGCAGTAAATCAGTGGTTCACACCAATGCTTAACTGCCACACAACCATGAAGAAAAAGCAAACCCTATATAGGAAGATAAAAAGAAAAAAGAAGGGGACTGGAAGAGGCCTAACTACCGAAAATAATTACGTCTATATTCAAACATTCAACACCAAGGCGCCTACACCTTACAAACAGACAACCGAGCTGCAAGTGAGAGTAATGCGTCATCAGCGAGATAGCTTCCTTACGGCTTTCACTGCCCCGCGTCATTAAATGCACTCAGTCCACAGACAACTCGGCCAAACAACGACAACATTCACGCCACTGAGCTCGATTAGCCGCCATCTTCGCTGATAGAATAAACTACCACACACCCAGATTTTGATGTCCTTTTGCACACGTACTTTTCTGAAGTTAGCTTGGCCTTAGCCCGAATGATAGGATGGGTGATGTTGTGTAGGTTGTCGAACGCGTCGTCGGAGAAGAACAGGAAACACTAGACGTGGATGTCCAGTGAAAGTGTCGCGAAGACCAGTACCTGCAGATACCGGCGAAGGGTGTTCCGTTAGGCGTAGAGCTTGCTGTTGAGAGGAAGCACAAAAGTCAGTTTTCGAACGTTGTGCGCTCACCACCGCATTTAAGTCGGTTGATCTGTGACAGACTAGTGCCTACACTTGTGATAAACTAACAAAAACAACGTTATTGCTGTCAGACAGGTGGCGTATATTTGAAGTCCAAACATTGAACTTCATAGGGCGAATGTCTTCCAGATGTATTGCGGAAAACGAAAACCAACGGTTTGTGGTTGGTTAAAACCACAATCTAGTTTCCCTCGAGAACATGTTGGAAGCGCCGAACTGCCGAGTAGATTGACCGGTAGTACAAGTCGCTAAAATAAAGCGAGCAGTTTCCGGGGTCAATTAACAAACTGCTGAAGATCGGCTTCGACCGCGTTTCCCGACGCGTCAACAGCTATACTTGTGTGGACGGCTGAGTTGAAATGGTATGAATTGACGGAGGTGGCTGTTGCATCCCCAGTGCGGTTGAACGAATCCGTGACTGCCGCTGATAATCCCACGTTTCTGTTGACACATTCACGGATTGATTCGGTTGAAAGTTGCCTACCTTGAGCGCAATGTGGATAACCCGTTTAAAACAATTGACCATCCTATTATGTCGACGGATGGCAGCGAGACTTGTATAACGACGAAAGTCGCGGATTGCTCCAACCTTATTCGTCAGCCGTAAAATACCGTGCTGACCAGCGTAGTGTCCCAGCATCTCTACTACAAGCTGGCCTACTACGCATTCTTCCTCATTAATCGTTGCCCCGATAGCTGCTACTGTTTCAAAGGGCTGTCACAGATGGATCTGGTGCTCTGCTTCAAAAGCGCCTGCAGCTAGTAAATCGTCGATATAAGGGTCGACAAAATTCAGAACCCGTGTGACATCATCAAGAAAAAGTTGAAACTTTTGTGTGACTTCTCGCAGACTAAAGGCACAGGAAGGAATCGAAATAAACCAAATGGTGTGATGAAAACTGTCTTGAAGATCTGGAATCGGGTGTTCACAAGATCGATTTTCGAGGAAAGGCGGTTACAGATAGAGCTAGGGGTGGTATCCTGGATATGCGGGAATCATCATCATCATCGTCGTCATCTTCGTCATAGACAGCAATACATCAGTGGTTCACACTAGTGCTTAACTGCCACACAATCATGAAGAAAAAGCAAACCCTATATAGGAAGATAGAAAGAAAAAAGAAGGGGACTGGAAGAGGCCTAACTACCGAAAATAATTACGTCTATATTCAAACATTCAACACCAAGGCGCCTACACCTTACAAACAGACAACCGAGCTGCAAGTGAGAGTAATGCGTCATCAGCGAGATAGCTTCCTTACGGCTTTCACTGCCCCGCGTCATTAAATGCACTCAGTTCACAGACAACTCGGCCAAACAACGACAACATTTATGCCACTGAGCTCGATTAGCCACCATCTCGCCTAGAATCTCCAGCCACTGACCGTGAGTCGCGAGGGCCCCGGCCCGGAAAACGAACACAACACAGAGTGGCCAACCCCTTCGTGAACGACTTCATTTTCCTACGACTGGTCATTATCTGTCCACCTCACACCTTGCACCAGTCTGTCGCAGTGTCAGCGAACAGTGCTCGATGTGGAAGACGACTAGCTGACATCCTGAGTACACGACCTTACCATTTAAACCCGTGTAAACGCAGATATTGAACAAAAGAACTCGTTTGCCAATCACTGCTAAACACCCGCTTCCTAACCTCTTCGTTACTTACACGCTGGTGCCACCCGATACGAGCGATTGAACACAGACATCGGTGGTCAAATACTTGAAGACGGTTCACGTCTTCTACCCTGCGCGGCCAGGTCTCGCTGCCGTAAAGTAATACGGCCCTCACCGTTGTCTTATATACATGACCTTTAAGCTTCAGAGAAATACCTCGGTGTCGCCGGAGATGCCCCCAGATTGGGAAATACTATCCTAGCCTTAGAGATGCGCGCTCCTACTTCACCAGGTAGAAGGTCGACGCCGGCATCTTGTGAGCTTCGGAGACAATTCTCCATTACTTCGTCTACGACGAAATTAAACGAAAATGATGACAGCGGACAGCCTTAGCGTACGTCTTTCATGGTGCTGAAACTGTCAGACAGTTCATCGTAAACCCTAATCTGAGCTGAAGTATGAGAGTAGAGTGCCGACCATATATATGCGTACTTAGCCGGCACAACTCTGCGATGGAGCGACACTAAAAGTGTAGATCGATCCACTGAATCGAACGCACCCTTATGGTCGGGGAATACAAAAATTGTTGGCCGGCGACTTACACGAGGTTGTTCCAGAATTTGTTGAAGAGTAAAAATGTGATCTATACAACTCCGCCCGAGGCGAAACCCTGCCTGTTCTTCCCCAGTGTTCACCTCCCGAGTTGCAGTGAGTCGGTGAAGTATAATGGATGTTAGAACCCTAGAAATAACAGTGGTCAAACTACTTCCTCTGTGTTTTTCGCAAAAGCCCCTGATGCCTTTCTTGAATATAGGAACTATTATCGCGTGACCCCAACTCGAGGGGATAGTTTCCGTCGTCCACACAAGTTGAAACAAATGAGTCAAAGCCTCTACTGACACCTCTCCCTCTTCTTTGGAAAGTGCCGGCACGAGGTCACCTGAACCAGTAGTCTTATTAAGCTTGAGAGCCTCAATGCAGTTGCGGACCTCAGTCTCAGTGAGTGGTTCCAAGTCTATCGACCAGGACACTACATTACAAGTTTGTGGCGGCAACGCAGTAGAAGCAGAATGCCAGTTAAATTGACCCTCAAAGTGTTCCATCCATCGCTTTAATCCTCTGGGCTTATTATAGATAAATCTGCCATCTGTCTCGTTGATAGCTTCACTGACAGATGGTCGCCTGGAACCAGTGGCACGGATAAGCTTAAACAGTTCGCCAGTGTTTCCTGAAGCAAAAGCCGTCTCCATTATCTCAAATTTTCCCAATAACCAAGCCTCACGATTAGCCTTTAGGCTACGTTTCAGTTTCCTACCGACATCTCTTCTACACTTGTTATACGAACCGCCAGGAGGGATTTTCCGTCCGGCTTCTAACAACTCCAGGGATTTCTCCGAGATCTAATGTTTGATCATTCCATGTACCTTCGTGCTGCATACTACAGTGTCTGCGTCACGAATGGCCTGCGTGATCTGGGTCCAGGAGCGATCAGGATCTTCGGAGTGAGAACTACTAAGGCAGCTTTCTAAGCTGGTTTGATACTCATGCTTTGCCGACGGTATTGTCAGTTTCTCAACAGCCAATCGTCGCTGTCGGTGGGGAAGTTTCTCAGCAAGTGTACGAAACGACAACGTACCAGCGCATGATCTGATTCTATGTACGTGCTCGAATAAGAACGACAGTCCTTATTGGAACCACGCCACCTATAACTAACAGCTATATGATCTATCTGAGACCAGGTCTGATTCAGAGAGGGAGGGCGCCAAGTATAGCAATGACGCGCACGGTGCCTAAAACTAGCGCTAGCTAAAAGCAGCCTATGCTCAGCGCACAGCTGCAATAGTCGCCCGCCGTTGTCCGAGCGACGTGATGCTATCCCAAACCTGCCACCTAAACGAGATTCGCCTTCACCAAGGCGACCGACCTGGGCGTTCATATCTCCGGCCAGAACGACTATGTCAGAACCACGTATCGACCGGAGGAAAGCGGCCAAATCCGAATAAAAGACGTCCTTGACGTCGACGTCTCTCCAGTCAGTTGGAGCATAAGCAGACACAACGAAAAGATTTCTGACGGTTTTGCGTCCAGAAATGACCCTAATAGAGTCTGCCAAGTGGACGGCACAAAGTCTACTACTAACGGGAATCTAATCTACCAGTGCGGCTGCGGCCGCCTTGCTGAGGGCTATACCTACTCCAACCTGACCGGTAACGGCGGCCGGAGAGTCACCTGTAGTGTATAACCAGTATCGGGTAGAAAGTGCGGGTGCTGTTAATTCCATACGTTGACAACGGTCGTGGATTTTAGTCTCTGAAATACAGCAAACATCAATATGTAGCGAGTCTAACGTTCGTGCGAGAGCAGCCTGTTGACCAATTTGTTTTAGAGTACGAACATTGAAGGCACCTATATTAATTTGCGTTCTAGGTCGAAGCACAGGACCAGGGAGGTCTGAGACTGAGTGGCGAGAGCTGGGACTTGTCAGCACAGTGTTACTATGATTAATTATATCTGCTGTGGGACCTGCAGAGAAGTTATCAGAATTGGGAATCGTGAGGGGCCTGAGAGCTAAATTTGATAGGACTGTGGGAGAGGGGTCAGTAGTAGCATGTTGTCGCCTATCCACTCTGCTGTATGCAGCAGATAGGACGGCCCGGTTTGTACTGCGAGACGGCCGATGCAGTATGGCACTGTTGATTTTGTGAGGATTCATGGTTGTGTGTGGGCTGAGATACTGCCAGGACGACGAGACCTACACAGGAGAACGATTAGGGTTCCCAACCAAAGCTTTTGGCTAAAAAGCCTGAACCGCAAGGCAGCGGGTGGGTGGCGGTGTACCAGAAATGGTACGTTTTTCTGGAGACTGTGATTTGTCAGACCTTTACCTACTGGCCTGGCCTGGTATGAGTAACTCTGTCCAGTTTAGCCCAAAAGGTCATCGAGATGCGCAAGCCGTCACACTACGTCAAGATTCAGTCTCACCATGGCGGCGTGGATTACAGCCGAACAATGAAACGCCGGATATATATAGAAGTCTATCTCCCCCCTTAAGAATTGACTAACTCAGTGACAGGATACAGATTTTTGTGGTTTTCAACGCCCTCAATCTGCAGAGTCCTTATCACCAGATTCCCATCAAGAAGGAAGGAAAGGCATACTGTTTTCGAAGCTTCCGGTAATCTTTATCAACTCCAGAGGTATCAACAAAGACAAGTGCTTCCAGAAGTATAGGCAATTTTGTCCATGTTAAAGTGTTTACATACAATAAACATGACCCTAAAGGTGTCGCTTAAACGCAGGAGTGTACCGGAAACTGCCTCTCGAATTCGGTCTTCGTCAGCAATTCCACTGGACCTCTATCGTTCCAGATTTACAGCACCCACTTATTGGTGTTGACTGACTCAGTTCCTTTGGACTCGTGATAAATGTAGGGGGTGAGAAACTGCTGAACAGCATGACGGCTTTGTGCGCACACTGAAAGACCACATCCATTAACTCCATAGGATTACGCTCGGCCCTACCACACAACAGTTTCGCAACCCTGCTTCGACAATTTTCACGCTTTATCAATCCATCAGGCTCATTGTCACAGGTAAAACACAACGTTTTCTACCACATTATCACCCAAGGACTACCTACTGTCGCACGCTCCCGTCGATTATCACCAGAGGAACTCAAGATCGTCAAAGCTAGATTCCAAAATCTCCCACAATTCGATAGCATTTAGCCCTCCAGTGGCCCCGGGGCCTGATCCTTGCATACGGCACCTACAACCTCACCCGGCAACAGGCCTCAGTGTGGTCAGTATCGCGCTTTAAACAAAGCCACCGTCCCTGACAATCATCCAATTCCTCGCATTCACCATTTTTCTAACGGTTTGCATAGTGACCATTTTCTGATAGCGTGATTTGGTTCGGGCATACCACCAGATACTCGTTGTGCTAGAAAGACGTAGCGAAGGCGACAATAACCACTCCATTTGCACTGTATGAATTTGTCCACATGTCATTTTGTTTGCACAGTGCAGTTCAGACATTTAAGAGGTTTATGGACTAGGTCCTCTGTGGTCTACAGGACGCACATCAACACGTCGCATCTCCGTGCAGTTTTTGAACGTTTCGATCAGTACGGCATGGCCCTAGACCCGACGAAGTGTTCTGCGGTAGACTCCATAGATTTTTCGGAGTAGAGAATCACTCGTGGCGGCGCTGAACCTCTATCAGAGGAAATCGCTGCGCTTGAAGATTATCCATCACCACAATCCCAGAAGAGCCTGCATCGGTTTTTAGGTATTGTTAGTTAGTGCTGTCGTTTTATACCGCACTGTTCGGAGTTGTTGAAATCTCACGGATTTGTTAAGGAATAACCCCAAACATTGTTTTACCGCCTCCACCTAACGCTACATTTCTCGCAGCCAAAGACGCGTTACCGAAATCAACAAGGAAAATTCGACTCTTATTTTACAGACTGATGCATAACAGTCAGCTGTCGTGAGCGGTCAAGTCCAATTTTTGCCGTTTTCCTCCTGCAAGCTTCAACAAGCTCAAACGCGCTGCAGTACATTCGGCTACGAGCCGCTGGTTGTCTTTTTCACCATTAAACACTTTCTTCACGTATTGGGAGACAGGCAATCTACTATCCTAACAGATCATAAACCACCTATTTAGTCTTCCAACGCTAAGCCCGACCACTATTTTCCTGGAGAAATTCGACAGTTGGACTACATCTCCCAATTTACAACAAACAAACAGTAGTGCCGTCGCCGACGCCTTATCCAGAGTTACCCTAGGTGGCCTACATCAAACTGACACCATGGATTTGAAGGAATTAACACACAAAAAACAAAGCACCGATGTGGAGTTAAAACAGTGTCGCACCTCTTCTTCGCTCAAACTTGGGGAGTTGCCTACAGCCAACTATGTAGGCACGATCGTATGCGATACCACGGCAATCAGCCCTCGTCCATTTGCGCCAACAAACCTCAGACGTTGTTTTCAACAGTTTATACCGCATTCCTCATCCAAGTATTCGTGCCACCGTCAAGATGATTTCACGCTGATTTATATAGCCGAGCATGCATAGAGACATCCGAGAATGGGTGAGAACTTGCCTTGACTGCCTACGCAGCAAAGTACACAGGCATAACGGTCGCCGGTACATTCGTCAGCCTCAACGCACGTTTTAGTCATGTCCATGTTGACACAGAAGGGCCGTTGCCGTACTCAAAAGGTCTTCGGCATATCTTAGCGTTTCGATAACTCCATGAGATGGCCAGTGGCCATCGAATACCGAAACAGTTGCGCGAGCGTTCACGGGCGGGTAGACAACAAACTATGGCGTTTCAACTACTGTAACCACTGATTGAGGCACACAATTCCAATCAGCACTGTTCAGACTTCGACAGGTTACTTACAGTCGACCACATCAAAACCACAGCATATCACCCGGCGGCAAACGGACCGGTCGAACGTCTCCATCGTCACCTGAAGGCTGCTTTAAAAGTCCAATTAGACCCCCAACGTTGGACTAATCACTTACTCTTTGTCATGCTTGAAATTCAATCGACTCTTCAGGAAGGCATTGGCTGCACGACCAGAGAATTAGCTTACGGTACGACACTTCACCTCCCCGGTGAACTGTCTCACAAGTCGAAAACTAGCCAAACTAGTGTTGACGCTAACACCTTCTTGCAGCAGTCGACGTCATCCATGGCGAAAATCCAGCCCCAGCCTACTGGGTTAAACACCAAACAGGAACAAAAGCAGCCCGGTCTAGACTTTTGTGGTTTTGTTTTCGTTCGTGTCGGTGCCGTTGCGGATCCTCTCCAAAAACCATACTCCACAATATTCCTTGTGAGTAAGCGATTCCCCAGGTTGTGTGATCGATCATAATGGATCCCACAATTAGAAATAAACATTGAGAGATCTAAAGTTGATCATGTCGAGCTCCACCTAGATCCTCCCATCACTTTCGAGGTCGATCCGACTCCTAATGACTAGCAGCTCATGCAACCCGCACTTCCTCAGTCCAACCCGAAAACCTCTGTAGATCTTCTCCGCATTAGCCCAGACCGAACGGTCAGATGGCCAACAGTTTTCAAGGAGTATTTTGCATAAAATTTTCTCATGGTTATCAAGCGTTTCCATTATTCTAACGCTTTAGGAATGGAGTTCTATAGGGCGTTGCACATATTCTCATATTTCGCTTCATCCCTGTATAAGGTCGACATCAACTGTCCCTGTACAAAATAAACACCGCTTGTTTAAATCGATTCGACTTGACAATACGCCCGCTGGTGAGAACGTCTCGTCTCTCTGGTGCTCTTGTTCCGCCTAGATTGGAGTTGCCTATAATGAGCTGTTTGACAACTTTCAATCAGCACAATTAATGCTAGACGCTATTTCGCGTTCTGCTAAATACTTCGGAATGCGCTTTACAGCCTCAAAATGCAGTGCTTCTGCAGGATTGCTGTGACTACGTAGATTTGAGGTTAGATGATGTCGTCATGGAGGTTGTTGACCGGTTTGTATACCTGGGAAGCTGCATCAGCAGCGGTGGAGGTGTAGGAAACGAAATAGAAGCGCGCATCTCTAAGGCTAAAGCGGTATTCGCTAATTTGAGGCACCTCTAGCGACAGAGGGGGTATTTCTCCGAAGCTTAAAGGTCGCGTAAATAAGAAAACGGTGAAGGCCGTATTACTTTATGGTAGCCAGACCTGGCCGCTCAGGGTAGAAGACGTGAACCGTCTTCAAGTATTTGACCACCGATGTCTGCGTTCAATCGCTCGTATCGGGTGGCACCAGCGTGTAAGTAACGAAGAGCTTAGAAAGCGGGTGTTTGGTAGTGATTGCCAAGCGAGTTCTTTTGTTCAATCCCTACGTTTGCACAGGCTTAGATAGTTAGGTCATGTATTAAGGATGCCAGATAGTCGTCTTCCACATCGAACACTGTTCGCTGACACTGCGACAGACTGGNTGTGAACCACTGATGTGTTGCTGTCTATGATGATGATGATGATGAGCTATTTACCGACTGCGTTTCGAACTGACTATTTGTGTTCATACCTTTGCATAGGGTCAGTTCCATACAGGCTGCTTTTAAGACAATTGGCACAGGGGTGACTGGAGCACAGATAGAATGTAACAATCGGTCACGGGCATTGCATTTTGAAGCGTGCGTCCGTTCTCCGACGATCCTTCCACGTAAGGAACCTAAAAGATACACATTTATGCACGGTGAGTGCTCTTCCACAGAGCCGGGAGTAATCTTCTCACAACCTGGGAGGAAATGTGCCACCAGTTGACCGAACACAAACCAGCGAGTTTGATGGGGGAGTAAGTATGGATTTATCTCGCCACACCCCTTTTGCCCCCAGAACGCACGAAAAAACGCCAAGGGAGCGGTTTTTTCGTAAACGAGTAACTGGGAAACTCCGATGAAATGAACGCGATCTGAAGTGTTGGTAAAGTGGCACAAATGGTATTCCAAAGTGATATGTGGAAAACATCATATTTCAGTTAACCAGACATTTGGCGTCATACAGTATTTCAACTATGTTTACAAGATAGATGGCGGACAGGAGCCAGAACGTCCAGATTCTTGCGCCGATAAGCCCAAAGCTTTCAATGCTTTAACTTCAGGTTCTCTGATTTCAACATAAGGTGTCACAACAAAGGAGCGTCAAATAGAGTATAAGCCTACAGAGCTATTGTTGCTACTCGTGAGAAACTGCACGCACATATGGAGGTTTCAGCTTGCGACTGCAGATATGCACCCATACTCACCGATTCCCAGCCATACTTACTGTTGCATACGCCCCAGCATACGTGCCCATCAAAGCCTGAATGAACATACTAACGCACAAATCTACCACTAACGCATATAACCTTTGCAAATCGGCGCGGATGGTACATTTGCATTTATACAGGCATGCACACGTGGAGTTGCTAGTCTAGTTTCACATTACGCCCCGAATGGTTCGTGCCCGAAGTAAATGGTTAACAATATTGAGACGGGTTCCCGGTATGTCTGTGTTGAATGCAAATTAACGAACACCTGTTTAAATGGTCTACCGTCGGTAAATCACTTTCGTACGTTGGATAGGCACGGCGGCAAACAATGAAAGCACCCTTAGAAGGATATCTAAGGTGAAGTACCCGAAGTTTGGAGAATACCTGGATGAATTGCGCAAATTTCAAAGAGAAACTTGCACAAGCCCTTTCATTAACACTTCGCAGACAGCTGCAATTGTTATTTAACATGTACACAACAATCTGTACGTGACACAGTACAGGCTTACATGTGCAAATACATCCAGTGGCCAAAACACACCACACCTGTAACTTAGTTCACGTATTTTCTTCTCTTGCTCCCGTTCCACAAGTCGGTGAGAAGTAAAGGATACGAAAATGCTCCCAAACCAGAAGACCGACCATTCGTTACTGCATACATCCCCAAACTTCCTCGTATACGTACTTTTCCCTCGAACATCCCCATTTCGTATGCCATTTTTTGTGGAGTGTGCTTGTATACAAGTTGTAACTATAGTTACAACTGGCCGATGCACGCTGTTTGCTGTGCTGTTGTTCCGTGGTTGTGACGAGCGTGACTTGTAACCGTTGTTTCGTGTGTTCGCTGTTCAAGTGTCTCTTCTTTGAAGGGCCCTCTCTACATTTCAGCCCGTGTAGTGGACAAGTGGGTATGCGCTTGACCCCCGCCCATTAACAATTTAATATGTTTTTCTTGAAGAGCAACCGAAACGTAGTCCAAACAGGCATCGAATTGAAGAAACGATGTAGGGTTTGGAAACACACCGTGACTAAGACTAAGTCACGAATCTTGGCAGACCAGAAACTACAAGTGGAGACTAAAGCCGTAGTTTTGCTCTCGAAGTAGCCCCTCAGACCCCTGTGCCGGTTGTGGAAAGCGGAGGCACCGTCTGTATGGTCGTTTCAACGACCGACGCCTCAGGCACAGGCACAAGCATTGAGGGTACTCACACCGCGCAAAAACCGTCTTCAGAGTTAACCACCCTGAAACCCACCAAACTGCCCAGCAGAAGACTCTTCCTCCCAAGAGTTTGGAACGGAAGCAGCCTGCTAGGACCGCCTCCCACAGCTCAAAAAGCATCAATTTGGCTCACCCCTATAAATATCTCTTTCAGTAGCCCCATAACACAGCGTCCTTTGCCGTCTTCCAAACCCCGCTACCAGCAAACGAAGAAGTCAAATTTTCCGAGGGTGAAAACTTCCAAACACCCTCCCAAGCAGCGGAATTTGACGGGGGCGCAGAGTTCGCAGGTGGCGGCACCCAGAATGCTGATCAAACGCTCGGTAGGGTCGCTGACGTACGTAAAGGCGGTGATGTTGCGCCCGGCAGTACTGATGTATTGCTGTCTATGATGATGATGATGTTGCGCCCACAGCGCCCATTAACAATTTAATATGTTTTTCTTGAAGAGCAACCGAAACGTAGTCCAAACAGGCATCGAATTGAAGAAACGATGTAGGGTTTGGAAACACACCGTGACTAAGACTAAGTCACGAATCTTGGCAGACCAGAAACTACAAGTGGAGACTAAAGCCGTAGTTTTGCTCTCGAAGTAGCCCCTCAGACCCCTGTGCCGGTTGTGGAAAGCGGAGGCACCGTCTGTATGGTCGTTTCAACGACCGACGCCTCAGGCACAGGCACAAGCATTGAGGGTACTCACACCGCGCAAAAACCGTCTTCAGAGTTAACCACCCTGAAACCCACCAAACTGCCCAGCAGAAGACTCTTCCTCCCAAGAGTTTGGAACGGAAGCAGCCTGCTAGGACCGCCTCCCACAGCTCAAAAAGCATCAATTTGGCTCACCCCTATAAATATCTCTTTCAGTAGCCCCATAACACAGCGTCCTTTGCCGTCTTCCAAACCCCGCTACCAGCAAACGAAGAAGTCAAATTTTCCGAGGGTGAAAACTTCCAAACACCCTCCCAAGCAGCGGAATTTGACGGGGGCGCAGAGTTCGCAGGTGGCGGCACCCAGAATGCTGATCAAACGCTCGGTAGGGTCGCTGACGTACGTAAAGGCGGTGATGTTGCGCCCGGCAGTACTGATGTATTGCTGTCTATGATGATGATGATGTTGCGCCCACAGCGCCCATTAACAATTTAATATGTTTTTCTTGAAGAGCAACCGAAACGTAGTCCAAACAGGCATCGAATTGAAGAAACGATGTAGGGTTTGGAAACACACCGTGACTAAGACTAAGTCACGAATCTTGGCAGACCAGAAACTACAAGTGGAGACTAAAGCCGTAGTTTTGCTCTCGAAGTAGCCCCTCAGACCCCTGTGCCGGTTGTGGAAAGCGGAGGCACCGTCTGTATGGTCGTTTCAACGACCGACGCCTCAGGCACAGGCACAAGCATTGAGGGTACTCACACCGCGCAAAAACCGTCTTCAGAGTTAACCACCCTGAAACCCACCAAACTGCCCAGCAGAAGACTCTTCCTCCCAAGAGTTTGGAACGGAAGCAGCCTGCTAGGACCGCCTCCCACAGCTCAAAAAGCATCAATTTGGCTCACCCCTATAAATATCTCTTTCAGTAGCCCCATAACACAGCGTCCTTTGCCGTCTTCCAAACCCCGCTACCAGCAAACGAAGAAGTCAAATTTTCCGAGGGTGAAAACTTCCAAACACCCTCCCAAGCAGCGGAATTTGACGGGGGCGCAGAGTTCGCAGGTGGCGGCACCCAGAATGCTGATCAAACGCTCGGTAGGGTCGCTGACGTACGTAAAGGCGGTGATGTTGCGCCCGGCAGTACTGATGTATTGCTGTCTATGATGATGATGATGTTGCGCCCACAGCGCCCATTAACAATTTAATATGTTTTTCTTGAAGAGCAACCGAAACGTAGTCCAAACAGGCATCGAATTGAAGAAACGATGTAGGGTTTGGAAACACACCGTGACTAAGACTAAGTCACGAATCTTGGCAGACCAGAAACTACAAGTGGAGACTAAAGCCGTAGTTTTGCTCTCGAAGTAGCCCCTCAGACCCCTGTGCCGGTTGTGGAAAGCGGAGGCACCGTCTGTATGGTCGTTTCAACGACCGACGCCTCAGGCACAGGCACAAGCATTGAGGGTACTCACACCGCGCAAAAACCGTCTTCAGAGTTAACCACCCTGAAACCCACCAAACTGCCCAGCAGAAGACTCTTCCTCCCAAGAGTTTGGAACGGAAGCAGCCTGCTAGGACCGCCTCCCACAGCTCAAAAAGCATCAATTTGGCTCACCCCTATAAATATCTCTTTCAGTAGCCCCATAACACAGCGTCCTTTGCCGTCTTCCAAACCCCGCTACCAGCAAACGAAGAAGTCAAATTTTCCGAGGGTGAAAACTTCCAAACACCCTCCCAAGCAGCGGAATTTGACGGGGGCGCAGAGTTCGCAGGTGGCGGCACCCAGAATGCTGATCAAACGCTCGGTAGGGTCGCTGACGTACGTAAAGGCGGTGATGTTGCGCCCGGCAGTACTGATGTATTGCTGTCTATGATGATGATGATGTTGCGCCCACAGCGCCCATTAACAATTTAATATGTTTTTCTTGAAGAGCAACCGAAACGTAGTCCAAACAGGCATCGAATTGAAGAAACGATGTAGGGTTTGGAAACACACCGTGACTAAGACTAAGTCACGAATCTTGGCAGACCAGAAACTACAAGTGGAGACTAAAGCCGTAGTTTTGCTCTCGAAGTAGCCCCTCAGACCCCTGTGCCGGTTGTGGAAAGCGGAGGCACCGTCTGTATGGTCGTTTCAACGACCGACGCCTCAGGCACAGGCACAAGCATTGAGGGTACTCACACCGCGCAAAAACCGTCTTCAGAGTTAACCACCCTGAAACCCACCAAACTGCCCAGCAGAAGACTCTTCCTCCCAAGAGTTTGGNCTTTTCAAACGCTTTACGGGACTTATATAAGACCGCTCCTCGAGTATGCCAATCAGGTCGTGTATACCGGCCTGCAGAGAGACATATTAGCTCTTGAGCGTGTCCAGCGCGCGGCTACCAAGATGGTCGCGGGCCTGAGTAATGTTACTTGCGAGTCTCGACTTGAAATTCTTGACCTTTACCCACTTGAATTTCGAAGACTTCGCGGGGATTTATTACTCACACACTTCTTCTTTAGAGTAGGTCTTGTAGAACAGTTCTTCACTGTAGCGAATGATGACGGCCGGCGAGGACATAATAGGAAGATTTTCAAGCTTCGTCCTCGAACCTTTCTTAGCCAGCATTTCTTTTCTTACAGGGTTATTAACTACTGGAACAGCCTTCCTTCTGAGATCGTCAGCAGCGCTTCTAGGGATCGTTTCAAAGCTTTGCTTGATTCTCATTTACCTAAAATTGCATTATGCGAATAATTTTTCTGTTCTTGGTATTCACTGTAATCCCAAGAGCGGCGCTACACCCTGTTTTCAATGATCGCTTTTCAGATCAACAGAAGCCCGCTGACACTGAGCAAGGAAAACCGACTGGATCCGGGAACCTTGGGCCGTTGCCTCGACCCTGTGTATTAATCGCTGTGTATACATGGAAATATATTTCCAGTAATGTTAGGAAATATGATGAGCAGTTAGCTCTAGCCTAGTTTGGGACCAGCCACCAAGGGGAGAAACGGCGAAGCGAGACCGGGGCCCTAGTCCACTTGGCGACACTCAAAATCCCACTACGAGGAAAGTGCGTAGAAACTTTGAGTGCGTTAAACAACGCTCGAAAAAGTCCAAACGAACGACCTTGAAGAATGAGATAATGTAACGCTCAGCCAGAACCAGCAAGCGCGCACGAATTGAATTTGAGTTGCGCAACGGGGCGCACTGCTGTGTTATCGGTGCCGTTTCGGTTTGCGTTTGTGTAAGTCGTGTGCATGGCTTACTGAGTCTTTGGATCACGATTGTTCATGTTGTCCTCATCAGAGGACATTTGTTGGACTCCTACTTCGGAGGTACGCTGTTCCCCGTTGTCTCCGCATTGCCCCGAATTGGGTCCACGGACAGTCTAAGCGGAAGCGGCTGGCCTGCATGTTATAAAAACAGATAAGTCGTTAGGATTGGAGCAAGCATTCGCTGGATGCAATTAGTTGCATGGTTGAAGGAAGCGGTTCTGAGTTCTCATTAGGTCTTCTATAACAGACTTACACAGAATCGTAAGTACAGATCAGACAAACAATAGAACACAGTGGCAGCGGAGATACTTAGAGAGGCCACGTGATCGCTGGTCACTGCACTCGTGATCAGTCTACTGTGAACTTGTAGCTGCTTCATGCACTACAGAAGTGGCTGCGAGGATGAGATCCTCGACAAAATAGGATTATTTCGAACCCCCTATCATCCCATTTAAAGAGGGTTGGTGAGTATCATTTGTCAACCGTCACAGACCGGCCATTCTATCCTCTTCATCCTTCTACTCAAACACAAATCTATTGCTCGGCGGGCAGAAGTTGGACTTATATCTTGCAAACGCCGAGTGGTCACCAAGGGTCCTATATCCTGAGTCTATTGAGTTTCAATATTCAGGAAGTCTTGTGGGCCTCTGATTTATCAGAGACAGCCACAGCTGCGGCAACCTGGAGCAGGTTGGAGGAGTTATACCCTGTCACCGATGATCGCAGTCGCAGGCAGCTACTTGAAGAGACTGTGGAGGGTTATGTCAACCGGTTGAGTGTGTTAGTCGCGTGGGCATTTCCGGACACCCCGGAAGACACAAAGCTCTTGCTCGTGTTCAGGAGGTATCCAAGACCTCTTAACTGACGACTTCTTATTCAAGAACCGATTGTAGGTCTTTTGTGCGCAATCCGACCGGCCCAATGCTACGTAAAATCAACTGAGTTAGTCCCAGAGCCAAACGGTAATTGCATGTAAATGAAACCTGAGACCACGCCGATCTCAATGCACAAACACGAAAACGTATATCCCTGGGACTCACCCCAGTTGAACCGCGGCATCCGGGGTTCGTCGGGGACCCACCAACGTCCATGGGGGTACTGTTATGTTGAGTTCCAACCGAAGCGTGAGACCTCCAATGGGACGGTGGCCTCGAAGTTGATACCGACGAAACCACCCGGAACAGATACATGGTCAGCCTTCCGAGTCCAGTCATTTCTGTGTTCTGTCTGTAAACGCATCTAGAATGGGACCTGCACAATGTAGAAAGTTATGTAGGAGGTCGGGAGTAATGAAAACTGTACTAGATACTTGAGCATCTTGCAGTTAGTTGCGTCGATGATCTACTCAGAAGTTCCATCAGCATCCCAACAGGATTTTACGAGTTCGAAACCATGTACTTTGGACTGGGCAACGCTCCTGCCACTATCCAGCAGCACATGCACATGTTGTTGAAGGAAACTATTCTGAATAAGTGTCTTGGACACCTGGATGGTGTGATCGCCCATGGACGAACGTTGGAAGAGCTGTTGGACAATTCAGACTCATACATGCAAGGCTAATATTGAAACCCATTAAGTGTCATTTGTTACAGCCTGATTTTAAATTTCTCAGACGTGTTACATGCGATTCAGGTATGTGCAGCGATTCTAAGAAGATACTTGGTTTTTAGGAGTAGCCAGTATTAATATCAACGGAGGAAGTGAGGGAGCTTCCGGAGTTATCGTCCGCCGGCTCGTTTGTCAGTCCGCCAAAATTGCTTCACCGTTGCACAAGCCTACAGAAAAGGCCGAAAGCCCGAATGAACAAATGAATGTCAAACAACGTTTGAGAATTTGCGACAGGCTGTAATGTCTTCATCTGTCCTAGCCTTCTCGGATATATAGAAAACGGTGACCGCATTTATTCACGATGCTGACACAAACAGTAACTGCGTAGGTTCTGTGTTATCATAGACTGGACGAGACGGATTGAAACACGTGAAGGCTTATCCTGGCAGGAGCTTTGATAAGCACGAAAGAAATTAGTGTACAAAAAGTAGAAGTGTTAATGACCTAAGCGAAATATTTACGTCACTTTTTATTGGGCAGGTGGAATGTGGTACGGACAGACCATTGGGTCCTAGGATGAATGAAGGCATTTTGAGAGTCCGAAAGCCTGGTGACATGCTGACAAGACTAGCTACAACAAGCTTTTTCTGTTCACTTGTGATAAGTTTTGTTTTCCGTGTGAAATGTGTTGGTTATTCAAGAAATTCGTCGAGAATTACGTCGTTCCATGTGGAATTAAGGATGGTTCAAGTGGTATTGAGTTGATGTAGTGTAGAATATTTGGTTTCGAGTAAATTTATGGGTGAATTGGGGAGCGAAAAGTAAGCTAATCAACGAATTAACACGCTACGCAGATTAGGGTTGCTTTAGGGTTTGTGTCTCAAATCACTAACAAATTCCTGAATGATCTCCTTATTGGTCCACTAGACGCAGTTAGGGATTTTACGCAGTCTGCTTTTGCAGGAATATACGTCGTACACATATATCCACACATTGGCACATATATACGATGGAATTATGTGATTCCACACAGAAATTTATTTTTTTGCGTGTGTATGTTTATAAACTGTGTTTAACTGAGGGTATGTACAGAGGAATTGAATTCCTATAATTGGAACCGGACTATTTAATGTTTCGTTTATTTGCATATGCACCCTTCCGTTCCCGGACCTTTTTGGGCACTTGTATGTTCACCAAATTGCAATCATCTATCCCGATCAAGGCCAACGAATTGCCCAATGGGAAAATTGGGTTTCAGAGTCATCCAATGCATCATTAAGATTTTTGAACGTGTAACGTAGTGGAGGCTTCGAGGAGCAGCGTTCATCTGAAGGACGAGAGCACAACTGGAATCTGGAACGGTGGCAAAACTGACCAGCGTGAGCCAGAGGCCCAGTAAGTCGCACACACAACTCACACAGTCGAAAACTCAAGTGGCGTCGACCACACGAATACGAGATGCGTTACACCTCATAAATGCTCTTTTCAGATGTGTGAAAAGAAACACACTCCCATTCGCTTCGGTCGTTTCGACAGGAACGCTGTGAATCGGTGAGCTGGGCGACTTGCTCACGGGTTTCAGGTTGGGGGCCCAGATCACCCGGATCCCGTCATTTTGTCCCTTCTGATTTCATGCGATTTTCTGTTTATTTGCAAGGCAGCTCTGCACTTGGTGTTACAGACAGTACCAAAACCAGTGAAATGCTGAACTAATTGTCCGGAATGTAATACTTATTCGACGATTCCTTACGTAGTTCCCAATATGCTATCACTTTGAAACGGTCCTTAAAACAGCAGTTAATGACCTTCAATGGAAGGTTTTTCTAATGACTGATTGTAACGCGCAACCGAAACCAGCGAGCGCGCACGAATTGAATTTGGGTTGTGTGACGTAGCGTGCTGCTGTGTTGTTGGTGTCGTTTTAGCCTTCGTTTGTGCAAGCCGTGTGCATGGCTCACCGGGCCTTTGGCTCAGGTTTGTTCGTAGTGTTTCTCTCTTCAGAACTGTCGTTCGAACCCCTGCTTCGGAAGAGCGCTGTCCTCTGGTGCGTCCACGTTGCCCGAAGGTTGGTCCGTGAAGTCACGGGCATCCAGAATAGAGTCGGCTGGCCTGCATGTTACACTGATAACTCTGTAAGCGAACTGTTGTCTGGGGAAGGTTTGGAGTCGAAGCTCATCAAGCTTCTTGCCGTGACCCCTTCGACCTTTACAGCTATCGGTGTAAAGAATTGTTGCATGACTCATGCGCCAACCAAAACTGTGTGGGAATCAAGTCACCGCGGAGTCTTCGAAACCCAAATGGATAAGGGTCAGGAAATTCGAGACGAAACTCGCAGAAAAGATGCTGCAAGCCAATGACCATTCTGAGGGCTACCAGCTGGCAGGTTCCATGACGAGTATGTATCTCCTTAAAATCGGTGTGTGATTTGACTAGCATACGCGGGCGATGGTCCTATATAGAACCCATGGAACGTTCGGAAGGCATAATTGTCTATGCAGAGAAAGACTATTTTTATTAACCCAAGGGACCCAGATCTCGGAGTTGAGGAAATTCGTTTTCACGAAAATGGTTCATTTTTTGTAATACCCTTGAGAATTAATTTGTAGTTTTGACTTTTATCTTTTCGCTTCGTATCGTGCGAGAATTCAATTTGGGCGCAAGTTTCTGCTCCAACTCTGGCGTTTGCCAATCTTAACACATCAATTTGGGTAGAATATTTCAAGACCGTTCGAAGGATATATTGTAACGCGCAGCCGAACCCAGCAAGCGTACACGGATAAAATTTGAGTTGACTGACAGAGCGTGCTGCTGTGTTGTCGATGCCGCCTCAGTTTACATCTGTGTAAGTGGTGCACTTTGTTTACTGAGACTTGGCCTATGCTTGTTTATGCTGTTTCCTTTTATAGGATTGTTGTTAGAATCTCTAATTTAGAAGAACGCTGTTCCTCGGTGCTCCCACATTGCCCCAAAGTTGGTCCGCAACTACTACGGCCAGCCAGAGTAGGAATGGCCAGCGTGCCTGTTAAGATATACTCAACGTTTTTTGCATTCTTCTGAGGTGTTCTAGTATCGTCAGGCTTTGTTCCACGTAACCGTGTTTGGTACGCTCGTGCGCTAACCATTCCTAGTTATCCTTGACCAGCGGTTTCCAGCACTCTTTTTGGTGGCCATCTGTCGGTGATAAGAGAAGAATAAACCAGACGCCAGCAAAATCCTTGGGTCCTTTTCAAAATCAACTTCCAGGATAACCATAACAGATTATGGAGGAGCACCGCCAATCCAAGGGCCGCTTCTTTGAATATCCGGAGATGTATCGCGTCTGAGTTGATATCAAACAAGAAATCCTGAACGTCAAACATGAAGGAGTCAGCTACGATGAGTGCGTGCCGAAAGTTTCTACTTGGGGGAGCCGGATTCCAGTTTAGTAAAACCAAGGAGTAAACTGTAGAACAGCATTCTCTGAACACTTCGGCAACCACCTGGAGGTTGGGGGAGGTTCCCCCGTTAGGAAACCACGGAAAAAGCGCTGAGAGCCTAGTTTTCCATGACGGCGCATGTACCTGAAAATAAAACTCACATTCTCGCGGGTTATCAGTGGGATTTTCTGCCGTACCCTTTGGGTGCATTGCTGGATTTTCCGATTTTGCCTGTTTCTTACAGTGCGAAAGGCTTCTAGATCCTCCTGCTTGCCCGTTGACTTCCGCTTAGATAGTAGAAGAGAACGTACCTCAAGAAGTCGAGGTATGTTCCCCGGAAGCGGTGTTCAAGGAGAGGGCTTCAGTGACTTGCGAGGAGCTTCATAAACGGCGAGTTTGAAGGAAATGTGGATCCGGTTCACCGAGCTAATTACGACGCTTAACGTACTTAAGAATACTGTTAGCAGGTTAATGTATGCTTTCTAAAATTTCCGAAATGATGTTTTGTTAAGGCCACCTGGAGCCGAAAGCAGATAAAACCGAAGGCTGGTGATGCATGGACACCATGCACCAGCGTCGGTTCGATGACCACCCTATCTAACGGGTGATCTTTTGTTATGACCACCCCAAGCACTGTAAGTGTCTGCCATGGACAGCGCCTTGTTGATAACTGGACACGCTGTGTCCAGGCTTTGTCATGTGATAGCATAGCAAAGGATTTTGAAAATCTGCAGTCAGTCCTCATGAGGGTCAGCTATCCATCTTAGGTTTGGTACGTTGAATTCATCCATAATAAGATTGGAGAAGCGCGGGATAGATGTGAGATGGCCTAGGGCAACGAAAATGATCTCGTCATCGGATACGCTACATTACAGCGGACAACGCATAGTACTGACAGGGAGCGTGTCACGACGACGGGGCTTGAGTTTGAATTGAAGTGCGTTGCATTTCTCTGGAAAGGCTACTTTCTCTATGACAGATGGCACCGTGAGCTTTTGGTTTAGGGAAGCGGCACAACCTCCCGTGCATACATAGGAGGAGCGCGCTCGACATACTGGTTGCACAGGAACGCCCCGTTCATTATCACTGATATCTGCGGAAAGCTAGATCTCTGGTAAAGGAGGAATATGAGGGCTAGTTTTGTGGACCAACGGTCTTATTTCTGGCAGTTTGCTCAAAAAGCTCAAGCAGTTAGTGTGCATACACTCGATGATGACTTCTCCATTTGGCTGGGTGTAATACAACAGATGAGCATTGGGGAGTGTTCGAGAAAGTAGTCCTCTTAGAGAGGGGTAGTGTGTAAACAACGGTATAGTTTCGTGTGCCCCCTTGGAGAGTAGCTAACTTTTCATAGAAGCCGAAATGTGTGTGAGCGTCTCTGTGTGATGATTCGTCCGCTTCTGATGGCCCAAGGCCGATGGTCTCCGGACAGACATCGAGTTCCGAATTAACGAAGAATGATTTGCGGTCCTACACAGTTAAAAATTTAGGTGGGATCTTAGATAACACGAGAACTTAGGTCAAAGTGACTCCGATCCAGTGGAGCAAAATGCAGATTCAGCGAGTCAACTATGTACCTTCTTGACGCATGAGGGTGATTCCAAAAGACTCTGAGTTAGAAGGCCCAGGAATGAAGTTATTTTAACGGACCTCTTCCAAGCTGAGATGATTAAAGTTGTACAAAATGGGTGGTGCTTTGTTTTACCTTCGGGAGTCACTATTTCAGAACCACAACTCCACAGACGACTGACCATCCGAAAGGATGCCAGCAGTGCTACTTATATCGGTGCTTTAATTGACTCATTCAGAAGAGCTGGTCAACTCCTCAACATATGGATAAAAACTTTCATGTTACTTTGAATTTTGGGGTGAGTCTTGGCGTACAACTTATTTTTATCAGGCTGGGAGCACCTCTGTTGCCGTTGCAGTGGGTGATCCAACGAGATTCTCCTTAGATTAGCATAACTTTTCTTCAATTCACCTGCCTTGTCTAGTACTTCCCCTGTGTTAGTCTTCGCGAGTAACGTCACCAGAAGTTCGAACGATGTCTCGGCAGCTCTGAAGAGAAGTCTTCCAGTAGAAACACGGTTTATTAACGCTTGACGGAAAGGGGTGTTAAACTCTGTCCTGGCTTGTTTACTTGGAGATTATGTGGTCGGCAGTTGTGCTCACGAGACAAACCTTCTCTCCCAGCGTGTCCTACCTCCGAGTTTGTTGCATTTTCTTCATTTTGGACTGTTGCTAAAAATACTGCTTCATCAGCATTCACCACAACCGAGAGGGCGGGCGTACTATACTCATTAAGCGGGCTCAATTTGGACTTCATGTCAGCTTAAGCTTTCTGTGTTCCAACCAGAGCTGTTAATACCGTAGTTATCCGCAATGCCTTGACATCCTTAGACACCTTACAACTACACCTAGCTGCGTCTTGTTCTTGTTCACTAGGGTTGACAAAAAGTGGGGCCATTACGACCTCGGACGGTGTAAAGACCTTCTGACGAAGTTTGTACGTGTAAATGAATGGGGTTTTGACAAAGTAAACAATTTCATCAGTGAACTCACAGAACTCAGTGTTTCGAAGTAAACAATGTTTGATGACCCTCCTCAAGGCTGGAGTACTCAAAGTGGCATCAGCGTAAGAACGCCCGGCGCTACATACTGCCCTGGAAAGTCGTGACAGCTGGGTCGGCCGCAAACACTCAACGCCTTGATTCCGTCAGTTCTTCCGGAATTCCTATGCGTCACTTTGCTACAATGTGATCATAAATGGCAAGCGTTGACGAAAAATTGCGACAAAGTGGAAAGACCAAATACTATGGGACCCAAACAATTCAACATGTGATCAATTCACATCAGTACACTTTGGATCACCGGACTTGGAGCCGCTGATTGGTCGATGTCCAGTTTCTTGCACCAGTAAGCTCCGACAACTCTACTGCGCCGCAACAAATGGAGAACGGAAGATTCTCTTACACAGTGTTTGACATCCTCCGTGGTTTTGAGAACACGGTTTATTATTAAATGGGGGGCCAGAACATTTCGGATGAAGTTTCCACCAGAGTTATGTAACAGACCTCTTGAGTGCCCAGAGTTGGATGGTGGAGTTTAGCATGTCATTCGATGATGAATCACAGTGACTGTATATGAATTTTTGATGCGCAGGGCATCAATAAAACAAAAAGTAGGTAGACGATGACAGCCGGAAATTTTGGAGCAAAATTTGATTTACCTGCGCATGACGATATATCTTTGCCTGCTGTGCGATGTGTAAAGTTCTCCCCCAAATCCTCGTTTGCATTGAATACGAGATCTTAAGTATCTTTGCCTGCCATCAGCTTGCCACATGCGATCGCTGTTGTCTTCTTAGACATTTGTCGGTCTACGCTCACCAACGGTGTCAAGCACACACTCGGCTTGCTTGCGTAATCAACGGTCAAACTCTTAAACTTTGCAACTGTCGCTTGGCGCCGGTTGAGACCTACTGTGATTTCAGAGTATACGTACGGTCTATCAATTATTCACACTTCCACTGCGTGCTTTTTAGTCGTTATGTATGTCTGGGAAGCGATAGTTTAGCATACGTACGTGTCAGCCTTCCGTAACACGAGACTCGGATCACCTTACCCACAAACTGCGTCCTCCAGCCTAACGCACCGCCTAGAAAACAACGCAGAACGTTATGTAGTCTTTGCGTAACATTCTGTTATTTCCTGGCATTTTACGCCTCTTACTTCTAATAAGCATACAATGACATGAAGTCTGAGCATCAGCTTCTATGTTTATATATGAACATGAGTCACTGTATGAAAAAAACCACACATATGTGTAAGTGTTCGGGCCCCGCAAAAACAATCAAATCAAATGGGATTTGCTATGCATCAAAAATACCATGGTACACGATCGTGCCCGGTGAAATAAAAATACAGATTAGTAAAAAAGAAAATAGTAGCATGTAAGATGTCTTGCGCAATGACGTTCCGTTCGCATCTCATCGGTTACTTTTGCGAAATTAACATACACTTTATAAAGTTAAGGGGCAAGCAGCTAGGCGAAAGCAATCTAGAAATATTTGAAACAGTCAGTCAGGTGACCAAAGCGGAAGCAGTAAAATGCAACTGATTGATAATTTTGATGCAATAAACGGGTGGTAAAAGATACACACATATTGAGTGGTGAATGTCAGAGATGGTTAGAAAAAATCTACAGAAAAAAACAAACAAGAGTTGAAATACTGTAGAAAAAGTACCAGTTGCATTATTAACAACAAAGTGAAAGGTTAGTCACCAACTGTTTCTGAGCGCATAAAGAGGGATTCAGTCGATGTATTGCGACGGCTTCAGCAATATTGAGAGCCTGCTTTAGCTTGGGTCTAAAGAACACTCTGAAAGCCGTTCTGGGGTCCACTAAGTGGCCGGTCTGTAGAAGGTGTTTTGTAATGGCACTGACGGCGCAACCGAC
>QNGE01000049.1:66817-107981 GCA_008508345.1 Paragonimus westermani | reverse complement strand
AGAACGGCTTTCAGAGTGTTCTTTAGACCCAAGCTAAAGCAGGCTCTCAATATTGCTGAAGCCGTCGCAATACATCGACTGAATCCCTCTTTATGCGCTCAGAAACAGTTGGTGACTAACCTTTCACTATGTTGTTAATAATGCAACTGGTACTTTTTCTACAGTATTTCAACTCTTGTTTGTTTTTTTCTGTAGATTTTTTCTAACCATCTCTGACATTCACCACTCAATATGTGTGTATCTTTTACCACCCGTTTATTGCATCAAAATTATCAATCAGTTGCATTTTACTGCTTCCGCTTTGGTCACCTGACTGACTGTTTCAAATATTTCTAGATTGCTTTCGCCTAGCTGCTTGCCCCTTAACTTTATAAAGTGTATGTTAATTTCGCAAAAGTAACCGATGAGATGCGAACGGAATGTCATTGCGCAAGACATCTTACATGCTACTATTGACTTTTTTCAAATTTTTCGATGGGAATCATTGTTTCAAACAAATACATTTACCAAGAATCGGGGCAGTTAGGCCCATGGGGCCTGTTACTACCGACCAGTTAAAATGAAGATTAGGTTCTCCAGTGAAAACTAGAAGAAAATTATACGTGGTTGAAATGAACTAGTTACACAACTTCTTATTTAAAATCAGGGTGGTGTGATAATACTTACTACGCTTAGCATGCGGTTTCAAATATTTTATTATCATCTCCACCACATTCATGTTTTCTCAGTATTGATTAAGAGAGAATTATTTCATAGCCTCACAAACAGCATACATAGGCAAAGGTGATTTAGAAAAGGAATGAAATAACTCGGCAAACTGTGACCGGTGAGGAAAGACTCTCAGATTTCGCGATTCTATTTGTCGATCATGTTGTCATGGTCAACTGTCTTCTTCCGGTCTGAGTAAACATGAACACAGAGAGCAACGGGAAGTTTTGTACGTTAAATTTTGCGGTGCCATGCGGTTGGTGACATTGAGAATTTAGACAAGGCCGTTAAGCATGCGGGAAGTGGTACTGTTAAACATTTGGAACTAGAAGTAAGTTCTCCGGCGGGAAGCTGGGGATTAACTAGATCAGGGCTCATGTGAAGTATTCGTATGAATCTTTAAGCATCTGTATGATAGTGACTTGACATATGCCACATGAGCCACATACGTTTCTAAACGTTCCACTTTCATTTCTGATCTATTCATGTTGACAAATTCAACTTTCACAAAAAGCAATCGTCTTCTACACTCTCGGGCCCGATGCATAGCTGTGAGAAATGCAACGAGTGAGCGGAAATTGGACAAATTTCGTTACGAACAATTTTTCTTAAATTTCCACCATCGTTAAAATCAGTCGAGCACACTGCAAAAGTCGGTTCGAGCTGGTTCTTCGTGGCGAATATACCACTACAAATTTTACAATTCAGTCAACCGCCGTCGATAGCGCTAATTCAGTTCAAGTTAAACCACACTGCTCGAGACTAGCACCCAGCTGATATCCGTTCTCTTGCACCAGAGTACTGCGAGGGAGATATCGTGCTGCACCGAATGAAGAAGAAAACCCTCCCATCACCAGTACTTGGACGTATTGTTAAGAGGGCAGCAAAATGACCCTCGAATAATCAGGCGTCAAAATATGCAAGCACTGTCTTGGAAGCTGGTATGTAGAAGGGCATCTGAGCTTTAAACCGTGAGGACGAGACATCTCGTATCCACCTTTGATAATCGTAGTATGATCGGATTAGCAGACAGGATCAAAGCTAATGCTAGTGCTACCATAATTAGTTTCAGGCTTCTGGATAACGGTCTTGACTATGAGAACAAAAAGCCAACTAAGGAAAAAAAGGATGAATAAATAAAGAAGTGCTGTGCAGTGTGTACGGCTGGTAGCACATAACCGCAAGGCATACTGAAGTTCGGACGGAGAAGAAGGAGAAGGGCTGCCCTTGGGTCACTTCACCACCGGTGCTTGTCTTAAAACATTGCTAACCGACATTTTACAGGTTTACATCTGGAGTCGATAACCACGCTGACCAAAAACACATCGGGCTGTTATTTGATCCAGTTTTTCACAACTACATAAGAGAGGCAGTTTATAAGGAATCTATTCTGAACTCTGTTCTTCACTCTTCAATCCGTGTTCCCTGTGTCTCGCCGCAAGTTAACAGCCATCTATCAGCACTGAGCGACCCATTCAAGACTCAAAGGACTTCCACTTGATCTACCTTCTACTGTCTTATTTTTTTCGGTCAACAGTTTAAGGTGGATAAGTTTGTTGGAGTCTACACTCCTTCCAGTCTTACAGAGGACTTCGTAAAACTGTCGTGACCTTCATTGGGCCTGAGCATCTGTGGCCAAACTAGAACACCCGGCATGCGTGTAATACTCAGCGTGCAATGACAGACAAGCCTTATACGGAGACAAGAGTTTCCTCAGGGTTATCATCCAACTCATCTGAGAGAGTGCTGGATTAGCCTTGCCAAGCCCGGCGAACCCACCAACACCGAAACCATCAACACGAGCAACGAAAAACACCACCACTTCTCCAAGATATCAGCCGTAGTGGCGCGTTTGCTGGGCGCTACTGCGGGGTCAGCACTAAAAGTATGTGACAGTTTGAATCATTCCTAGATCTGAAGTAACCTACAGATTAACTCAGTGTGTTGGAAATGTTGTCCAAAACAACACTACGAAAGTTTGCCGGAGATTGATGTAATTGGATGCCCTATGGAAACCTCTGGTATCGAAGACGTCGCCAAAGATACGCCGAAGCAGTCTAAAACAGGGGTTATGAAACGGGTTCAGAAACGGCTCGCCTCAGAACCCGCAGACTGCATTGTTCTCCGGGTGCGGTTTCACAGGGAATACCCGTGGATTCGGATGCAAACGAAATACACCGAGTACAGTACAGACAATACTATTACTACTACTACTACCACCAATAATAGTAATGGAATATTTCTCGACGCATTTGTGAGAAATACGCTCAGGAGAACGTGATCAACGTACAGATTTTCAAGCATATACACATTTGAGCACCAAATATGAAAGTTGTACTACGGGTCAGCTATGTGGATAGAGCAACAAAACAGACGAAAGCAGACATTATATCAAGGGAAAATACAAGTTGAGGCAGAAAACCTCGAGCTACATAGTTCGGAGACGATAGTACTTGGGGTCTGCACAATTCGATAAAATAATTGATTTTTTACATCAGTCAGGATTCCACAATGTTCAGGGTCGTGCCAAAAGGGGGTGGTTGGATGATGGAGAGGGTGTATTGGCGAAGAATTCGATCTTTGTTCCATGTAGATATTCCCGGGAAAATGTACAGAAAATTTTTTGTGCAGTGGGGGAGGTGGGGACGCATATACTTCCGCAGGGAATGCACGGACCTCTCGTTAATAACATCAAACAAGTGTCAACTACAAGGCACTTTGGCCTGTTCGTACGTTTGCTGAGTACTACGACGAAGACCACGCGATATGACTAATCATGAGAAGGGTGAATCGTCCTTAGGACACAAATAAGAAATGAACAGCGCTCTTCAGTGCCACTTTGGCATCGGAGATAGTAATCCTTTTGGCTGGAACCTCATATTTTGAACCGTTTCTATCGTATGTGGGTGGGTCCCTTCTTGTTGCAGAGTCTGTTCACTTTTGCCATTTTGTTACGCACCACTCTGCATATCTGTTGTGTTCATTGTACACACTAACTACTTGTCTATTTTGTGAATCTATAATCAGATCGTCCTCGCGCGTTTCGCCTTCTGTTTGCACGCGGTCGTAGTTATCTTGGGCTAACTGTGACAACGTTCTTTCAGCTCACTGTAGGAACCAACTTCGGTGTTACTAAGGAGGGAATCTTCTTGCAATACGCAGCAGACTTAGTTTAGTAGAATATATTGCTGACAGCTGTTGTGTGTCCTTGCGTTTGCCTCGTAGCACTTGCCCCAACTCTTCGCTCCACTACACTATCATTCGCCGGAGGCCAGCCCAATGACGTCCCAGTGGACTATATCGTGCGGCTACTACTGTTCTCCATTTTTATCAGTGTCCTGTCATCTGAATCACCTTCACTCTTATTGCCATTTGCTGATGACACTAAAACGCGACCCATTCTTTGTGAAAGCTGTGACACTGGCGCCTCATAGGATGATTTATCAGCCTTTAGCGATGTTCTAAAAGGCTTGTCAGGTTCTCTACCGGTGAGCGCGAAGTTGTGAATATCCGATGGAAGCAAGGATTCACTTAATTACTTGGCGATTTATCGTTCCACATCATGGACAGGGAAAAGGACGTTGGCACAGTTGAATCGCACATCCCGGTTCCGTCTAAAACTAAGGCGAAGTCCGCATTTGTGAAGGAGAAGGGTTTCTTCCCGGAGTAGGTTGAAAGAAGGAAACTCACTTACCTGTGTTGACATCCAATTCAATTCTGAATGCAGCGGTCGCGAATGCCGTGGCTGGTAACTGGCTGAACATCATCCGCAGGTAATAAATGTTTACTTTGACAGACCGTTAGTATGCGAGTTTCCAATGACGTCTTAATGGTAGCAGACGGAATATTCTAGAAAGCATGAAATGTGTCCATTGTGCTGTGAAAAATATTTTTGTTTTACGGTGTAAAAGTTTTTCATCAAGGTCGCTGAGAAGTCCCGTTGATTTAATGGCGAAATAGGTTGACGGGGTAGCTGAAGCGTTGTGGTTCGGTAGACAGAGGGGTTAGCAACGAACGATCGATGAACATGCTCAATATAAGTTGCAAACAATTTTTCCTGAACTTGTGCGATCGCTACTCGGTGAAATAGGGCGTGACAGTTGATAAATAAGAGTTCCTACCGTTATCTTCACGTGGAACTAACAACTATTGAAATTTGGGGGCGCCGTGGGCAAATAAATCAGACCATATCTGATGATTCCCAAGCACAATGTGAGCTTAAGTCGACGTGATCAGGTTATCGTATTTACTGTTCACTGTAATCGGGCGTAAACTGGTTTGGCATTATCCTAACAAAGAAATTGGCAAGATCATGGATATGCATGAACCTCCCAGTGGATGGAGCTTCATATCCTTCCCAAAAGGCAAGTGGTTAAGCGGAAAGCGAAGCATGCTATCGCATGGAGCCTATCGGTTTGGCACACTGAAGTCCATGCTCGACGGTCAGCGTACGTGCATCTTTTAGTCACAATGCGACAATTTCAAAATAATATGGAAGTATCGGAATGTATTTATTATATATACATCCTTATCTCCAATACTCCATCCAATTTTCACAGCCACCTGTCTTTTGGTTCTACTTCGGTAAGTCCTCTCCTTACGGTGTTCGTATGAGTCTAAGGTTAAGAGTTACGTAACATGGTAGGTGAGACATCGCCTGACGTTTCCAATGACGTCCGTGAAATCATTTGCCAACACTTCCACTCAGGCCCGCTCGCGTGGCAAAACAACACGCGGATCATCTTCAGAGGTATCCGGGTCATCAACAATTGGTGGTGCTGTACAGGGTCTCTTTTTGAGTTTTATTGTCAGCAGCGGCACAATTTTTGAGGTTCATGCAACTAAACCAGCATAGGTAATGAAATACTAACATACCCTGCGGAGCGGACTGTAATTACCTTGTGCAGAAGGGGCAGTACAATTTATTGGCGTTATTCACGCAATGCACGTGGAAAAATTCATGTCGACTAGGTCACCACTATACCTACAGGGTAAACCATGTGGACATACTTCTCTCACCTTGGCTGTTCTGAATCTCAGAAAGGGAGAAGGGGGAAGTCCACCTGTGGTAAGGCCGCCTAGGCTTTCTCAATGGACTGGTGCAAAAAAGCTATGATAGCCTTGAAAACGACACAGGAAAACGTAAGTCTGACTTCCAACATGAACTTACATCACGAGTCGCCCACGACCCATCCTGTCTGTTTCAGAAACTGATATAGCTTCAGGCTACAGCGGCAAATGTGAGTTGATAGAGGACCTACTTGTGGCGATTGGTTCCGTGTGTAACACTGATGTTCATCGAATGAGGAGGCCGTCTGAATGAGTGCGCTTGCTTCCTCCGTGAGAAACCTATGTGCGTGTATCTATTATTGTCGAATTTGATGACACGCGGTTCGCCGTTTTTCTCTATATGATTTACAATTCGTGGCAGATCTACAAAATTAATACAAGCAAACCCACCAACTTACTGCCAGAGGTTTCGGTCGATGACGGATGTTGCAAATATCCACGGTCGCAAAACACTTGTCATAAACATTTGCAGCTAAAACTTGACGTTTAAACTCTGGTGACCTCTTCTGTCATGAAAATCAATGATTTTCAAAGTCCTGGGCAATACCACAGAAATATCAGCCAGCATCCACTGGTGGCTCATTTTGTTGCCATTAAACGGCAGACTTCACCTTTTACGGATAATTTCCATCCAGCCCATTGTAGCGCTCGTCCGTCCTGTGAGATTGAGGCGCTGCTATCGTCGAACCGAAGCATTCGCACCGTTGGTGTATGTAGCAGATCGTGAGCAACGAAACTTGGAATATTCAGTAAGCACCCATCCATCCGGTACTCAACCTTAGCGTCCTCCTCTGTTGAGTTATAAACATCGCCTGTTAGCATGACAATCAAATGTGAACTTAGTAGGGTTAGGAAATAAACACAACCCTGATTCACGCCGGTGACACTGTCAAGATGATCAGAGGTCCGTCCAATCGATTGTACTTTTGCTTTTATCTTCACAGACAACACTGTAAGAAAATTAACGAACTTACCTGGGCATGTAAACTCACCGGGCACCGTCCACAGTGCATATTCGTTCTCGAGATCAAAAGCCTTGATGAATTCCCGAGAGAGCTTGCGTTTCTGGCACGACTGCCGGATCTCCGGAGCACCGAACACCAAGTCTATCGTAATGCAACCCACCCGGCGTCCACATTGCTCCTCAGGAGCGTTGGTCTTCGAAACGTCCGCACTCTGTAGGTTCATCACTTCTCAAGCGCGTCTAGCATTCTGAGGTTCCGATAACTGTCGACGCACTGCCTACTGCCTTCACATTCAAGCAGAAGTAGGATAAGGGTGAGGAACTCTGGCTCATAGGTGAGGTAAGCCAGATTGAGCAGGCGCATTGCAACACCGGGCCGCCATTCTTCAGTATTTCTCGTGGCAACCCTTCTTTGCCCGCAGCTCTCCATTTGCGTGGCTGTCTAATCACTGTTTGCACCCCTGGCAGATCCGGGACGAGCACAAGTGAAGATCTGATGGTCTGTTCCCATGGGCTGTTCACAGTCGCCCAACTATCAGCGGCAGAGCGGTTCAGTAGGGTGGCAATGTGTATCACCAGAGTTTGTCCCAAAATTTCATGAAATTTTCTGGCCTGGTGCATGAACAGTCGGTGTCCACCTCAATTAGTGCTTCGGTAAACTAAGCAGACGAACCAAAAATCATCTGAAGCAATTTTCAGAAATGCTCACGTTTTCGGTGACCCACGTAGCTCTGCGTCCGTTAATCTTGCTCCCTCTACCAATCATTCTCGACTCCGCGAACACTTTCGGTCAATTAGCGTCGGGTAATTCAAATTGCCGTTCTGTCTTCAACGTCCGGGTCCATTGTGGGGAAGGAGAACGGCACAATTTTCTTTCGTGCCAGTTTAGATATAGCCGTGTTGATATCGTCGAGCCAGTCCGGTAGTTTCTGACATTCAAGACCATCGTCTCGGTGAGTGCTGCCCAGGCCTATTCCCTTTGCTGTTGCCAAACCCTCTGGGTTGGCGACTACAGGAGCGTCTTTCAGACGAGCAGTTACTACACGGTGAAAAACAGTCCTCACTCCACAGTTTTTTAATCGTTTGTCATCCAACTTCTTCCACTGCCAAGACGATTCACTATATGCAGGCCTGCCAACACGGATCAACGGTTCAGTCCTGATCAACCTATGATCGGCGTATTCTTGAACGCCGCTGACTAGCCGTGTGATACGCGCCTAGCGAATGTCACCCTGTAGAACAACCATGTAATAAAGTGAATGATGGTGACTCCACAGTGGGTGACTCCACGTCGTGATGGTGTTCTCATCTAACTGGAACTGGCTGTTTTTGATAGTCATCCAATGAGCAGCACAAAGGTGAAGTAGACATTCTAATTTCTCGTTGGCCGAATCAATGTTGTCAGGTCTTAGGACTCCAGGCGGAACTAATCAGTCGCGCTCAACTTGGTCGTTCAAGTCGCCTAGAACAAATAGTCTGCCAATTATCGGTGCCAACCGGATGTCGGCAGACAGCTGATCATAAAACTAGTCTTTTTTATCACAAATGTGACACAGCCGGACCGTGGTCACTAAGAGAAGCGGCACAACAACTTTCACTGCGTCGCGGCTCACGGACAGGGTTCGAAGTTTGATGCAGTGCAGTTCACTCAGCACTGATGCCGTCAGCGACTGCAAAACAGACAACCCGATCTCGAGCACCGTCGGCCGCATGACCTGTTCAGTAGAAAGTATACCCAACATCTGCCTCTCGGAGTCTACATTGGTAAGCATACGCTGTATCACCCAGAGCCGTGACACTGATGCCATGCTTGCTTAGCTTTATAACGATCACTCTGGTTTTTCTGGTAGTGCCACATCGATCTCGCAACGTTCTTAAATCCCATGTTCTCAAGGAGGCTATCATGTGCATCTGGGCGTGTATCAGTACGACCATCGCGTTAGCATGACCTAAGTGAGCGTTCTCTGCCCTGGGATCTTCGATGGAGGGACCACCGGGAACAGGCCATTGGGAAAAACGCTTGGCATTAGCATATTATCGCCTATCCGTTCCGTTGCAAACAGCAGGTAGAGCTGCCCGGTTTATTTTGCGCGACCATCGATACAGTGTGGTGTTTTGCTTACCCAATGCAGTCATGTTTTTTACGCACTCTGGATACTGCTAGGATGCCCGAGCCAACACAGAAGAGTGGATAGGGCTCTCAACTGAAGCCTATGACTCCTGTATCGCAAGGCAGCGGGAAGCTCATATGAACGCACAAAATTACAACTTCGAACAACGGTAACGATCGGGTTGAATGGCCAGGCGCAGCTTCCGGAGCTACCCAGCTATGAGGTCAACACGCATATGAAGAATGCTACCGCACATACAAACGAGTCGCCTGCAGAAAGCCAGAAGTGGCAAGAACAAACCTGAAGCCGAACCGAAACACAAATAAGCGGTGTTGATCCCGGACATCTGATGGCTGCTCTTGGAAGAGAAGTCAAAGACGAGAAGTAAGCCGGGGTGGGAATAGTGGAAACTTTAGGAGATGTTTTGATATCGTCACCAATGTGGGTCATTTGGGGCTCAACGCTCAATTGCTGGAAATAGAGAGACATGAAAGGCGGGCCCAACAACGGGGTTGCCATCGAAGAAGCTTTGGCAGATTGTTAGTCAGCGACACGCCTCTGCGCAGCATGCATGTCAAATTTGATTCGTTCATTCATTGTAGATAAGAACCGATAACCTCCAACCAGTTAGTAGATAGACTTGGTCTCCACCAAGGCGGATTTACTGAGCACTGTTTTTCTCCGACGTTTAATGGTTGTTTGAGCAAAGCTCAGGTTACTCGCAGCGCCTGTCAATAGACTGGGTCCAGAATAGTCGTGCCTGTAAGTAACCAGCGTCTATAAATTGTAAGCCAGTCGAGTAGACGATTCGAAATCAGGAGGTGAGGTGGTCGTATTGGCCCTGCGGAGGCATCGGTTCCGGAGGGTCAGTAGTACTTTGGTTATATCAAGGATGAACAAAGACGAGGAAGAACCGGTGATATGATTGCGTGCAGACGAGTTGCTCATTAGTGAGTTGGCCAATGGCGTTCAGATCTATGACAGTATAAAAAGACCGCTACAGCAAACAAGGAGAGAGCACAAAACATGCTTCCTTATCCAGTTTGCCAGAAAAAGGGGGGTGCGGATGAGAGAACAGAACTACTGAATAATCGATCTGTTTTGGTGAAGAGTTCGAACGCACCGCCAAGTGCTGTGATCAATACTAGTTATCTGATCAACACTTGTGCCTGACACAGATAACGGAATCGGTGCAGCTGATGACCCGGTAAAGACTGTGCCTCGGTCTGGTGCTTGTCGAATCGACATCGGAGTGGTTCTAAGGAATCAGCAATTACCCCCTCTTCTTGCAGGCTCACCGGTTAATGGGAACTCTGAGCGCAAAAGGATGGTTCCTGCAAACGCCATTTTCGTCACACGTTAATTTGGGAAAGGATCTCAGTAAGGTTAACCTTACCGCTGGGCTACAGCTAACGAATGCAGGGATGAGCCAGGTTAAGTAGGATCTTGTGGACCACCATCGTATCGCCTCAAAGACGACGATGCCGAGAACTAAACACATTCAACTGTCCTAGTTTCACGGTGTATGGCAGTCCTCCCAGTCCTATAACTTGTTCTGTGGCCCATCGTTGTACCCCTTCAAGTGACCTGATGTCATCGACTGGATAATCCAAACAGATTAGTTCGTTCAACTACATTTGAGACTTCACCAGATTGTGGCAGAGACTAAGAAATATTGTTTTAACGCAGATGACCCGGGTTCCCTTTTACAGAGCGCATTGCGTCTCTGATTACACGCGCCAATAGAGATGTGTAACTGGAAGCACCTGGACCTGTCACCACGGTTCTGAGGGCAAGCTGTTGCCATAGAGATGAATCAGGAACTGTGGCCATCATTATTCCGGTGGAAAACCAGCTCTCCACCTTGAAAAAATCAAAAACTTTAACAGCAACTTTGCTCCGAAAATCCACAAGCCCGGGATAGCACTGCGGCAAATTGTTGAATACAGAGGAACCTTAGCATATGCTCTTTCCAAGTTTTCCTCTCATATTCTTAAACTTCTTGAACAGTGCACAAAAAATTCTATTCGCACTTTTACACAATTTGTTACCAAGCTGAGAGAACTTAGTTTATGCCCAGACGAATGTCTGGTGAGCTTCGTTATTGTTTCGTTGTTCACCAATGTTCCAGTTGGGGGAGGTCTGAAGGTTATTCGCCAGCTTTTGGAGCACATGCCAGTTTCACTGAACAAACAAGGTTATCATTTATTGAGGTTGTAGAATCTATGCAGCATTGCTTACGGGCTACCTACTTTACGTTCAAGGGAATTCCCTATCAGCAAAAAGACGGAGCAACGATGGACTCACCGATCTCTCCCACGGTTGCCAACTTGCCCATGCAAGATCTGGAGAAAACTTTGCTGTTCAGCCCTCCTGCTCCACCTAGAATTTTGTGGAGTTATGTCAATGATACGTTGGTGGTGATACGTATGAGAACATCAAATATACATCAAATATACAACTCAGCGCGAATCAGTGGACCATGAACTGGGTTTCCTAGTCTGAAGAATATGCGGGAGAGCCGACGGCAAACTGGACACAGAAGTGCACAGAAAGGACAAACATTCTGATCGGTACATTTGCTTTGACTCAGAACACCCCATATGCATTAAGAAAGCCTCGCATCCAAGTTATTTCACAGGGAATTGTTATTCACCAGTTTCGAGGACAAGATCTCGAAAGAATACAAGACTGTAAAATCGACAGTGAAAGCCAACTGCTACTGCGACAGGATTTTACGTTCAACTCAGTAGACAGTGCAATAAGATCAACCAGCACAGGAACTGGCTATCGACTATTGTTATTCCCTGCAGAAGGACTACATCGGAGGATCTTAGACGGATTCTCAATCAAGTTGGTGCACTTGAAGGACAAACAAACAGTTCTGGAGCAGTCAAACTGCGTTTACCAGATCAAATATAACGATTGCCAAGCCTCGTACACTGGACAAAATGCCCGGCAACTTGAAATACACACTGAAGAACACGTTGTAGTAGAAAGCCCCCTGCAGACGCCGAGCAACTCCGGAAATTAGAACACGATTTAGCCATTGCTGCACACACGATCCACAGTCAACGCCAAGTTAACTTCGACCATCCAACTGTGCTAAAAATGGTTTCCGTGACCACAAAGAACCTCTACTGACAAAAATCTTGCTAATCTCTAGTACACCAGAAGCGGTCGATCGCTCCGATGGGCTGAAGCTATCAGTTGTTTGGCACGAGTTACTGAATGGGCAATAATGACACCACGTCGGAAACGGTGTGCGGCATTCCTGTCACTCATTCCATCCCAAACAGTATACACGCATGTAGATTGATCGCACACATGCAAACACATACATGGTATACAATAATTATATAGCATCGTTTGCAACTGTGATCATAACGTGGTGAACTCAGGTACGGTGAACCCATACATTCTATTGGAAGACCGTCCACACATTGCGTGTTAAATAGAAATGTACGTGCCAGGTGATGACTACCTCATTCAAATCCTGTACAATGTGGAGTTTCTGATTTAAGTCGCTTGATAAAGGCCCTTGGAGAAGGTCGAAACGCCGCAAAAACGATAACTCTTTGTGGCCTAGTCAAGGAGTTGCTTGATGATGAGTATCAGCACAACGCAAAATGTTTTCGCATATCCGTTCTATTCACTGTTCGGATGTACTAATTCTCAGGGAATATTTATCTACTGGCGAATAATTTTCCCCTCTAAGAGTTCCAGAGAGCTTAGTTCTCAGTCTGAAATAGAAACTGAAAGGGACAATTGTGGTCTCCGACGAAGAGGATATCTCGCTGACTGTCGGGACAGGCATCTGAAATGGCAGCGAGTTGCTCAAAATCAAGCGGAAAAGTCAGTGGTTATCTTCTCGGAACTCATTCCCCAAAAGTCTCAGGTCTTTCACCAGCTCGACCATAAGGTTGTTAAACGGTTATTCTTGTGAGGTTTAGGCGGCCAATAAGGTTTTTCCTATTTTGTAGATAACTGCAAAATATTCGCATTTGCGTACGAGTGTTAATAAAAATCCACCGCCTGTCGATATACTCACGATGGGGGATCGAAATCAGATTGTCAGTAATAAAGGACATTGCGTTCTTGACACCTTTGTTAAGGGACCGAATGCGTCATTTGGGACGGCACAGAAAATTTCACAGCACTGCTTACCCCCTTACCACAACGATTTCTGAAAGACACTCTATTGACAACAATTTGTGGAAGTACGTCATCGCACGACAAAGCCATAACTTGATAGCCGCAAAGGCGTGTGCGCATAAGGAGGTGTTAAAAAACGAGCACCGTATGAGCTAACAAAGTCAGAGAGGAAACAGAATGTGACAACGGTGCTGAACGTACGCAACTGTCAAATATGCAGATGCCCTCGAGATCTGGTGTTCGACCCGCCTAATCCTAACTGAAACCCAAAAATTTGGCGAGTCAAAGGCCAGTTGAGAACTGTCCAATCGCAACTGAAAACAGTGCCGTAAATGCGTTGGGGAATCATACTGATCAGGTCCTGGGGTTCATCGATTATCTGACCCATTACGAGAGCGTCCTTGAAGAAGGCGGGCATACCATCCGGGGAGTTCGCGCAGATCCGGCGGACCCGTTAAACCTGTCCAACACGACGACGGAGGCGGCCCTTGTGTAGTTTCATACGTCTGAGTTCACATGCTGCAAGTCGCAGGGTTTTGTAGGGAGCCGGTCATTTGGAACAAAAGTTCAGTTGGCTAGCGGGACAAAGTTGTACCCTGGTCTGTGTACACAAGCAGAGACCTTGACCTTCTTATAACATGGAGTTGAACCGTCGGAAGGTGTGTTTGGAGGGCTTTGCAAATGTGGCAGACGACTGCACCCAATGACCGATGGCCTGAATTAGGACCCCAGAGAAGTTAAGCAGTTCAAACTGGCCAAGTTCGACAGGATCCTAACAGGAGCTGTGGGTGTTCTACGTCCATCTATTGATCTTTACGGGGGATACTGTGGAGCATCTACACTCGCCGGTCGAAGACCGGTATAGAAAGTGGACAAATATGGCTACCGCGGGACCGCTCTAGACTCTTGGAGACAATCGTGATGTCCGATGCTGTGTTTGGCTGAAGGAGAGCAGGGAGACTATTGACGTGTACGGACGCTTACACCGGTGACTGGCAACATCAGCTTAGAAGGTGAGTGGTAGCTGAGTGGTAGATCCGCCAGTCAACAGCACCCAATCTCATTTCCGAATTTAGACATTACGGTAGGCTTGCCCTTGCCCACTGTTGGTGGATGGTGGAAGCCCTCCTTGTATCCAGTTGTGTGGCGCCGTTGACTGCTGTAACTTCGAAACAGACAAGAATTATGAAGGTGCATCGCACCACATTAAGGTTGACTAGCCCATCGCATCCGTCCACGGCCAAATTCAGGATCTACGACTGGCTCTACTTTGGACCCAGCCAGCATATCAGCAATGGTCCTCTAAAGGAGAACTAAACGCAAAACGTTCGTACCAAGGGCTGCCGAGGCCAGCACAAGTGGTAAAACCATCCGTATCTCTTGTGAACATTCTATGTCTCTGACACCCTGAGTTGAACAGGAAAGCGTTATCTCAGAAGATATTCGTCAGTTCTTGGACTGAAGCGGGGAAACATGGGATTCAGATTCAAGCAGGTAGGAGTCATTTGGTTTGAAGGACGTTTCCTACTAGTCTCGGTTTCCGAAGGACTACGCACACGTCCGTCTCGTCAGCTGAACAGTTAGTGCCTTCGAACCGCCTGCACCAGGCTCAAAGCGGACACCAGCTTGGGAGTCACAAAGAAATTTTGGGATATTCCTGGATAGATGGATCACAGATGGCGAATCAACAAGAGTGGACGGTGTAACCGCAATGGGCTAGCATCGCCATCGGTCGGATAGGCGACTGTACCATCAGGATCACATCACAATCGGAAGACTCAGTTTATGGGGGATAAAAATTAAATGGCAGTCTCCAATCGACAATAGTCGGTTAGTTAACGACAGCTGTAGGTTGTTAGCGAATAGGTGTAAACTATGCGTGGTAAACACCGTGTGGGATTTTTTAACGCTCAAAATTCGGAAAAGCACACAAGACCTTTATTTCCAGCTAGAAATATATTTACTCCAAATGAATGGCGGTAAAACAGACCAACGCCTGCATATAGAGAGACCCTGATTATTTCTAAAGAAAACCCACCCAACTTTAACTAGTAAAAGTGGAAGGAGACAATTGAACAGTATTGAGGAAATATGCGCCAAACCTAGGTATCCACACGTTTTATAGAAAGAATAAATTGATAAACAGAAAATTGTCTTCGAACCGCTTTCGAAAAACCAACGGTTTTTGGGGAGCAAACAACCCTGATATACGGACCAATTTGCAGCCCAGCTCTCATGGACAATCAACCAGGTTTATTTATGGCAAAGACGCGGCTACAGACCCACTCACCGTATATACTCTTCATGACGGGGCACCTTGAACAGTTGAGTATTACCTTATTATTAGCCACATTCTTACCACGGTGATGAAATAATTTACGCCCAACAATGAAAACGCTGTCCTTTTTGTCCTACCCTTGTTCGATTCCCCGTTAGGCACGAGTACCAATGCTACACTACAAGGGCGATTGGTTACATGTAACCGTGGCTCAACTAATGCGAACGCCTTTCAATGTGACTTAACGAAACGTCGTATTCAGCGGCGAATTAGTAAAAACCCGGCACCCTGCAACCTCGCTTCCAGGACTGTCGTACATAAATACACGAGATACAAATCTTGAGCTGGTGGCATGGAAACTGACGACACTTGGAACCCTTGGGACAAAGAGGAACTCTCATTTTTTGTTGTCAAATATATTTACTTGTGAAATAAAACGAAAAGGCTAGCGTTTGCGTGGAGAGCATGAAACTGAAAGCAGCACCACATATAACGGTTTGGTCTGAATAACTCACCTCTTGTTGTCAGGTGTCTCAAACAGCATACTGTCAGCGCTCTGCTTATCGATGAAAAACTAGATTACACTTGTAGATGAGGCTAAGCGGCACGTATGCATTTGCTGTACAACCTGTTTTCTGTGTGTCATTTTCTTACTGGAATTCGATTTTCTTGCAAACCTACTAAGTTTTGCAACCATACCAGTGTTCCGGAACGTCCTCCACACAAGGAAGATTTGTCACTTGGATCAAGTCGAAAATCCTGCAAGAGAGCGAACATTTTTGCGGTTTTAACGACGTAAGCCAAACACCAAAGAGCCGTCGCGGTGGAGAATACTGCGAAAGGCACGGAACGTCTGAAGTTCTCTCTGGGTGAAAACCACTTAGTCTGAGGGATTCACTATCGGTGATACTTGGACTTATCTAAAGCTGCCCGTCACCCCGTTAGGCCCGCTATTGCAGGGGGCGCTGACGACTTGAAAAGGCAGTGTTAACCAGGAAGAAGTGGACGAGAGGACGTGTCGAGGTTACATACTCATAGCGGCGTCTCGAACTCCTCACTTTACCACAAAGGGCAGATCGGAAAATATTGTCAACAACGTAGAAAAATCATTAAGACTGTTGCGCGACGGATAAACCGCCCATTTCAATATGGTTTCTCTGCAAAATTCACTGTAAGTTAGGCCAAACAGGTTTAGCGGACGTCGGTGGAAGGAACTGAATGCGGTAATTCTGAGAGGGATTTATGGGGAATCCGTTCAGTAAGGTACTGCACCCTACTGAAATAGTCACGGACAGATCTGGCAGGAAAATCAATTCACATGTCAGAGTGGATATCCATTCAACAGGCAGGTTGGAAAATTCAGCGTGTGGGGTGTGCCCAAAAACGTACCTAAAGAGGTTGGGGTAAGGGCGGTTCTTAGTAAGGCCACTGTAAGACTGAAGTAGCCGGATATACTGTCCGTTTAGATGCCATCGTCTTATATACGTTTGTTGCGTAACGCCGTTAACAAAAATTTGTTAAAAGAAAACAGAAGTGCAGTGGAGGAAAGACTAAACAAACCGCAGCTGGTGGTTATTTCGGTTGTTTGGTAGATGCCGTAAGTAAAATAGTGACTTGTACTAACTTATACCCAGTCTTTTGACTGAAAACCTTATCGTCACAAGATGATTGATCTATCAGCGCAAAAGTGAGCGCTATACCTTCTATCGACTGACGCCGACTTTGGTCGTCTGTTTACTTTACCTGGTGTTCGTGGTCATTTTCATCATTCTACGGCTGAGATATGCACAGCTAGATATCCTTTACTTATCGACAATATGAGCAGGCATGTCATTTTCGAGTTACTTCAAACTTGCTGAACATTGAGGTAAAGGAATGGAAGTCACGTGTGGGAGCAGAAGAAAAATAACGCTTTGGTGAGTAAGTGGCGTTCACCGTTGAACACACTGGCAGTCAGAACCGATGGACGAACGGCAATGGAATTCCTCATTCACGATGGGTGAGTGACTACGTGATACTTTAGGTTGACGATGATATAAGTTTCAGTCAGCAAGCTTGAGCAACAGAATGACCAAGGAATTATGCACTCCTGGAAAGGAGCCTGTTGCCATTCAGCACTACGACAACTCATGCATGTATGGTCCATGTAGCGCAGTCCGCAAGAATATTTATGCCATCGAAAAAAGAACGCGGTAGAAGACGATATTACTCAGAATTGGTAGTTGGTTCGACTTCTGAGGAGATACCCTCGGAAAATAGTGGTGAACCAAAGCGAATAGACGTTGGTCACCCGATCGTTAGCCTCTGTTGAGAAACGCTTGACTCTCTTTCTTGGACAACTGAAGTATTTTGCCCGATTAGATGAATAAGGAAGCTGAGTTGCTTTCTCGAGCAAACTGGAGCGAATAGCTAAAAGGGATACCCGTCAACCTGCAGCTTGGATGGGCTAGAAAAGCAGGAATTTTCAGTATGGAGAGACTTGAGCCGACGCTTCTCGATGTCTGCTAGTTTTTTCCAATGGGAACGACAGTGATGTGATGTAGGTGAGAATACAAAGCAGGGAGTGGACGTGAAGCTAGTTTTAACGTGTATTAAACAGTAACTGTGGCAATTTAGTTAGGGAAGGTACCGGAAAAGACTGGATTCCGATACTGCGGAGTTTATTCTTGTGAGCTGTGGTGTTTGAGGACTTGCGAACACCCACGGAAAGTGCCCCAAGTTCACCAAACTTAACGCACTCCATGAGTTGCTTGCCGCACGATGACTGAGCTACTGTAACAAGTGCCTTACTACACTAAACAGGTTTCCGAATTTCCGAAACAGTCTGTCCATCAAAACTGCTCACCGGGGTCGACATCATTTTTTGTTGCTTAACCCCAGCGTAAAATCTTTCAAGAAGACGTGACACAGCGCACAGCGAGGAACTAACGATATCAAATAATCCAGGTAAGATTGAGTGGAAATGTCATGGCGTCACTTTACAATTTGTCACAATGAATAACCGGACGACTTCGACAGTTTCGATCAGCTGACCTTCTGAAGGAAATGAGTCCCAATTTGAGGCTGAACAAGCTAGAGATGAATCGCTATAAAACCACATTCCATTCACATCCAACAGAGTCATTCTGAGCAGTCAATAGGCTTCAAAGCAACGTAAACCTGCCAAACTGTGAAAATGTGGTGCATGCGCGGCAAAGTAGCAGACAACTACCCATTCGCACAACTGAAAAACGGAGGCGGTGAGGCGGAAGTGTGCAGTTTAAGGTCCAAATGGATTGGAAATACAGTTCACAAACAGACGAAGGTTCACAAGTCTGTCATCGCGCTACAAGTTGTTGTAACTAATTCACCCGGTTCAGAGAGATTCGGGTGTGTTGAGATCTCCAGCAGGTTTTGCCGGGACCAGTGCTTACCTGAGAGCAGTTCAGAAATTAACCTTCTCAAACAACTTTCAGTGTGGTTCACTACATCGCTGCGGCTCAGCAGCATCAGCCAATCGCGACAATCAATGCACAGATAACCCTTAGCGTGTTGAGGAAGGCTCAAGTTATTTTCGGATTATATGGCTGAAACTGTTAAGAATGTTGGCGCGTACACCATAAACGGTTTGGCGTTCGGGCACGTAGCCCCAACGCAAGACAGGTGCACGGGTGACATCATTTTAATGGAATTAAGTTTGGAGATTGACCAAGTGAATGTTAATATGTAGGTTAGATATAGTATCTCGCGGGGGGCGCTGTGTATTCGACCAAAGACTTCGCGGACGAGAACAGTCTTAGGCGACTAAAGAACTACTGGGATAAATGACTTGTGGTCCACTGAGTAGACGCATCAAGTCACATGCTTTTGTGAACTGCAATCCTCTAACGGACTCCACTGTGGAACATTTCATATTTCAATACTTCTTGGAGTTTGGTGCTATGGGAGTGGTCGTAGGAATACAATTAAGCTTTGAAAATAGATAAGAATTGCGGCCGTTTATTTAGAGGCTACTTCGAAGTTCTGTCCCTGCAAGGATCTGTGAAAATTTCTTACTTCGCAACAAAATACCTTCTCGAAAATATCTTAAACATTCAGGAAAGCATGCTGTGTATATTGAAAAACGGCAGTTCAGATACGGCGTTTCTGCACAGTCCCGCGTCAGCGAAGTGTACGTAGAACGGTCACCTGAATTTTGAGTCTGAGTAGCTTGTCGGGAGAGGACACATATCAAGTCACACTATATTCAACCCTGGGAGTTTTGGTAAAATATCTGTGATCCTGTAATGCTGGTCTTGTTATGGATTGTTGAACTGCCAGGCTAGAATTGATTACTATTCAGCGATAACCCTACGTTTTATCATCATCTTCAAATAAACTGCACCAGTAACCTTTCCCTCCTTTAGCAGATGCCACCATTTCCCATACTAATATTCAGTCTGAGCCCTGCTAAATTCCAGACACTAAAATGAGACACACCTTTTTTGATTTTTGAGTAATTTAGGATTCCCATCAATCCTCGATCCGCAAACAGTCATTTTGTCCCGACTCAGCCGGTGACCATTGGTTTCAGCGAGCGTGATCATGTTTTCCCGTCCCCCATTACCAGGCGACGCCTAGTTGTCCGGTTCGTCGTACAAGCATGCTGTTTCTTAACTTTTTGGGGAACCTCCACGTTCGACAGGGAGAATTGCTTTTCTTGTATACTTTTCCAGTCATTTTCACACTGAATCCAGTTTCCACGAGTTCCTTTTGATTACCGCCTCAAAGATAAACCAACTTCCTTGCCGCTGGATGTTGAGAGAAACGCTTGTTTGATCGGCCGATTACCAGTGACCAGGTGTGAAGTTGAGTCTCTAACGAGCGATTCAATGTACAAATCATCGCATGATATGCACAAACTTTGAGGGATTATGTATTACGGAGACCGAATCTCACCTATCGATTTGTATATCTGTTCCTGTGGTTAAAAATCTATGCGATTGCGGTTGTGGCAGATATTTTGAAAACTTTCTTGCACAATTCTGGCACTCAGAACTGACCGTGGAGCCCTGAGGACATACCGGCGACTTCAAATTGATTTTAGGAATAGGCACGGTGAGTATCGCATTGAGACCAACTTATCCTTCTTTTCTACAGTATCTTGAAAGAGCCAGCAGAAAGGGTTAAACAGGTTTTCTCACACGCGAGCGAGACAAGAACTAGTGAAAAGGGGTTGCTAATCAAGCGTATGCCGGGCACCAAACTGGACCTCAAAAAAGACTGATGTCTTCGAAGTCGTTACGCGTCGGAATATCCTGCCTACTCTCTTGTTCGCGCAAGCCCTCTGGATTTGATGCTTCCTGACCCTCACTGGGAAGGTTGTTATACCTAGTGTTATGCCATAAAATGTTGGGTTCGAAAGACCCATCCAATATACAAGACTGCTAAGAGTGACAAGGACGCCTGACGCTTGAGAAAACAACGGAAATTGCGGAATCTCTACTACGCGACCTCCAACAATTTCGTGGAAGATAACTTGATGTTTTTATGTCTTGCGACGCAGTCGACTCACAGTACTGTAAAGCACTTAGTGTTCTCTCTTGAGAACATTGTGAGCACTTACTCTACACTACTGCTTTCGAAAGCTTGGGATGCGTCTTTCTTGTCAGCTCCCATTTTTAACTCAAGCTGGCGGCGACCGAACCCACTTTTTGCATGTACAAAACGATACAGTCGAGCTTGAATGTTTGTTTCAGGGGCGTGAATCTTTGGATAGATTTGACGACCATGTACTATGTCAGTGACGCCACTATATTTTTCGGCAGGTTCATCAAAAATGAGCGATCGCAATCCCCCGATGCATTTGATTGACAAAGGCGGACACATAAATGGCCATGTGGCGGTCCCACAGATGGTGTACTGAGCGAAGCGAGAACCGTGTGGTGTGTACGACAGTAGCTTTGTGGTTTAAACTTTCTCAAGCCGTCGGTTAATTTATGAGCCACTATGTTTGAACCCACTAATTCTGTGAAAGGTTTTGGGTGAAGAAACGCTTCGTTGCGACTGAATGTTTCAAGTAAATCTATCGGAACACCATTGGTTTGTTATAAGAATGTAAACTGACAGGAATGTTGGAAGCCGTTGCCTAGTTGGACCTGTTCAGCACTTGCTGAACGTCAGTGATTACTGACAATTGGAATTGCAGAGCAAAAGAAGGCAGATGAACTTCTACTGAGTTACATCCAGCCAGAGTAGATACTCCGCTGTGTTTACAGCTGGAAGCCTATCCTTTTCAAGTGCGAATGTTATCTCACTCTCGTGTTCACGGAGGAAGAAAGATACTAAACGAATGATGCTTCTACAATCTTCGTTCTGTTGTAAGTGACGGTAGGTCGCCCAATTCGGTTCCGGAACTCGACGCGGAAGATCATATAATATTACCCAGAATACCACGTGACAGACACTGTTATCTGTCTGTTTCATGTGTAGGAAGGTCATATTGGGGAAGTTTGTGTATTTGCATCAACTCGCCGACAGTTTTGAGTTCTACAGGGTACCACCCCATTTGACAAAGTCATATGACGGTGTATTTGTTATCAACATCAGAATTTGGCAGCTAGTAAACAGTCAGTGGCTCCAACCTCCTCTGTGAAGATGCAGCCCAGCTAGTCACTTTTTCCACGGGTATGTTTAGGCTATTTTGGTCCACTCAAGGCTAAGTGAGAACGGACAGGTAAAAGGAGATACAGCCGCATATTTCCGTGCCTGAAATCAAGACATTCCACCCAAAGGAAACAGTTCACCGGCAGTGAATCTACTTATGGGGTTGGTTCGGTTTATCGGGGGAGGCGATACACCATAAGATAATAAATTAAAAAACACCTCAACCTCTATGGGTTCCAACGAAATCCTTCAGTGCCAGAATCAGCCGTGGGCTAGAAATAGGCAAATATTGGGCCACTACGGACGAGTACGCGGTGATATTGTAATCCGCCCCATGGCATTTACAGAGATGGAATCAGGGGGTGGCTGATAATGTCTACCGGACGAACACTAAAAACAGTTTGCGTGGAGAAGATAGATCATGGTATGATTAGGTTGAAGTTATCGGCTGACGTAGGAAGACAACCCAGTAGTTCCCCAGCGCTACCCTTGATACTTGACGATAGCCAGTCAGCATCTTCAACGCTGGTCGGATCGTTACGTTCAGTAGGCAACGTCGGAATTAGGGAAGTTTCCAGTGAACGGCACACTGCATGACAGAGAGAAGCCAATCATCTGGCTCTAGTATTTTGGAAAGCGTGGATAAGGAAATGTCTGCTGACTCCTTAAGCTCCACAAAAGTCGCAAAAACAAAGATGGAACTTTTAGATAGACAACGTCGAGCTAGTAACAAATTGTTCAACTCCGGCAAACCACTGACCTGTTGAACTTATAGCGGATTACTTCCACGGTCAAGACAAATTAACCCGCGCTGTTTGTATGAAGAATGAAGTTTGGATTTCGAAACAACGTATGTGATGTTTGTCTTCTGAATGGTATTGGTCATGAAGGGCTCAATATAGAGAGCTACGGAAATAAGTGAATAACTCACGCGGTTCATCTAACACCACTGTGTAGTGACCTGGAGATACCCCCGGTCTGCCTGCTGTAGGCTGTGCAAAATCCTTCCTAAAATCTTAGCTCACATTGTACACAGGACCTTAAGGAGCTTTGCCTGCCGTCTGCCTGATGCATGAGGTCGCGTTTGTTTGTTGGCATGCTTGTCGGCGTACGCGCGCCAAGCGCGACACACGCTTTTTCCGGCTTGCTCGCGCGCCCGACGGTCGGATCCTTATCCTCCCTAGCTGTTTTTTCGCGTATCAGTGTCGCCTAGCGCTGATCGAGATCATTTGTAATTAACGCATAATATATTTTCGGTCTCGCAATCATTTGTATTTTTATTTCGCGCCTGGTATTTCTGCGTACAAGTGAAAGAACGTTAATTTAGTGCACGTACGCACTAAAACTGCGAAACAAACAGTTGAACGATGGTTTTCCGATGGCAGGCTGCCAGGTTTGTGGCTCCGTCAGAGATACGGGGTGACAATCGCGGAGAACGACTATCTTCTGCCACCTAGAAACTGAAGTCGGATGTACACAGAATACTTATTACCTTCAGAATGCACAGAATTCATCCACGTTGGAGTCCATCGGGCAGCGATGAGTAATGAGCCTTTGAAAGCAACCTAACAGTTTGAGAGGAAAACTGCCAACTTTCTCCAAAGAGTAAGAACGTTCGAGGAGACTTTCGGCGGGCTGAATAACATGCGGCTCCCGGTTCCATTGATCAGACATTTTTAGATGCATCTGATATCCAAATTTTTCACTGTAGCATGTCATTTTTGCAAATGGATCAAACAAACACGCTCGTACGTAGCTTTGCCGATTTGAGGGTCATCAAATAAACTGTTTGCTCTTGTTTGGCGTGCATTACTGAGGCGAATTTTTATATTTTGATTGGTTCATCAAAAGGGGTTATGAGCGGTTGATTTGCGTACTTACGGTACAGTCTTACTGCAGTTTCTGACTGCCACATTTGGGTTATGTGGCCAGTGATTTTACATATTTCGTTATCCACACAGTCACATCGTAGAATATGTAACTAGAACTATTTTGAATTCAAAAGTTGCTATTTATTCGCCCGTTGATCGAAGACGGTTCATTCGTAATATACATCTGGGAAACACTATTGAACCAAGCTGTGAACCCAGCGACCGGTTGCCGTTGTGAACTGCTTGGTGGGTTTTTGTGAGCAAACGGTTAACACAGTTCAACATTCAGTCAACCATTCCCAGTGTCTAACTCTACCTCTGCTTGGGACATTAGAGAAATGCAGTTGGTTGCGGATAGTCTGTTCTTAGTTGCATCGCCACGTTAGCACAGTAGCCAATTATGAAAAAAATGAGTAACGCCTAAATCGCCCGAAACAGGGCTTGCTTGACTTATCTGATAGTTCGGAAAACGACGACCAAGGACTCTGTAAGTTTGGATGGAGGTCTGTGATATTCATACGTGGACAATCGTTGTGACACAGGTGTAGTTCGTGCACATTCTGCACAGTGCAAACATGGGCGCACGCTCAGTAATCACCACGTAAATATCAGCCCGCGTCGTTATCAGACGGACAGTTGGCTACAGATGTCCAAGCTCAGTCTTTTCTGTGCACCCCGCAGATATACGTTTTCTGGTTCCGTAAGAGCCAACCACAACCGGTGTCTCTCAGCCTGCTTATACGCACGTTTACCGTGCGTCCCGTTTGCCGTTAAAAACTGCAGAACCTCCGTTGAATAACTTGGATTGATATGGAGACATGCGAAGGTGACGTCGGGATAACGGAAACCGAAACCGGTATAATTGAGGGCTGGCCAAGCGAAAGTTGACTTGGAGACAGGAATTTTCCAAGGACGTTGACACCGGCTTGGCGATTACCGACAGAATCTTACCGATGTTAACCGGACGCAGCCTTGAGGCTACCTTGGAGTTACCCTCCGAGAGTAGGTTCACTTCTGTCTGTCGTTAGTTTTAAGACGAAATCTTGATTTTAACTGACCGAGTGGCACCGCTGCGTGGTGCAGCCAAAAGAGACAGAACCAATAAAAATCATACACACAAACCGATGTCAGCTTCTTTGCGCAGCTTGCCGAAACTTGTTTTTGGCTGATGGACTTATCTCGCGTTGTAAATGAGCCATTCCAGCTTTGCTGCATCAGATGGGCCATAGCTTTTGGAAGATAATAACGTCAATATATATTCCTGTGAGCAATGACTGGGCTATTTAGGCCCCTGCTGATCTCACTTGCAGTCGATGTTACGTTACTGCCGCACAGATTAGCCGTTGTTCAAGTAAATATAGGGTTGAGCATACTTGAGTTGTTCCTACCTTCGTAATTTATCTCCAAGCACAAACTCTGCCCTCTCCTTTGAATTCGCGTTGCAGAATAGTGATTGCATTGGTATCCAACCCTTCAAAAACTGCAGAGCTGTAGGAAATCGTGCAGTGGTCCACGGCCATTCAAAGCAGGCTGTCCGCTTACCCTCAACGGCATGATGTGATAGCTGATCGCAATCCCCGAAAATCTTACCATCGGATGTGAGGGTCGGGTTTGCGCTCACTCCCGGAATTTCCAGAAAGAATTTCACGGCAAACTGACAGCGAACAGACTAGGGTCAGAGGCCCTCCATATTGTTACAAGGCAGAATCTTGGACGGTTTCACCCCAAACTACGGTAATTGCTGGATTGCCCTTTGGGATCGACGGCTTTTATCGGCAGTTTCACACTTGTAAGCGGCTCATAGAGGGTCCTTCCAATAGTTCTATCACAGAATGCGGCTCCTCGTGAAAAGGGATTTCGAGAAAGAGAACAATTTTGAGCATGAGAATCGGATCCCTCAACAGCTGGTTCGGAAAATCCCTTTAAAAACGACAAAAATGAACCAGTAATTCACATAGCCGTGCGGCAGTTGGCTCGAAACGCTGAGAAGATGTAAGCTGCAGATTAACTACCGAAACAACGGTACTCCATGACGTAGAAACTCAGGAAAAGAGGAAGCCCTGGCATAGTTCGGACTCACAACCGGAACCAAATCAAAATCGATGGAATAGACGCGAATTTTGTAAGTAGATCAACTGATCATGAAGATCCTGCTGCCATAGATAACCGTTGGACCTATCGATCAATCAGTTGGATCTCCGGAAATTGAACCGTGTTTAGTAAGCCACTTGACTGTGTCCATTTACTTACTTACGGTTCATAAACACTGACCCGGCTTGCGGTGCACACAATAATCTGTCCGGTAGCACATAAAACTCGATCACACCGGAGCGTCCATTGGTGCAGTCAGTGAAAGCACGGTACGTAGGCCTACGGGATACGGGTGAGGCCACTTCTGTGGAAGATTTGTTGATAATAGTAACCGAGGGCCAATAGGGGACAGGTATTTCAACCCGGTTGTGATACTCCAGAGTCGTATGAAACGGAGTGTTTTAGGAAGGCCGAGAACTTCTATCCGTGTCGTGGTTGAGATGAAACTACTTGCGCAACAAAAATGTGCGCCCGACCTGCATAACGTTCAGTCGAGAAGACATTCCAGCAGGGGTCATTCAGTGCCTCCGCGCAATCGCATCATAAAGACCAATTCATCCATTCGTGTTACCACCGGTTCCTCCGACGCGAATTGCCAGTCACCTGAGAAGACACGGGTCAATGCACCTGCTGAAAACCCGTGGAGCGTTGGACCATCAGAGAGGATAACATGAAAATTTTTGAATCTGCTTGATTGGAAAGACGCAAAACTAGGCCACGCAATTTCTTAGGCACAGTGTTAGTACGAGGAATGCGTCAATGGTCAAGATAATTCCCATAAAAATCGCCTGTACATCTGTAAACCAGGGTACCTAAGGTCATCAACAACGTGAGAGAAGGCAAAGTGTTCTGACAGTCAGATTCTTCTGTGGCTATCCCAGTTATTCCGGTAAAGTGGAGTACTGTGATTTGGGATAACGCGTCGACTACAGGGTGCCCGAGTGAAAGAAAAAGACTACATTCAGCTGTGAAGAATTGACAACCTTTCTAATTCACAGGGCGGAGCAGCTCACTTCATCGCGTTGGGTGTCATCAGGACATTAGGAATTGTAAATTGTAGAAGGCGGTCGGGTTGAAAAGGCTGTCCTAATGCTTCAAAGCCGGTCGCTTCATTGTCGAATGGTGCGGTTTAGGCTAGTCCAGACTTATCTGAATTTCACTGGTAGTGACTGGCAACATATGAGCCATCATTTTCACACATGACTCTATCTACATTCACTTGACAGACAGCTCGACCATGAACGATAGAAAATGACTCCGCCTTCCTCAGATTAATGGTTGCTGCCATTTTTTACTGTTCGATCAAGTGGTGTTCGGAGTCCTTGCGTGGGCTATTTATAAGCTTGAATTTAACTAACCAGTAGTGATCAAAATATCCACGGCCAGCAAGACTGAGGCAACTTTTGTTTAAGGGGTTTATCGACGTAACTGAATCAAAGTTTTGTCAATGTTACACGTGTTTTCTGGAACATACGTTCACTTGCAGACTTTCCAGCTGTCTCGATTTGTTCTCAGTGTTTGTAGGGTGTTTTCACATAATTAAAATTGATCAATTTTGTACACCCGTACTTTCAAACAAGCGCTGTTCAAAATCTTCTGGATCGTGTGCCAGTTAACTGACCTGCATTTTTGAGCGCGTTGACTTTAGGTAGATTACAGGCGTTTTTCGTGAGCCTGCTCCACCGAGTTCGGTCGTTTCACACTAACCACCTGTTGGTGATGCATTCAACTTAGGTGGCTTTCCCTCACATTTGACACCTATTTTCTTTCTCTTACTCTTTCCTCCCAAACCCATCACAGGTAAATGTGGATTTATGTCGGAGTCGCCTTACCATTTAACAAGAATTTGCATTCGGTCCGATGTACTGAGGCGCAGATTTGCCTGTGCAACACGCGTTCGCGTTTCGGTAGTTTACGCGGCCGAAGGAGACGAATGGCCACCAGAAGTAGGCTAGAAGACAGAAGCTGCTGGAGGATAGAAACTACTGAAAAACAAAACCATCATAGAACAACCTTAGACGTGGCATCCTCATAAGTACTACGCTTTCTGCCTTGCGATAGGCAAGTGAATCAGTGAGCCAATGATCGTCTGCAGGAATTTGTCGGGGACTAGCTCTATACGATGATCTGAACACAAGTAGTCAGTTCAGGACGCAGTCAATGAATGGCACACTATAGGTCACCCCGATCTAGACGGAACCGGGCCACCGAGGGGACTAGGCGCGTTCACCACAAGGGTGTTGCGGAGTTGAACCAATTCAAATGAACAGTGTTCATTTTCCACTGGGAAAATTGATACAGACCGTATGTAAAAACAAACTGAAATGTGAAAATATGTGAAATAGACTGTAGACTGGACATACAGAAAGCGCTGTCTACGTGGGGCTTTGGGTTTCTCAAGGAGCCTTAAATTTCGATTTTCATTTTTTTCTCATCTTGGTTCACTAGTGATCCTCCCTCCGACTTACGACTCAATTATTAATTAATTGCAGTTGACGTTATAGGATGACGTCTGGTTAACATTACATGTGGTTCTATCACCATAAATAACGGTCCCGATACCTCATTTAACTGGAGAATCTAAACTTTGTCGAAATTAAGGGTGAAATAATGCGTATTTTCAGCCCTTAAGTATCACGTATTGCTCCAACCTCTTCTAGTTTTAGATAGTCTCTCTCAAAGAAAGCTAGAGATAATGGTTTGCGCGCAGCTTCGCAAGTATACGCATCCGGTTTTGACTTTATTCGTTTCTCGATCATGCTCTCAGTATTGGCGATTCAGTATCGGTCCCTACATCCATGGTGTGGAAGTTGACGGCTGTCTGCCAAGATGTTTGGTGCCTACTTGAATTCAGATTAGTGATTCAGTGGCGAATATTTCCTTTAATGACGTTTTCAACCAAATTAATGGTCAACCTCTTGGTCCTAATTACCGGCTATTGATAGTTTTTGCCTGAAGCTATTCATAATTGACGAGCAAATTTGTTGTTTGTTTTCGAGATCGTCCCGGCTGATTCACCAATGTGGTCCGCGGAATACAGTGCTTCACTTGTCATTATTGGTCCCACACCAACTGAACCGGACTTACGGCGGACCAGTATTCGGCGTCAGGGAAAGCAACCCTGAATTCACTTGTGTCATTTGGATTTTGGAGTGTTTTCCTCACCTCACGCTGCTTGAATTTATGCAATTCGAGCAACCTACAGAAGCTAATGACTGGTGCTGAGACATGAATCTCCAAAGTACTGGAAACATGCGTTCGGCAACGCATTAGTTCGTTGCATAATGCAGATTTCTGTGCCCATTCTGCAAAAGGAGGCGCTGTTTTAGGTCATTGAGATCTGTACCACATACCTGCTCTTGGTCACCGCTGAGGAAGACATTAAATTGTCAGAGCAGTCAATGGGAGATGCGGCAACAGCACTTAGAGATGAAGCTGACCACAGCATTCACTTGATAGCATGACGGGCTCGCACAAAAATGCGGCCCTTTGATTTTGGCTCAGCAAATGCCAGCCACGTTGGTACCTCAGTCATGCGGCCGCACAACTCGTGCCCACTTGCCGAGACCCGGAAAGGTCATAGCTATGAAAGGCATAACGTTGACCATCTCTCGGACACGGAGTCCAGATGATGATGGCTCATAGAACAGTGATCTGAAGCGTTTCTTTCGTAACGTTAACAGCCCCTTCGATTTAAGTCCGTTGAAGGGCGAATGTTGAGAGGCTCACTTTGTGGAAAAGATTCATTGAAGTTCTTGAGACTCATCCACCGTCTTCCGAGATTCGTGATGCACGGTGCACTGAAACAGCTAGTGAGGAAGAATGAGAAATCTCTCAGAGGCTCGGTGGCTGGCGGCTTCTTGTAATGGAGCTGCAGTTTTGGAAGCCACCACTCCATGAAATTGCTTGGGGTTCACCTCGGTGCGTGAGCCTACGAGAATTACCTCTAAACATGTATTGGGAGTGCAGACACTTAGTTCTCCCAGACCACACTGAACGAGAGCGCCATAAATGACGCAGCAAACGTTACAAGATACACACCCCTCATGTGCAAAAAGGATAAGAAGAGCTCTTAGAACAACCACAGTGGAAAATAACTGCATGTTTGATCTTCGTTTGGTCTCAGCACAAAGGAAATTGGGAGGTTATGCCAAACAAAAAACACAATTTTGGGGCTGGTTTCTTGCGGAAGGCGTCGCCAGCGAATGCCAAATGAACGGATATTGTTCCCCAAATACCGTTAGTGTCGAATACTATCCACAGAAATGGCCGCCATAGCGCTGTGTAAGGTGGATATGCGGGGAGACACCGAACCCGCCGCGCAAAGGTTCACTCACACGCATTTTGTCAGCCGCGTCTTACTTGTGCGGAGGTTGCCACCGCGGTGCTGAAGGAGACGGTTGCGACCTCTTGAATAAGCTTCAAAAGAAGATTTGGTGCAAGCAACGCGTCCAAAGTTCCCCTTTGCCGCTCACTCTTCCTACTGCTTGGGGAAGCATGACTCTTTCTGCAACCGCATTTTACTTCCCTTCTGGGGTCATCCTATAGTGAAATGGCCGTAAGTTGTATCTACACCAACTCTCTTATTGTGTTGAATAAACGTGCAGAACTGGGATAGGTGGTACACGGCAAACATCACCACACGGTGGCTCCCGCGGAAGCATGGCTGATGAGAGTGATCGGTGCTGATGAAATCTGACCATTTAGTTCACTGCAATGATTGCGAGATAGGGCACACGGGCGCGATAACTGTGCACGTTATTCTCAAGTTACCTCCCTCTTGCACATAGTGGTGGTATTCTCTCTCCCTCTCATTTGCAATGTTGTGCGTTTACAAATAAAGCTGGGTTGTCACGAATCGCTGTTACTGAGATTTTTCTACCGCTGTGCTCTAAGCGTAGTTTGTAGATCCCGGGTACTATCTTCTCAAAACTATGTATCTCGGACCTTTCTTCCCGAAGTTGAATTTTTCTCTCATGTAATATCTTTTAAGTCGCTCTGTTCAGATAGCTGACTCATTGAACAATTTAAAATTGTGGTGTGCAAATGTGTGTATGAATTTGAAATCTGTACAGTGAATACGCTCTCACGAGCGTGTTTCCCACAAATGCGTCAAGAAATATACCTGTATTATTGTTATTTGATGATGTGCCTCTTCTTCTTCCTTTAAGTGAATTTGTTTCCAACCAGCAATCCTGTCATTTGTCCGTCAAGGATGGTTTTAACCTTCCAGAGGCGTTTTGAGCACAGCTTCCTGAACAAGACTAAGAAGGGAACTTGAACGCATTCTTGACTTTAGCTGTGCAACAAAAAACCTGAGCACACAAGTGTAATCTGCGGCAAGGCACAGTCCTGCAAGGATTTAGTTCTCGTCGGATATATTAATCACCATTACATTGACCAGGTTGTTACTGAGGCTCGCTTTCACCACAGTGATGTTTCATTTCTAGTCTTCGCCTTTCTCTTTTACTGAGAACAGCTGTCTGAAAATAATCAGTTGGCCCTCGATTTCAACTTCGCGGACTGTGGCAGTATGAGAAAACATCTCATACAATTCTACGTGGACGCCACTTCAACTGCTTCTGATTGCCAGCGTACAAAACGTGCTACACGCGGGTGACTTGCTGTATGTTTCAAGAAAATTGTTAATGAGCTCATTCCGCTCTACTCTTCCATGAAAGACTTCCTGGCTTTTTGGAAATCTTGCGAGACTATTCACCGGGCGGAAACAGTCCGAGGGGACAGGAGACTGGAGGGCTTCACGAGGATTACCAATATAGACTCGAGATCTTATACCCGCATCCGTCTCCGCAAGAAGACTCAAAGGATCTGTTGCCGCTTTTGTTCGAATTCCAGAGCGAAACAACTGCGAGACAGTTCATACAATGCCAGGACCTCATCAAGTCCAAAACCTCTCTTAAACTGATAAGAATTATGTAGGATAGAACGCCACTCGAGAGAGAATGTCACCGTCGCTTATCGCGCAACGTTATCACCTCCAAGCGTGTGGCTCAGGACACATTCAAACAAGATGCGCCGATGTCCAAGGGTAATAAATCGGGTTCTGATGAGTGTGTAGCTTCACTCTGTTGCGTCACACCTGAGCCTGCCACTGCCCCTCTTAAAAGCACTGACGTTACAACAGAGGATATCATACTGGCCAACTTGATTAACTCAGCAGTAGATCTGGACAGTTCCAGCAACCGGCCTAACAAAAAGAATACCCCCGTCGAGCAGTCAACTTCCAAACAACAGCATGTAAATGAGTGTGCCTATGTCGCACCAAATGGGACGTCCAAATTTCAACCTGTCAACGCGGTAGCTAGACCAGACAAAGCAGGGCTCGGACCATCTACCAATCTGACACACACCGGCACTCCAACTTCAAATTAATCCAAAAATAACCCAACAACCGGCCGTCAGAGAAGCACTGGCTTCAATAAACCCTCCTCAAGTCACTATCCTACGAGTCGCTCATGCTCACCTCCTCCGCAATACAAGGGGAAAACTAAGCATGTGAACCCATACCCACACCCAGAAAAACAAATGGGTGTATCTATTACCAACCCCTAATCTTCGACCTCTTCCCAACAACAGCATTATCCCACGTGACACCATTTAAAACAAGACTTAACAAGAACCCCACTATTCCCACCAGAGTTGCCTATCACATGCTTAATGCCCCTTTTAATACAAACATCCCCCCAGTTATAATGCTCACCTAAACTTCTCCCGTGATCCCTTTGCGGACAACATGCAGGTACATATGATCAATACATCTCAGCGTCACACCCCGTTCGAACCTCCCATACCCAGTCCACCTCCCATACCCCAACGCCCCAATTCACCTTACTGACAATTTTTTCAAATTTTCTGTCATGAACTCATACGCAGGGGATATTCCATTAGTTATCGATGCGCTTACCGTAACCGCCTCAGACCAAGGGACGTTACCAAAGTCTCTGAATCACAAAGACCCTTCTGCTTCGGACATCTTCAAAGGTCTTACAATGAAGTCGAGTAAGGAAAATGCAATAAGTTTATTGCTTTTGAATGCACGCTCACTGGTCAATAAGATGCAGATTTTTAGATCCTTCGTCTTTTTATATAATCCTTGCATTATTCTGGTCACTGAAGCTTGGTGTACCCTTGAGACTTCAAACACACAACTAAATGTTATAGGTTATCATATGTTCCGAAAAAATCGGGATGCAGGACGTGGCGGTGGATGTTTAATTTACTTGAGGGAGCAGTATTCTGCAACTATACTCGATGAGCCGTGTCTTGATAGAATTGATGACTCATTGTGGCTATCAGTGGCAACTGAATCCCGTGAACTACTCTTAGGATGTGTCTACAGACCACCTAACGCCTCTCAGGACGCCATGACCAATCTTATCAATGGACTGAATTATGTATCAACATTGCCCACGCAGTACAAAATAATTGGTGGAGATTTCAATATGCCCAATATTTCTTGGACCTCCTTCACAGCCCCCGCAAATCAAGCAGAGTTTCTTGCATGTATCCAAGTAAATGGTTGGCGCCAACATGTCTTAGAACCTACCAGACTAGACCACACTTTAGATCTCATTTTTACAACAGGTATCTCCTCTGCTAAAGTATCCGTCCTAGAACGGTTCCCAGGAAGTGATCACAACGTGGTCAACCTCATGTTTGACCTAAAAGCTGTAATAGCATCGAACATAGTAAGTTATCGCCAGATAAAATTAATCGACTGGAATACGTTCGCCACTCTGTTGAGGTCATTGGTGTGGGACACATTCTTTCTGACCTCTGACCCTAGTATAGCAACCGAAGTATTTACAGAACACTTCAGATTTTGTATGAACATTTTAGCCCCGGAAAAATCGAAACGCCGTAGAGTGTGTGGTAAAAACTGGACCCTCACTCCAAAAGAGGAACGTAAGCTCCAAAATCTGAAATCACGATATCGAAAAACACAAGACTTCTCCCTTATTATTCAAATGCACAAAATGTTTGACACGATAGAAACTAGGACCAAAATGCTCCATCAGAATGAAGAAAAACGTGCATTGAACAGCAAAGAGAAGAGCTTTGAGTTGATGCAGTTATTTAAACGCAGAAACTGTACAAGAGACCCTATTATCTCAGTAGTTACATTACAGAACAAAACTACCGTAGATGATCCCGTAACAATCTGCGAAGCCTTCAATTCGTATTTTGCTGCTTCCTTCAACATTGAGGAAAATGTATTGCCCTCACCTCTCCCTGTAAAAACAAACACGTTCCTAAGCCACGTTACTGTTGATGCAGTAAAAATCCGCTCTCAGTTAGCTACTATCAAACCCTCTTACCTACCTGGTCCAGAGGGTATACACCCTGTTGCTCTCAAACACGGAGGGGATGACATCCCTTTCCTTTTGCTTAATATTTATACACTTTCTCTATCGTTAGGTTCCTTCCCACTCCAATGGAAAAATTCTATAATTCAGCCCCGTTACAAAGGTGGCTCACGACAGAACATCAACAATTATCGTCCCATTAACCATACTTCAATTTGTTCCAGAGTATTGGAAAGGATAATAAAATGTCGCATGGTTGAATTCTTATTATCACAAAAGCTTATAAACCTATCCCAGCATGGGTTCCTCAGCAAACGTTCGTGCATGACGTGTCAGCTGGAATTCTTTGATCATGTTACAATATCTGCTGATTCAGGGAATGCAGTTGTTATCATACTCCTGGATATGCAAAAAGCTTTTGATCGTGTGCCTCATAAGCGCCTTCTGATCAAAATGGCATCTTTTGGTATACGTGACCCATTACTCAGCTGGTTTGCTTCATACCTTGTGGACCGCACACAAACAGTGAAAATAGGAGATAACAGCTCAACGCCCAGACCAGTCACCAGCGGAGTGATTCAAGGAAGCGTCCTGGGACCGTTGCTCTTTCTTATGTATATAGATGATATATGTGAAGTTATCAAACATGGCAAACTATTCCTATTCGCTGATGACATCAAACTTGTCTATACTTTTCCTACTGGCGATCTCAATTCTTCTTTAGGAAATATACGGGAAGACATCATGTCATTAGAGTCTTGGTGTCAAACCTGGCTGATGAAATTCTCAGCCAATAAATCCACCATTGTCACACACGGTTGTCATATACCAGAGGACTTTATAAAGCTGGATGGTCATGCTATTCCAACTGCCAACTCAGTCCGCGACCTAGGTATACGTTACTCAAACTCATTCAATTTTGCTGAACACATTTCTTTCCTAGTAGCTAAAACTAAGCGAACGATTGGATACATCAGGCACTCATTCTTTTTTCCTGCAGCTCGACTGCACCTTTATAAGCTGTGCGTACGACCCCAGCTTGAGTACTGCACGTTCATATATAGTCACTTGCGCAAGTCTGATAGGCTAGCTCTGGAAAGTCTCCAACGTGCATTTACGAAAGGTTTAGTGGGTTATCCGCCTTCGTTGAACTACAGAGAACGATGCCAGACGCTTAAACTGGATCCTCTTTGGCTACGGCGTCTCAAGCTAAACCTTGCGCTCATGTATAATCTAGTTTATAGCAATAAATTTAAGGTAAAACTCGCGATTCGCCTTCAACATAGCTCAAAATACATCAGGAACAAAGAGTTCACTTTGACAACTCTTAAATCTCGTAGAAAACTCCGTTCAAATTGTTTCCTAGTGAAATACATATATTTGGAGCAAAATCCCACATGCAATTAGAACCAGTAAGAATATACATCAATTCAAACGGAGCTTAGAAACTTTTCTGACATTAAAGAACGTTATGTTGGTTTTCAAACTCTGCCTGCCTGAAGACGATATCTTTGAAAACGAACCTAGTAACGTCTAACCATCTGATCTAATCTGATAATAACGGAGGGTCAATCTATCCCACACATGTAACGCCACACACACTTCAAACTGATCAAAGCTATCAATTTAGCCATTTGAGGAATTCCTTATTTCGAAACTTATCATTTCTCCAGCAGGATAGATCTTGTACACAGCTCTGTCGAAAAATTGCAGCTGCATAACAAAACTACAGCCAACATATGACATCTTGAACATCCCCGTTAGTGGTAACCAAACCATCCTGGTACTCTTACTCCATACTCAACGATTATCAGCTCTGTATAGCTATCAACCACTACGCAACAGCTGTGCAAGTTAAATCAGTTTAGAGAATATATAGCTTAACCTGTTCGCCTCATATGATCACATATAAATACGTGTCTCTTCCCATGCTTACAGACCACCTGATAATCTTTCCGTGTTGCTAAACATCTTTCCATTCTACACAACGGCCGTACATACTAAATCGACATTGAAATTCGGCCATAGTCATATACTAGGATAATCTGTGAATCGATCACTTTTCGCGTTATACGACAACTATTATTTGTTAGAGATATATATTCTTTATTACCTAGCAAAAAATTGTACATTCTATATAGAAGGTTCAGTCAGAAACTGTCAGATTCCATTATTCGTCATACTTTGCGACCATTTTACGTTCTTCTGCTTAGAACGTAATTTTGCCTTTCATTCTTGATTCCACGATAAATTCTAACGCGAGACAACATTCCACAACGTCCGGAAGATCAAAATCCTGTGTCGGTTGGGCAATTCGTGGAATTCCATCGATTTGAGGATATAACGGAGTTCAGTCCAGAAGATCGACCATTTTTCCGGAAAAATTGGTGCCCACCTATCTTTCCTCATCTTCCCGAAAGTTTCTACATATTTTTCCGAAGCCATCTACATCAACTGATGGCGAAATTCTTCGACTTATCATTTTCTCCATCCTGAAAAATCTTTTTCTTGCATGACCTTGAACATAAGGCCAACGTAGGCCCTATGAAGCAACAATTGATGTAACAACTTGGCATTTTTAATCGACCATTGAAAATCTTGAGAACTATTGTTTCAGAAGCAAGTGAGCCATCTGCCTCTTCATAAACTAGAGTTTTCCTTTATTATTTTGTCCGTTTTATTACTCTATTTCTATAATTGGTGTCTTGTACGAGTAACAATTATGTGTATGGTATGGGGCCCACGTTAAAATGTGTGTAGTGATCACGCTTATCTGAGCTTGTTTCTCACAACTGGGTTGAGAAATGTACCATTATTATTAAATCGGAAATACGCCCCTACCGCCACTGAAATTATTCGGAAGAGCTAGAAATAGCGAACTCAGACAAAAAATTATTGTCCGAATAGGTTCTACACCTTTGCAAGGACCAACCCTTAACCTTTTCCATGTCGTGAAAGTCCTGCGAAATTAGTCTTGGAATCAGCGTCTTTGTTGAATCAACCTATGACTGTCTTTATCGTTTCTGATTCAGCTTTCTCCCTATGTCTGTCCACGCAGGTACTAATGCAGCCTCTTTTGCTTGCAGAATTATCAGTGCACGACACTCAGGTTTTGCTCTTCAGTCTAATCCTTCTATTTTAATTGGACTGGAAAATAATAATCCAGGAACACTACGGGGAGATTCTTGTGGTAGCCAAGAGGTTTCATGCACCTTTCACGTCAATATTTTCTACTGTCACCCTCCCCGAAGAATGAAGTGAGACTACCATCGACCTTATTTGAGTCTTTTAATCGAAAATCTCAGTTAATGGCCTATCGGCGGTACTCCTCGAAACATTAGAGCTCATGCTCACTCGATGTCTTAGAGCACCTCTTAGACAATACCGTCACCTCTGTACCTTAGCACGGATTCGCACCAAACAGGTCACGAGTAACAAGCATTCACGGGCCGTTTAGCGGTTGCTACGGATCACGATCTTATGCCTAACGCCATTTTCTTCGACTTTGCTAAGACGCTCAACTCGGCTCCACGTGATCCGCGGCTGCAGAACCTTGAGGCCCACGACATCGGCGGTGGTATTCACTGATGGATCACTTCGTTTTTGATGATGAAGCCCTTCGTGTTTAGACCGCATCCAATTTTCCACCCCTCACACTCATCTCAGCCGACATACCAGAGGACTCCGTCCTTGGCTCACTATTACTTTTAGTGTATGAGAGTGATTTACCGAGCAGAATATACAGTCGCTTTTTACTGTGAGTGGATGATTGAAAAATCTGGATCGTCCATCATCCCGACGTTTTGTAACCCAACCACGATGCAGTTAAACAGCGTCCAGTGGGGTGGCGTGTTTTTACCTACGGATATAAGCGTGCACATGCCGGTTGGCGGAGGTTCTGGTAACGTCGCTCTAACGCACGACGCGCAAACGGAAGCGGGTGTTGCCGAGGTGAGACTTGAACAGTCCTAGGTATGCGGCTCCCGTTCAATCCGTCCCTCTCAATCCATGAAGGAAGGGCAGCCAAATGACCTACTCTACCGGGCACAATTGAGAGGTTGATTTCTCGATTTTACAAGGGAGCTTTTCAACCTCTTCACTGAGTTTCATTCCGAACACTCATTGAATGTATCAATTTATTTGGTCAATCTGGCCTCATGAAAGACAAAATACACTAGGGTATATAAAGCGAAATGTGACAAATAACATAGTAGGTCTTTAAAACGTTTCGTGCAAGCCTCGGCTCGATAGCTTAATCCCCACTCTCCGCGGTATCGATAACTTTGAGTGGACCTTATTTTTTGCCTCTTCATTCTCAAAAAGGCTTACAGGGGAACATTTCACTATAGCAGACACAAATGGGCTAAGGGCTCATAGTGAAAGGTTCTTTAAATAAAGGGAGACAAAACTTTCCTTTCACAAGTTGTTGGCCGACTGGAATAGGTTTCAGTCAGATCGTTACTGCTTGTAATAGGAACTAATAATACAGTTCGACCGTATGATGCCTCAAGGTTGAAACGAGTTGGTAACCGCCATTTGGGCTCGAAAACAGACTTTTCAAATTTTTCTCGGAGCATCCAGATGTATATTTCGAAACAAATATAGATTTTCTGCAGTATAATGGTTGTATTGCAATGAAAAAACGTTGTTATTAAAAAATTTCTCATATTAGCTTATGAAAAATGCGGGGAAATCAAGAAACACTTGTATTTCGACCGTTCACGATACATTGTGCTGGTTCAAATTTGTCTCACGACCTTTGGAATGGCACTGCGTGCTCTTAAATAGGAAATATAAGTGAACCCGAAAGTCGAAGACAACATAAACTAACAATCGTCAGAATCATAAGCAGTTTGAACTATCGCGGCTGAAATAGTACAAGTGAGATTCAGTGTTATCGTCAGAGAAATAAACAGCATCATAATGAGTCATCAGCCATCAGATAAGCGGGCGTTGAGCAGTGTATACGTGACAGGCTACACTAAAAAAGGGACATTAAGCAATTGGTCGGTGATAGACTGGGGTATGATACTCACCTTTATACTGTCTTATATAAACCGTGGATTGAAACAAATACGTGATAACGTCAGGTGTAATGTTCTTAGGGATGACATTTCGTTGACCAGTTTCTGAATGAAATACTGAGAGCCTAACATATTGAGCAAATAATCGAGACATACCTAAGCTACGGATGCGGTGGCACAGTCTTGATTGGAATGTACTTCGACGCTTAGTGTAAAATATAAGGTAAAATCAATGTGGAAAAGATTACACGCATACAAAGTATATCACCCAAACAAAGGGAAACTAAGCGTTTTGGCGGAAGGAATTATGTACTCAAGGGACTACCGAAGGAGACATTTCCAGAACGCGAAATCCATTACGAATATCATCGAGATGATTTAGAGGAATAAAACGAGAACATTTTTCTTAATAAAAGTTCGATTATGAAGAGTTTCGGGTATGGACAACTTTCCCAATATCAGCACAATTACTACACTCTGAAAACCCACATATTCACCGTGAAGTATGCATCTGAATATTCCTTACGCGCTTAAATAGTCGATTCAGCTTGTTTGGGACTCGAAACCCTGAACAAGTGACCTGAAAATTCGCCCCAACCTTCTCTAGTCTATTGGTCTTACACCGACATTGTCTAGAGAAAACGGGGATGCATTAGTTTTTCCATAATTCCACTACAGAAAATTTGACTCTCGTGTGCTAACAGGTAACATGAGAGATCAGACAAACACCACCGTGCATTGAACCAACAAATATTGCACGGTCAAGTTTTCTGAATGTTGAAGAGGATTTAAGAAGCCAAATTTCACCCTGGTGTCAGTTAGATGAAGTTTACGCCACTTTGTTTTGTGCTGTTTTCAGTCTGTTTGCAACAGTTTATGTAGACCGCCTTTCCGCCTAACCACACTATCCACAAATGGGTAAGTCTACGTAAGGTTGCGCAATTGGCGCAGCCTGAGGTCTGAATAAGAAAGTAGAATGACATTACTGATCACCTGGCTTTTAGAGTACAGTCGACATGGATGTGATTCAGTGGCAAACTTCTTGAAGGCTGGTCTAGAGATCGTGGATGCAAAATGAATGATGAAGGTGAGAAAAGAGGGAGTTGAAACGATATGTCGTTATGCTGAAGATTCAGATAAGCATACGAAAATTCGGATGCAGCATTCATCACATAATAGTTGGGAGGATCCAAAATCTTCCCCAACAAGTGCAGTATTTGCATATTCCGCGTCAGTATTTCGAGGTCAGTTTTAATTAGCATTTTTTCCTTGGTTCGTATGCAGCGCATAGTGTCTCATTTGAGATTCTGTGTCTGAATAATGGATTATCAAAAGACCCTTCTTCCTACTTTTGTCACCAACTCACGGAATGGTTGAACTTGTTTAAGTTCGACTAGGGAAACAAGAAATCCAAATAGGTCTCAACAGTTCTCTCACGTATCATCCCGTGAGTACAGTGAAATGGAAAAAACAAGTTACAAGTAAAGCTAACTCACAGGAAGTTGTCACGTTTACAACACAGGACTGTGAAAGCGGATTCTCGACTTCCTTATCGACGCTGATACGTCGGAAAGCGTAGTCACAGCACGTCACCGCCCCAACGCGGCACCGTTTTGGTCAGATTCCCTCTTTGCTCGACTTAGTTATCACTAATGAGAGCCACCTGGTAGACAGAGTGATCATCAAGCCACCACTTGGACACAGTGACCACTCTCTGTTAACCTTTGATCTTATCTGTTACTGGCTACAACAACCAGCAAAAAGATTCACCGTTCGAAACTTTAATCAAGCAGATTTTAACGGCCTGAGAACCTACCTAGGTTCACTTCTTCTTGACTTGGACTCCGTGGACCAGAACTACCACACGTTTCAAAGCGCAATTCAAAAAGCAGACGACTTATTTATACCGCGCAAACTGTGCATTTTCTCTTATCGGCCACC